>CM067065.1:4779327-5126827 GCA_033980235.1 Diadema setosum | reverse complement strand
TTTACTGTAAGTAGGTATTTAGAATTTCATACTTCTTTGAAATCTATTATACTCTCTAAAAAAATCGAGTGAAAATGGACATTTTCACTCAAAATTAACTCCAATTTCATTCTAAATTCACTCTTTTTTGTATTCACTCTTTTAAGAGTGAATATTTTCACACTTTTTTTTTTTTTTTTTTTTTAGAGAGATACCCCTTTTGAGGTAAACCGTTAGAGCTTTGCCAGCTGGCAATTATTTCTTCATCTTTTCTTCTTCTTTTTTTGCAACGAGAGACATAATAATTACGTATACTATTGAATAATTACCATGATTCCATACATTCAAGAAAACCCAAGAGCCCAGACCTCCATCGCGCAGCTCACCACCGTTACACGCACGCTGAAAAGTAGCAATTTTCCCTAATATGCCCCAGTCACACAGTGCTTTACGATGGATTACGTCCGCCGCGGATAGATACGAATGAGTGGACGCAGGGAGACGCAGCGTGGACGCAGGCATCCGCAGGAACGTATGTAGACGTAACTGTCCGTAACTCATCCGTAAAGAAACGCAAAATGACGTCGCCGAACCTGCGAAATTTTGAAATGTTCAAAATTTCGCAGAGAGACGCCACGGACGCAAACCTCCGCAAGTAACCGTAACCAAACGTAACTATCCGTAACTGAACGTAACTATCCGTGGCTTGGACGCAGACCATCCGCAAAAAAATTTACCTTCCGTCCGTTTGCGTTCGCTTACGTCCACCGTAAGTATCCGAAATTAACCGCAAGTTAACGTATCACAACAGTTTCGTCCGCTTACGGATATTTACGGACAGCTACGGATGTTGCGGACAATTACGTCCTTCCACGTTTTCCGTTTTCCACTCTCATGGGAACACAGAGACTCGAGGGAAGGCACACTACTCCTGTTGCCAAGCTGCAGCGCCTTTACCTGAAGGAATGCTATACAACATAGTCTGAGCGGTGGAGAGGCAGAACTGCATGGTCAAATTATGAAATTTCTCCCACAATTAATGGTCATTTTAAGTGGCACCCATATACCATGTATACCAATGACATCGGTTGACTCTTGGTGCTGAACTTTTTTTCTTGTACTCTTCGAATGTATATTTTTCGAAAAAAGCAATATTTTGGGTAGAGGATGGGGTGATAGCATTTTATTCACTTTTCTGGCCGGGGAAGGTGTGGGACAGGGGCAACTATATAAAATGAGAACGAATTTAGTATTTCTCTACAGTCTTACCCATGCACTTTACGTTCCATCGAATGTGTATTGCATTTTTTTATAATAATAATAATAATAATAATAATAATAATAATAATAATAATAATAATAAAGGACATTTATATTGCGCAGCTACTACAATAATATACTCTACTGCGCATTACAAAATGACATGCATACAAGAAATTTAAACAGAAAATACATTACTTGAATTACTTGATGACTTGATATTGTACTTGGGTGTGGGAGGGGTGTTTGAAAGTTTTGCTGTCTTTTTTTTCTGTAAATTTAATAAGCATTGCTTTATCATAAATATCTCCTTAACATAACCCAGTAAGTCATGAATATCGCTGAACCACGACAGCGTAACCACAGTTTGTCTATTCCATGACTGCAAGTAATATTTTTTTACTTTAACGTTGAACTTTTCGATCTATATTGTATAGTGATGTTATATTTGACCCTGCACCACAAAACAGACAAAAAGTCACCACACATGAAATTTCAGTTGAGAGCATATTCTGAAAGAGCAGACTTTAAGCTTTTAAATGATGTATTACTCAAATCAAATGGACTCTCCTAACCTATCTAAATAGTGGAAAGAATGCACACACTAAAAAAAGTGTAAACTGAGAAAAGAGGCTCTGAAGTACAGTGTCTATTCAAGCGCTTAATCTTTATCAAGCCGTGCTGGTTGTGCGATGAATGGGACAAAAAACAGGATGGAAATCACCGGAGTAACAACAATGAGGGGATTATCAGATTAAACTGAAATTATTATTATTAATAATAATAATAATAATAATAATAATAATAATAATAATAATAATGATAAGGCCTTATTTACCCAGGGTAGCCAAGTCAAGATCGGCTCGGTTGACCCATTTCACCTATTTTCAGTCCTCACACAAAGTCAGTGTGTGCGACTTTTTGTTCGTTTTGTGACGCACGGTCACATATATTCTTTACATTTATGACGTTTATTCATATTTGAGTTGCACAAACAAAATCAAACTTCAAGTTCAAAATTTCATATATCTTTTATTATTGTAAAGCAAATTAAAGGATTACGATTTTTTCACAACTTGTACGTAATTCAACTTCAGTTTTCCCCAGTGCACAATGTAAGACAGTCCAAAATGTGATAACCTTGCTGTCATAATACACTGACTTAGCAGGAATCGTAAGAGAAAACCAAGTTGTCCATAATTATTGATAATAATCTGTAACTATCCGTAACTATCCGAAAATATCCGCAACTCTCCGCAAGTGTTCAGAACTATTATGTGCCAATTCGTAAGAATATCCGCAAGTGGACGCAAGTATTCGCATCTGGTCGTATCTGTCCGTATCGCCCGCTTTTTTTGCCCGCATGTTTTGTACAAATTTCTGGTGACGGCAAAGGATCCGCGGGGGTCCGCGGAAAAAAAAGACTTTTTTGGACGTAACGCCGGACGCAGAGCATTATGTGACTGGGGCTTAAAGCCGCATTCACACATACGAAATAATAGCGGGGTAGCTAAAACGATCGTGATCCAAGTCTCGCGATCTGTATAGGTACAATGAATCCCACTCTCATGCTAAAGAAGTCTTGTGTTTAGGCCTAGATACATACGTCACATGTTGATTAATCATCTTTCATATCGTATATATTATGGAGATTCTTGTTAAGACATTTTCAGAATGTTGGAAAAGTTTTCCCCATATGTTGGAATCCGGCTAGTCATGTACAGTTAAAAAAAAACCTAAGTGTTTGACAGAAGTTTTGTGTCATGATTGTGCATTAATCTGTACAAAGTTGGTGTGGCCTGTTCGGCCCACGTTGGAGTACAGATGGATCGAGATTGGGGACGATGGCACTTGAGTTTTCTTGTTGCTTTTATGTCTGATATCGTTGGTGTTGGTGATTTGTTTTCTTGTCAGAATGTGTGACAATTGTAAAGTTGTCATGCCACCAATATTTCCCCTCCTTCCGTATAATATTTGTCTTTATTGTAGAATCAACGAAGGAGTGATTCAAAGTAAAAAGAATTTGCCATATCGTTTCTTTGCGTAATTTTTTGTGAACATAATGACCATTCACAACATTTTTTCATCGGAAATTTGACTGTGGCTGCATGAAGAAAGAAAGATAACTTTAACCTGAGTAACCTTTTATTTTATTTGCGTAAACAGCTTCAATACTGCTTCTTTTTGGGCATGGTATTTCGATGACCAAATTTCTTTGTTATGATACTTTTCTATTACTGTATTACGCATATAAATGATATGTAAATTTACGTATGCAAATGATATGTATTTATACGTATGCTCAATGATTATAATTATACTTATCTAGTAGTTTGCTTCAAGTAAAGGCAATTTCCCAGATTTAACAGGTTTTATGTTGTGCTGCTTATTCTGTTCCAGTATGGGCTAATACAATGGCAATCATGTAATTATGAAATATACAGGGGTGTATGTAATCAAGGTAGGATATTCAATGATATAAACCTAGTTCTGGGGATCGTCAATTTTCTTCCACTGTATCGATATTTCATCAAAACCGAACAATAAAGTACATAAAGATATTTTGATAAAAGCTGTGCATGGGACCTGAGTTTTTATTTCGTTGCAATGAGAATTTCGTTTGAACGATGAGTGCACTGGAATGTAGTAAGCCAGTTCGCCGTTTCACTTTGCGCATGGACAGAAAAGAAAGGTCATTCGTACCAACAGGTATGTTCGTTTTTAAATTCTCTGAAATAAGCATATTTGATGTGATGATTATAAATAGCAATCCGTATAAATGCTGTTTGTCAGCACATCCACCTGACAGCAAGTGTGGTATTTGGCAATATCAATAAAACGAGATCATGGCCAATACATTGACCGCAAAATAATTAAAACAAAATGGATGCTTTCCCAAGATTAGTGTTAATTGACGTATCATTCTTAATGGTCATCTGGTCTACCCAAGATACTTTTTTTTTTTGCTTGTTTGAACGGGATTGATTAATCCCAGAAGTTGTTATGTAAAGGTATGAATTGTGTTATACTCTGAAAACGAGTGAAGTGCCCATTACCGACTGAGAAAATAGAAAGGTAAGCCGTACCAATGTGCTGGGCAATGTGCCTATGATCGAGTTATAACTCCAGACTGGCTTAATACATTCAGTGTTTGGTGTGAGTGAGTCTACCCAGTTGGTCCTGCCCAAAGAGATTTTGGTCCTGCCAAGACTCTCTGTACAGCAAATCACACAAACACAAACACAAACACAATATAACATAACATAACATAACATAACATAACATAACATAACATGACATAACATAACATAACATAACATGACATAACATAACATGACATAACATAACATAACATAACATGACATAACATAACATAACATAACATAACATAACATAACATAACATAACATAACATAACATAACATAACGTAACATAACATAACGTAACATAACAATACACAACACGTAAGTACCACCAACACACCACAACACAACGCAACGCAACGCAACACAACACAACACAGCGCAACATTTTGCACAACATAACATAACAACACAACACAACATTTTGCACAACACAACAGCACAACACAACACAACGCAACGCAACACAACACAACACAACACAACACAACACAACACAACACAACACAACACAGCACAAACACAACACCACCGTACACGGTCGACACCACACCACACCACTCAAAACAAAACACAACACAACATGTCAGCTGACAAAAATTGATATATTGATACATTTAATTCACATCTTTATAATAATCAACTGTAATTGTGTAAGACCTAATAAATTTTATGATATAAATTTTGTAGTGTAAAGCTACATCATTAATTTTTTTGAATATTTTTTTATCACTATGGCAGTGTCATTACACTAAGTTTTCTGTGATATAAGTCATTCATGCTCTTAACAATCATTAGAATTACATGAATTAACAGCTATGATGACGCAAATTAGCTAAGTTAGACTGTTGTAGGCGGCCATTCAAAGGCTGAAGAACAGGGGTTTATCCAGGAATTCTGTAAATGGGGTGCAACTAATATTTCTGGTGCCACTTCCGGGTTTCATTTCATTTTTTTTTCTTCATTTTTTTAACGAACAATGGGGGGGGGGGGAGGGGTGTGCGCCGGTTGCGCCCCCTCTGGATCCGCCATTGAGGAATGCCGATCCAATCCTGAGCCAGAGGACTTCCATGTGATGTATCCATACACGGGGTGGTTGTGCAATCTGGATTAAATTTGATCGTTTATGCCTTTACTACATTCTATTTTCAGTTATTCATTTTCATGTCAGCCCTCTTCATATCGAAATCAATGTGTTTGAAGGGATTGTATATTGTATATAGTTTTGGTTGAGACCTAATTTCAGGTTTCTAACATTTTTTTTTTTGGTGAGATAATGAGAAACCTGTTCAGTTCAGTTCAGTTCAGTTTTTATTCTGCATTTCAAAATCAATACAAATCAACAAATCAACAAAATACTTATATAGTCATTTACACAGCTAATATTCGTAACGTTTGCATCTTACATACATTTTCTTTTTTTTTTCAAGAACGAATATCATATTTTTTATATGAAAGGAAGCAATAGGAAATGATAAAAATGAAATGCAGGGGACCATCATCATAAGCTAAGCTTGACGAGGAAGATGGCCCCAGGTAAAGAGATACATAAAGAAAATCTTGCCACTCACTGAGTGGGAAGTAATTGTTCGAAGGACGTGCGGTGCAGTGCGGTGTGCATTGTGTTGGGATGAATCTTGGTTTGTACGTTGAGTGTTATTTTGTGTATCAGTGTGATGAGGTGAATGTTACTTCAGTTATGGCCGTGAACTCATTGTTTAGGGTGTTTGTTGACCAGGTTGTATGAATATTTATGTATCAGAAGTATACTGGATTATGAGGGTGTTTTTTTGTTCTCGTTTGAAAATGTTCAACGACGTACATTGTTTTGAATTAGGGGGTAAAAATTCCAAATATCTGGTCCATTATGTTTTAATGATTTTTGAGCTAAAATGATTCTGGGGTTTTCGAGATGGTAATCGGACGACTGACGTGTTGGATATGAATGAACGGTGGAATTCGGAGTGAGAAAACCATCAAAAATTTTTGGAAGACAATTAAATGTATATTTATACATAAAAACAGCAGTTTGAAAGGTGTGAAGATTCTCAATTTTCAATGTTTTTAGTTAAAGAATTAGGGGATTGGATGGGGATAAGTAACGGGAATTGGTAATCAAAGGTACAGCACATTTTTGGAGGGTAAAAATTGGATTAATTTTAGTTGAGCCACAGTTTCCCCAAACGATATTGCAGTATGTGATATGTGGTAAGATCAATGCATTATATAGAATAGTCAGATAATTTTGAGAAATGAAGTTTTTCAGTCGATATAAAATTCCTACAGTTCTTGAGACAGACGTGTGGATATAATTAATATGATCGTTCCAAGTTAAACTCGAGTCAATTGTGATTCCTAAAAATTTAGTAGATCTTACTTCAGTTATGTTTAATCCATCAATATCAATATTATAACTGCTGTTAATGTTCTGTGAAGCAGTAGGTTTAAAACGTATAAAATTTGTTTTAGAGACATTAAGAGATAATTTATTACATATAAACCATTGGGAGACTTTGTCTATTTCCGTGTTCAGAGTAGTAAACAGTGTTTCGAGGTTCTCATGGGAGTAAAAAATATTAGTATCATCCGCAAAAAAGTATAAATGTAAGAGTTTTTGATGTATTTATTATATATTATATACAAGGAACAGTAGGGGGCCAAAAATTGATTCCTGGGGAACACCACATACAATATTAAAATTCGGAGATTTAGATAACTTAAATAGTACATATTGCTTTCTGTTGGATAAATAATCAATAATCCAAGAAAGTGCCAAACCACGAATACCATATCTTTTTAATTTGTAAATTAATATATCATGATCTATGGTATCAAAAGCCTTTGATAAATCCATGAAAAAAAAGTTACTGAGTATATTTCTCTACTTTTTGTAATCTGTAAAATGTTTTGTATTGTGGGTAGTAATCGCCAGTTTATACAATTTATTACGGGTTTTTATTGAATTGATGATTCCCTTTGTAATCTGTGATGAAATATTATTGATATATTGATATAATTATATTTATTGAATTGATAATTCCCTTTGTAATCTGTTTGAAATATGAAAGAGCATGTAATTCCATGAGGAATTCACGTTTATTTGATGAATTCTCTTTTCCTCCTTTTCCTTTATTGTTTTCCTTTACTATGTCCTGTGTTTTACTGTGTTTTGTTTTTCTCTCTCTATCTTTCTCTTTACAAGAGAGGTTTGTGTTTGTTTGTCCGTCTGTTTGTTTGTTTGTATGTATAGGTCTGTATGTGTTGTACACCTTTTATATTATGTCTAGCTAATTGCTTTTTGATGTTATTTAGTCTTTTTGTCCACGAGGAGGCTGCAAAATACAAGCCCACCTTTTCAGCATGTCTCCTCAATTTCCTGCAACTTTAGTTTTAATTCAATTTTCATTGTTTACTTTGCTTTTGTGATTCGTAGTATTGTCAACTTCACGTATTTTTCTTTGTTACTACATTGCATTGATGTTGTGTTATTTTGTGTATGAAAATGTTGTTGGAAATGAAATAAATGAAATGAAATGAAAATGAAGTGAAATGAAATCTTGTTTTTTTAAATGGCTGAGATATCGAAAACAGAGTGATTCTAATAAAGTGTGGGACCCACCTTTTATTGCGATCGCTTTTTTTTTTTACTTTGTTTTTGGATGTTTCAGTCGAACCAAACCCGATTTGCATCAAATAAACTTTGAATAGTCCGGTATATGCTCTATACTATTTAATAAGTGTTTTTTGGTATATTCTTGATGTCATCATGGTGCGAAACTCTGATAATGTTCTCTACTCCAGCCCCAAGGTCTTTTCCGGTATCTCAGACCATTCTGCAGTTTCCTGCTTGCTCAAGTTTGTAAAGCCTTCTCGTGTTATGTCTGAATTCACCTGCCGCAATATCAAGAAAATCAACAGGACAGCATTCGCCGAGGATATTGTCAGCTGCAAATTGATGTCTTCCCCAATTGACAGTGTGGACTGCGTTGTGGAAAATTACAACTCAGCGCTCAGCAGACTCCTCAATATACATGCTCCTGCAAAGACTCGAAAGATCAGGAAACGCACTGACTGTCCTTGGTACAACTCTGACATTGCAGCGGCGAAGCGGAAACGTAGGAGACTCGAGCGCAAATGGCTTTCCAACGGTAAAAGTGAAATTGACAGGAAATTATTGTGCGCTCAGAAGAATGTGGTAAACTCCCTGCTGAAGAAGGCCAAACGATCTTATTACGTAGGCCTCATCGAAGACTGTGGCGAAGATTCCAAACGGCTCTTCTCCGTTGCCAACCGCCTTCTCAATCGAAAGCAATCTTCACCATTACCGTCCAACACGGACAGTTCTGCAATGGCCGAGACTTTCATCGATTACTTTCGGAATAAGGTAGAGACTATCAGTAACAGTCTCTGTCCAGACGAATCGGCGCAGGAGCCCCTCACGACAGCTTCCCTTGAAACCCTGAAGCCCACTGATCCCGACGAGGTCCAAGCTCTTCTTCGCAGATTACCTCCCAAGTCATGTTCTTTAGATCCAGTCCCCACTGTATTGATAAAAGATTGTTCATCCATTTTCGCTCCTATTATTTCAATGATTGTGAACCTAAGTATTGATCAGTGTTACGTCCCCTCATGTTTGAAATCTGCATATATAACACCTCTTTTGAAAAAACCTTCCTTAGACCCAGATTCACTCCAAAATTACCGCCCCGTGTGTAACCTTCCATTTTTGTTTAAAATTTTGGAAAGGATTGTTTTCTCCAGACTTACAGATTATCTCTTGGTTAATAATTTATTCGATCCTTTTCAATCCGCATATCGTCCTTACCATAGCGTAGAAACCCTTCTCCTCAATGTGTCGAACTTCATCCTACAGGAAATGGATCGTGGAAATGTCACTGCTTTGATTTTACTTGATTTGTCCTCCGCCTTCGATACTGTTAATCATGCAATTTTGTTAAACACCCTCCAATCTCTTGGTGTAAAAGGTCAGGCATACGAATGGTTTAAATCTTACCTTTCATGCCATTCACAGGCAGTGTGTGTCAACAGCTGTAAATCAAATGCTATGCCTCTCAAATGCGGTGTTCCACAGGGCTCTGTGGGCGGGCCCACCTTGTTTTCCATCTATCTTATTAGCCTGGGACACTTATTGCGCCAGCACAAAATTAATTATCACATATACGCTGATGACATTCAATTGTATTTGTCTTTCAAACCTAACCAGGCCGATGCCTTACATGCTTTGAGTCAGCTTGAGAATGCAATGAACGATGTTTATTCATGGCTGAACTCACATTCTTTGAAATTGAATACGGATAAATCTGAGTTTTTAATGTTTGGTTCGAAGACACAATTAGGTAAACTTGACATTAATTTTATCTCTTTTTCCGGCATGTCAATTAGTGTGTCCCAAATCTGTCGCAACCTGGGTGTAATGCTAGATTGTAATATGACTATGTCTAATCAAGTTTCTAGCATTTGTAGATCTGTAAGATACCAACTTCGTAATATCGGCTTCATTAGAAAATATTTGAACCGCTCTTCTACCGAAAAATTAGTCCATGCCTTGATATCCTCTAGGCTCGCTTTTGGAAACTCTGTCTTATTTAACTTACCACAAACTCAGCTCTCCATGCTACAGGCTTCAAAATGCGGCAGCACGCATCATCACACTATCCAAGAAGCACACTCACATCACCCCTATTTTGAGATCACTTCATTGGTTACCAGTCAAAGATCGCATTATTTTTAACATTTTACTTTTGACTTTTCATTGCATTCAGGGCACTGCTCCTCAGTATAACATTGACTTACTCCATAATTACATCCCTGCTAGATCTTTACGCTCATCCAACTCCGGTTCTCTGATAATTCCAAGATTCACTACAATATGGGGCACACGTGCCTTTGGCCATGCTGCTCCCACCTTATGGAATAACTTACCTTCAGCCGTAAAAAATTGTTCTTCATCAGACTCCTTTAAAAGCAGTCTAAAAACTCACTTGTTTAAAGCCTCAACTTGACTACTCATTACATGTACTTGATATTTGTATGTCCTTTATCTCCTTCACTTTCTCTTCCTTCCGCGCCTAGAGCACTCTGCAGAGTGGATTTGGCGCTATATAAATCATATCAATTATTATTATTATTATTATTTTTATCTCGCAAAAAGTTAAAAATCCAATTCTCATCTCCACCAATGCTGTACCATCCCTTTAAAGGAGAGGCGAACAGAGTAAATACAACAACCCAAATCACTTCTCTCCTTTACAAATCTTCTTGTCTTGTTTTCAAAGCCCAGCTTCAAAAGGGGCATTAGTCTTACTTAACCCGTCAACACAATTTCCTTTAATTTTAGAGTTCACACACAAAATGTAATAGACAAAATGTTATTTGTCTAAAACTTGACTTTCTTTCATTCCCACCTCATGAAATTATGTTTGTGCTTAAAAATGCAATATTTGAATGATAACTTTGCGACATATTTCTACCTCGTTCTTGTCATTGTTTTTCGGTTTTGTTTTGTGTATGTGTGTGTGTGTGTGTGTGTGTATGTGTGTGTGTGTGTGTGTGTTTCTGAAGAAGTCATAAATTCTGAAAAAAAAAAACCCGAATTAAGTGATCGAAGGAGGTTTTAACTTTCGGAAGTGACTGCAGACAGCTGATCCTTTGTTTTGGGCATGATTATTTCATCAAAGGCGTTGTCCTTACTCTAGACCTGTAACTTAATCGTCGGATGAGAGTGAGAAGGGCCTTAAGGTGCCTCGAATATACTGGCTTAAGTGGCGTTGAACGCCCATCTCATTTTCACTTTTATTCTCATCTTATATCCTAATAATGGTGACGTCGATTTATGGCATTGATGCAGCATAAATCGCGTCTGGATCCAAGACACTGTTGCTCCTTTCGAAGTAGAGGGCGACAAAGCATTCACCGCTCGTGGTTCCATTCGATCGTAGAACACACAGTGCATGTGTTAGCCACTGCGATCTAACGTAATTAGTGTAGTAGAGAAATGGCCGCGAAACGTAAGCCTGATGCCCAGATTCCCGAAGAAGAGAGCGATCGTCTCATCGTTCGGCCCCTGTAAGTGAAGCTTGTTCGTTATTTTCGAATGGAAGCAAAGTTGTTTTACTTATTTTGAAGCTTTACGTCATGAAAGCGCACAAAATCGACGATAATTCCAGTGTAGATTGCGTACAGTCCCACATATTCTATCATGTGTAGGCCTAGCCTAGCCCCGGAGACCGCGCCGCCAGGCGCGGTCCTGGCGGCTTCCCCGCAGTTTCGCTAATATTCGTTCAAGTATTCTGTGCGCTAAGTGCAAGTGATTGTGAATTCTGTGAACATCGGTGAGCTGCTTATAAGACATCATTTTGTGCATCACAAGCAATGAAATGCATCAAACAGTCGCCGATGATAGTCATTTAGGTTTCATCGACCCATGTACAGATGTAAGTATTCCTAGTAGTTTCTGTTGAAAAATTAAGGAAATATAGCGCCGCAAAGGCACCCGTTTGTTCAACATGAAGATATGAATGGGAGCACGGCGCAGCCGCCACACTGCGTGTGGCGGCTGTCGCAGTTAGGCCTAGCCTAGCAGGTTAACAGATCAGAAAATTTTCAATGGGTAACGTTAGACCTGGGACCAACCCCTCGACCGCTTTGAAGAAGGATGATAGGGTTAGGGTGGGTAGGTTTAGCCTCTGCCTCATGCTGATGATGCAGCCAGGGGTCCTACGAGACTGTAGATGTGTACCTAGTCTCCTGTGATGGGGTCGGGCTAACTCGGCCCACGGGACATCTCGTCCCACCCGTCGAGGGTGGGCCGAGTTGTCCCACCCGTTTGTATCGATAGTGATCGTGAGCGCTTGTCTGTGTTTGAGATTATTTTGTCTTTATGACGTCTTTTCTAACCGTAATTTTTATGGAATTGTGTTCAGTGATTTTTCTTTAAATAATATTTTCCAACTTTTGGGAGATACAACGACGTAAAAGTGAAATCTCAGACGTTTTTATTGCGGTTCACGATCCCCATAGGTGCACGTTCATTTCTGCGCAGTGGGCTAACTCGGCCCACTAAGTTTTAGTTGCGTTTTGTCAAAAAAAATCTCCGTAAAACTATCAATTATATCATGTATGAAGGTGTATTCAGGGTTCTTTCAACTAATTTCATCTTCGAGGGAGTTTAATTTTGCGCATGTTTGGTGAAATGTTTGATATTTGTTCGCATGATTTCCTCTTTGCCGTATCCGCACCGCACCGGTCTAGCCGCTGCAGCTCGCTCACACACACAGTGGCAGAGCTGAGCTAGCAGCGCCATGCCCACTCGCCGAGGGGCAGTGGGGCGCGGCGCGCGGCGCGCGAGCCGCGGCAGAGGGAGCAGCCGGCCACTCCGTATCAGTAGGTTGAATACGTTGGTTGAAATTTTTTTGCTGCACTTCCCACTTTTCTATATTATGTGAAATCAAATTATGTAGCAGATCATTCGATGTGAACTACATGAAGGTCATATGCATTTGATTTTGTAGGTTAATAATTCACAAATCTATTCCTAAGGTCTACCAAGCTCAGTTGGTTAAAGGGTGTGTACAGTTCTGGTCGAGGTGAGGATTTAGCTTTTAACGTTTTGCGAGATATTCAGAAACCACTCTATGAGATGTCAAAGAGCATGCGGTTCTAAGGGGTATCAAAAGTTTATTCAATGAAAATCGCTTTTGAAATGGATGAGATATCCAAAAACAAGGTGAAACAAAGAGATCCTAATAAAGTTGTGGCATGTCGCCTTTTATTATTAGCACTTTTTTGGATATCTCGGCCATTTGAAAACCAATTTTCATCAAATAAACGTTGAATCCTTCTTAAAATTACATGCTCTTTCATATTTCATTGGAGGCTTTTCATTATCTCACTTAGGAATGTTCAAAACATGAATCCCCACCTCAACCAGTACTGTACAGTCCCTTTAAATAGTTTTTTGTATAATTTTTTGTTGTTGCTGAGATCTGCATTCTACTCAAAAGTTATTTCTGTCCAATAAATGTTACCATTTTTTGCCATGGGAATCCTTGCCATAATTCAAGAGAAAAATCCTCTGCCACCTGTACCTGCACGATAATGGCCAACCGTCAAGTTCTTTTTCTTTTTCTTTTTTGTAGTTTTCTTTTTTAGCTATATTCCTGTATACTGCCATGATCTATTGGACCAAACTTGGACTTCATATCTTAATCTTTTCCATGCCTCAGCCGTATTATATGTGTTAATCTTTTACATTTTTATTTATTTGTGCAAAATAAGGCTGATTATAAAGGCGGTGTCACACCTGTCCGGGCAAGCTACGCGGGCTTGTGGCGAGGAGGTAGTTTAAAGCACGTAGAAGATTTTCCGCGGGCGGACAAGAATGTTTGCAATTTTTGCACTTGTTTCTTACTTACTAGACGCGTGCTACTTAGCTTCTACTTGCGTGCGTTCCGTGTGACTCGCGTGAGAGCTTTGAAACCGATCCATTTTCTGTTACGAGCGACTTACGGGGATTGCGAAGTACCTGCTTTGGAGTTGCCTGTGAGGTGCTACCGGTAAGGGTTTCCTACTTGTGTTCTGCGCGTACCTCTACGGGCAACTCCCGTGACTCTTCCGGAACAAGTTTTGAGCATGCTCAAGGCCTTGTCATACCGTATCTGGGGAAGTTTTGCGGCTTGACTTGCGGGGAAACAAATTTGCTACCCGGAGCTCTCCGCAGTTGGCCCGAACTTGACAGTACCTAGCACTTATCTCGTCGTTAGTTGCCCGAAGGTGCGCACGCTAGTCCAATTTTCCCGCAGCAAAGTTTTGAGCATGACCAAAACTATTTCCGGATGAGTCGCGAGGATTGCCAGAAGAGTTCCACGTAGACCACCCGTAGGAGGGCCGTAGCCGCCGCAATTCACAGGCATTTGACCCACTTGAAATAGGTAAGTTGCCCGCTGATCTATGCCTATGTGAAGGGAGTGCGTGCCATTTGTGGGCTCATTCTCTTCTTTGTCCTCTGTCCTCTGTGGCGTCGAGGACTACCATGGTCCCTTTCGGACAGGACTTCATCCGCCGAATGGACTTCAGCAGCAATTTGATGCATTTGCTTGTGAATCTTCCGGGCTTTGTGGCTGTCCATCCACTGGACTTTCTCTGCTTTTGTGCACTTTCCGTCTACGGGGCATCTTCACTTCTTGAAAGCTAGTTGACAAATGATTGTTTGCCCATCCACTCTAACCAGCCTATTGTTCAGGCTAGCACTCACCTCGCAGGCGACTAGTACGCAGATAACACGCAGTTGTGGCGCAGGTACTTCGCAGAGCCCGTATGTCGCCCGTAACTGACATAAAAGAAGCTATCACGAAGCTATCACGTGACACCCACGCGCCTAACATGCAGTTCAACGGAATACACGCAAGAAGGACTTAGGTATCACGCGTTTATCATGTAATACCCACGCCAAACTCGCCCTAAACCTTGTCCGGCCGCAGAAATTATTCTGCGTGCTGAAAAATTCCCATACGCAATAAGCCCGCTTAGCTGGTGTGACAGGGCCTTTTTTGGCAGCGGGTAAATAGAGCCAGCGTGCGCACCTCCGGGTAACTACGTTTGAGATACATGCTAGGTACTGTCATGTGCGGGTCATCTGCGGGGACCTCCGGAGAGCAAAAATGTTCTTCGGAAGTCGCACGCAAGGCTGGTGTGACACGGCCTTAAAATTCTCAAATCATGCTTGTCCTGCACTCATACTGTTGAATTCATGCACATTTTTTTCTTTTTTTTTGTTTGTTTAAGCAGCAAAGATGAATAGCTTCTCAAATGGTCTTCCTTCTGATGTACGGTACTCAAAGTGTTACATGGCAGTCATGCAGGGTCACAAAAGAAACATTGCAACATGCACTGGTAGGCATTGGCAAGGTCATAATAGCCTCTCATCTTCCTTCACAAAAGAATCTGTTGTTTTGTGGCCATTGCATCCTTTCGACTGTTGCCCTGCCCTTGATGTACTGCTCTTTCCAAGACTGCAAGATCACAGCAAATTTTGAATTAATGTGAGCATGTAAAGTATGTTTGGTTGTTTGTTGTTGTTTTTTTTTGTTGGTTATTTTAACATATATTATTTTCTCTAGCTATTTTTTTTTTCTTGAATAACTGAACATTCTCATTTGACTTGAAATAATGCTTTCATTTTCAATTATCACATTACCAAGTATCATCTGTGTACAAAGCTTTCTTTCTACAAAAGTTCTGTATTTTGTTATGATTCTTCATTGTCTGGCTCTACAGATCGCCTATAAGTGCTAGTGTTACTGCCAATATTTCCGCTTCCTTTCCCCGTCTCTCTTTCTCTCTTTCATCAACCCACTCTTTTATTATTCGTGATGAATGTGTTTGTCAAGTGTCAAATTAAATTTGATTTGAAACACTGCATACTTCATGTGAATTGCACACCAGTATTTTTTTTTCCGAATTCATATTTACATAGAACATATGCATATCTACACTGATGTTCAATGTACCCAAATTTGAAGAAAAAAAGTCTCAAGCAGTGCTGTACTATCGATTATAAAAAAACATGTGTGACAAAAACAAACATCATTTTAGAGTCATCACACTTCATCATCAGTGAATAGTGTGCATTTATAAAATGTGAATTTAATTCCATCACATTTTATAGTGTGTTATAACGGTAACACATTACGTGACCCCGCTACAATGGCTCTGGTATTATTTTCTCCAAGGACTTGGGATCAAGGTTAGGATTGTGATAGGGTTGTGACAAGTAAAAGCTTGATGTGAGGAGTAGGGTTAGAGTAATGTTTCTTTGCAGAATTTATGTTTGGTTTAGCATGCAGAATTTTCAAGTGAACAATAATAATTGTCGCAGGAGAAAATGTCGTGGAGCCATTACCAGTACGACACTGACTTCAGGATAGGTCTACTTCAGTTGATAGAACTAGTTACTTTCTTCTAGATTTTCAACCTTTTGACCTACCTGTACAACATACATGTAGTTTACCAGATAGTTGCCAATTGATGAACTCTGCCCCAGGAGAGGTGCATCGCAGGAAATGAGATTGTTGTACATAATAGATATTATGGCAATCCAGATACACTTCATGAAATGTTGTATTATTGTAACACTCATCTTGGTGTCCAATATTATACCCAGTCACTCAACAAAACCAGACAATGTTCTCTCAAAACTGAATATTCACCATAGCTGTAGGGGCTGAAGAAAGCAGATCTGTTCTCGGTCAGTTCCTGTGGTAGACTCTCTCTTAATTCTACCCACTTACTTTTTCTAGGGTAGTTAATTTACATATTCAAATCATAAGATAAACAAATCAACCAAAACGCAAGGAGGAAAATAGTTTCACCTGAGGACCGTATCGATGTTTGTTTTTATTAAAAAAAAAAGGTAACATTTATTGGACAGAAATAACTTTAGATTGGAACGTAGATCTATATATAAAATCAGCAACCAAAAAGAAATAACTAAATAAACAAAAAACTATTTAACAGTTAACTGAGCTGGGTAGACCTTGGGAATAGATTTGTGAATTATTAACCTACAAAATCAAATGCATATGACCTTCATGTAGTTCACATCGAATGATCTGCTACATAATTTGATTTCACATAATATAGAAAAGTGGGAAGTGCAGCAAAAAAATTTCAACCACCGTATTCAACCTACTGATACGGAGTGGCCGGCTGCTCCCTCTGCCGCTCGCGCCCCGCCGCCCCTCGGCGAGTGGGCATGGCACTGCTAGCTCAGCTCTGCCACTGTGTGTGTGAGCGAGCTGCAGTGACTAGACCGGTGCGGTGCGGATACGGCAAAGATGAAATCATGCGAACAAATATCAAACATTTCACCAAACATTCGCAAAATTAAACTCCCTCGAAGATGAAATTATTTGAAAGAACCCTGAATACACCTTCATACATGATATAATTGATAGTTTTACGGAGATTTTTTTTGACAAAACGCAACTAAAACTTAGTGGGCCGAGTTAGCCCACCGCGCAGAAATGAACGTGCACCTATGGGGATCGCGAACCGCAATAAAAACGTCTGAAATTTCATTTTTACATCGTTGTATCCCCCAAAAGTTGGAAAATATTATTTAAAGAAACCAATGAACACAATTCCATAAAAATTATGATTAGAAAAGATGATACTGTATAAAGCCAAAATAATCTCAAACACAGACAAGTGCTCACGATCACTATCGATACAAACGGGTGGGACAACTCGGCCCACCTTCGACGGGTGGGACGAGTTGTCTCGTTGGCCGAGTAAGCCCGGATCCCCTGTGATGAATCGGAGAGCCCTGCGTTGTACCTGGCTGTTCAAGGTTGTCGATGTCCTTTTGAAGATGTGGGTCCCATACACATGCTCCATACTGACTGCAAAACCGAGCGTGTTAGGGCAATGTATGCTGTTCGTTTACATTGCTCTGGACAAAATTTGAGGTTGCGACGGAGTAGTCCTAAGACTGCATTTGCTTTCTTGGTGGTACTGTTTATGTGTGGGGTCCATTTCAGATCATCACATAGTGTAACTCCTAGATATTTCTCTTGGGGTGTTTGCTTTAGGATGTGACCGTCCATGCTGCAGAAGTGTGACGATTTCTGGTCAATACACTCATCACTTGGCACTTTGCAGTGTTAAATCTCATCCCCCATGTACACTATTGTGTACATGCCCAGTCATGGAGTCTGGACAGGTCGTCTTGTAATCTGACATGGTCGTGTTGAGATCTGATTGGCCTGTACAACATTACACTGTACCACAGTAAAATAACTGTGTTTAAATTTACAAGGAGTGCCCCGGGGCAGTTGCAGCTCACATTCTGTAGTGCATTGTTTAGATCTCCTGATTTGTTCACTGTCGACTGTTGTTACGTTGGTTTGTTCATCACCATAAACAGTGCTCAATTCAACACTGACAACAGCGTCAGTGTCATCATGGTCATGACTCATGCTACATGTAGCTGCTCGTGCGGGGCCGTTCTACCACTAAATTACTAATGTGTTGGTGTTGGATGGGCCGGACGGACCGGGCTGTGGAGTGCTATGCAATCTAGAATAGCAGACGCCTAGAGTCTAGCAATAATTAAATTTAATCTATTTCTACTGACTACTGTACTGTGTGTATGCATGCAAAACATAGAATCTAGGGTCTCATATTTCATGAGGCTTAAATTAAAATTTTTCAAATTTTGCCTCTCGGCCTCGGGTAAACGGGTGCAATTCGCGAATTTAACAATGCTAGAGCTTGATGCCCAAGCCAGCACTAGACTCTATAATTTGCATTTCCATTCATTGCTTTGCCCCCACTCGCAAATTTAACCACTTGCAAAATTGTCCCTACTTGTAAAAAAAAAAGAAAATAGACTCTCTAGACATATAAATATAAATTTATGACATACTATTCAGGACTTGGTAGTACCCAAATGAGCATTATTTCATGTCGATCACCATCGATGCATCACAAAACCAACAAGAAGTCACATAGAATCTACCCTGATTTTACGTGAGGACTCAAAATAGGTGAAACGGGTCACCCTATAAAGCAATCTTGAGCTTTTCTCTTTTTTTCTGAGAGAGCAATTCTTTTTCCACATTTTTTTTTTTTCTATAGTACTGGTCTGACCAGTCTGTTGGACCAGTGGCAGTAGGTAGATCCCTACCCAGTTTTCTCAAATTTTTTTTTATACTGGCCCATTCCTTAAAAAAAAAAGTTAGTGGTCAGACAGTTATTTCTACTGGTCAGGGGCTGTCAAACAAGTGCCAGTGTGCAGCGTTGCATAAAATAAGCGGGAAATGATGTTGTAAGCAGTTTTTTAGAACACTCAAGATTTGTCTGAGAATAGTGTAAAACAGTTTAGTGACCCCTTTTCATTTCTTTAAAATCCTTTACTGTGTACTCTTCACTTGCAACTCTAGGAACTTTTGAAAGGATGATGGTGCTGCTGCTTTGAAAATTGGTATTAGTAATGGATATAATGTTTTATTAATAGATCATGCTCAATTTCTTACAATCCCGCTTTATTTTACTTACTGAGGTGTTTTGCATCCTGTTTTTTTTTTGTTTTTTTTTTGTTTTTGTTTTTTTGGGCCCATTCATGGCACAGTCAGCACGGCTTAGTAAGATTAAGTGCTTGAATAGACTCTATTCTTTCAAGTCTCTTTTCTCGGTTTACACTTTACCAGGGCGTGTGCTTTCTTTCCAGTATTTAGATAGGTTAGGAGAGTCCATGAGTTATACATCATTTTAAAGCTTACAGTCTGCCCATTCATGTCTCTTGACTTCTTGTTGGTTTTGTGATGCAGGGTCACACATTATAGTGATCAATCTTCCTACAATGGCGACTTTGTCAATCTACTTCTAATAGTTTTGCACACCCCTTTATGTTGCCAAAATCCATTAGATTTGTTCTAATACTTCATCTGCTTAAAATTGTTTTTTGTTTTGACTTTGGTTGGTCTATACTTTCTCCCTTCTTCTGCAGAGGGGCTGGGCAAGAGGTTGGACGGTCTTGCATCATGCTGGAATTCAAGGGCAAGAAGATCATGGTAAGCGTTTGCTCCAGATACGATTCCTATGTGATCTGTTTCTCTAAAATGTTGTGAGGAACAAAAGATTGTCCTGTGGTTTCAAAGAGCTTTCCTCTCAAACTCCCTCTGAAGTTTAAAGTTAAAAAAGTGTCCCATATGTTCAATATTCCTGCATGACTGGCTGGACAGGCTGTTCCATGCAGCTATGATTGTGACCTAATAATGCCCAGACTGGACAGCACTGCACATTTCACATTTATGGCAGTAAGGTTGTCACATTTACATGTAACAATAAAAGAAACAGATACCCCAAAAGAGGGAGAAAGAATGGGAATCTTTTGCTTTGAGCATTCTCATTACCAAACGTCGGAGCAGACCTCTCAAACATCAAAAAAATTGCACTGTAGGATGTGGTTTTTGTTGGTGTTTGGTAATTCTACTCTTTGTAGAGCTCTCTGTTTGGCATGAGCATGCATTCTCATAAACTCATGTGCTTTTTGTGGAAAGTTGATTTACAATGTTAATGTCCCACTGCATACCGTATTATATACCAGTAAACACATTGTATAATGTCTGTGTTCATCTGAATAACAAACAAACAAAAACATCTCTCATTCTTCAGCTTGACTGCGGCATTCATCCAGGCCGAGATGGGATGGACTCTCTTCCATACTTTGACCTCATCGACCCAGAAGAGGTTGATCTTCTCCTTGTCAGCCAGTGAGTACAATCCTTTTAACCTTTTTTACCCACAGCTGTTATCCAGATGCCATGGATTGGGAAGGCTGGTCCGACTTGGATGCTGTATAAGCTGCTATTTTTGTATACTGTAAAAGTGGAATTTTTCGCAATGCTGATATTCTCGCGCATTTTGCGCCAACAGAAATTAGCACGAAAATAAAAGCACGCTAATATTTTTGCTTCCCATATGTTCCAATAGCTGAAGTTTTGATTCTTTCAATAACCATACAGTCTACTCTGGCATCCTTAGAGTGTACTGCATCTCTTTCTGTGTCTGAATATTACAATTTTTTTTTTTTTTTTTTTTTTTTTGGGGGGGGGGAAGGGGTAGCATTGATGAGTATGATGAAGAAGCACACAGTAGTTTGTGTAGTTGGTTGTAGGGTTCTTTATTTTCACTTGGGTGCCTGTTGGTTGGTCCACAGTTTCCATTTGGATCACTGCGGAGGGTTGCCATACTTTCTGAAGACGACCACGTTCCGGGGGCGTGTCTTCATGACCCACGCTACCAAGGCCATCTATCGCTGGAACCTCTCTGACTATGTTAAAGTCAGGTTAGTCGTAAAATCTGTAATAGCCTTGGATGATCTTGTTTGTTTCTGTATTTGTTTGTTTGTGTGCTTGTCTTTATTAAATTGTATTCTCTCTGTTTTGTCTGTCTAAAAGTTTCAATTGTACTTTGATAAACAAAATGTAAGAAAGTGAAGATTGTAAGGGGGATTATCTTTACTACAATTTCTGCTTATTCCATATCTCCTTGTTTATATCAGCGGAAAAAAAAAAGGACAACATATCGCCCAGGGATACCGAGTCTCTTTGATTTTGGAGGAAAAAAAAAGACTGCCTAAAAAAACCCCCAAAACAAACAACAACAACAACAACATAAAAATATTGCTTCTAAAATGCAAAGTTATTTGTATCTGTTCATACTGTAGAACCATTCAAGGCATGAATTTTTCATGAATTTGAGCAAACCTTTTTTTTTTTTTTTTTTTTTTCAGCATGAAATTTTTGCCAATTTCTACTGACAATCTATTCATAATGTAGACAAGGCTGTTCATGTGCCTTTTAATTTTGGGAATCTTGACACCTTGCAAAATTCGCAAAAATTTCATGCCCGAAAAAAAAAAAAAAATTCTGGTTGTACAGAAGCCCACCAATAGAATATTTAAGAGCCTTACTAATTTCAAAATTATCTTAGCATGTTGAAATATAATATCTCTTTGTCCTGTGACTGATCATCTCTTCATACAATTGTATATTCACAGCAACATCTCGGCTGAGCGAATGCTCTACACCGATGCCGACCTGCAGGCCAGCATGGACAGGATTGAGACGGTCAACTTCCATCAGGAGGTGGACGTGAATGGAATCCGCTTTTCCTGCTACCACGCTGGTCACGTGCTCGGGGCCTGCATGTTCCTCATTGAGATTGCTGGTGTCAAGGTACACATTACATAACAGTTTCTACCATTCAACTCTTTATGCACCACAATGTAAACGCCCTGTGCACCACATTATTCTTAGACCACAATATAGGTATGCTTTGGGAAATATATATATTTTTTTTTTCAAGTCCATGTGACCATTCATAAATTTTGTTATGCTGTGCAAAGTTGTAGGGAAAATCCCAAGATTTGCTATATGATGTATGTTATGACAAATGTGTGATTATTTTTCTTTCAAATGACCAGTCGCTATGTTATAGTACAGGCATGACTTTTGCACCTAAACTATGACAGAAACTTGGAATTAAAAAAAAAAAAATCCTATATGGAAGATTGCTTGATATTCAATCACCACACAATACAAGCTCCATGTGAGAGGAACAGAATCACAAATGAAGCTGTCATTACACTGGCATTTGGTGATTTATTGAATGGTTTAACCCTATTTTAACTGGGGGGTCAAATTGACCCCCCCTCGACATTTCGTGCCATGATTCCGCAACGCGCAAAGATTTTGCTGCGTCATTTCATGACTTTTTTCATTGAAGTCTCCCGCATATTTTGAGACCAAATTTGCGATATCCGGGTACACCGTTCTGAAGTTACGCAATGTTTTGCATACCAATGCATGTCAACCCGAAAATAGTTCAAATTCATGATTTCGTGTGCAAATCCAATGCAAATTGTGTTTTTTTGTTGAATTGATATAAATTAGATTATTTCAACTTTTGAACATTGAAATTAATCAAAAAAAAATCAAAAAAGTGCCTGCAACAAATTTTGGAAAAAAAACCCAATAGAAAACAAGAGGTCGAAAAAACAATAAAATACATGAGAAATTAACAAAACAATAAAAACAAAAGAAACTGATTTTGATTGCGCTATTTTTTTTACAAGAAAATTGTTTGATGTATCTTGAGGAACTCTGACACAAAAATTTAGCAATCCTTCATTCTTTTTGATGGAGTTTTAGGTGAAAATATATGATTTCAGGCATAAATTTGCATAATCAATTTATTGAAAAATAAATCAAAATTTTTTTTATTGTATGACCATGTAATCTTGTAGTTTGACATCCGGCTCTATGTTCAGGCAAAATTTTGCGGCGATCGCGCGATCGGCTGCCGAGATCTGAAGGGGGGGGGGGGGGGGGGTCAAATTGACCCCCCCAGTAAAAACTTGGTCTCAAATAGCCCAGTTAAAATCTATAGGGTTAAGAGGGTCCGTGTATTTGAGCAAAATACACTGTTTGCAAACTTGACACGCCGTCGATTGAGTGGGACATGTCAATATCAGAGAAAATCTATGGAGATATTCCAGCCATTTCTTCCGCTGTAGAATAGCTAGTTGTAGAACACTATTTGCTGATTGCTGCTTGTGAGCCAAGGAACATATCATATCTGATTTGTCTGTAATTTTGTGCAGACTACCATATGTTGTTTATTTTCTAGGGAAATGAAAGCGCACCTTACTGTATATCTCCCTCAGATGCAGGGGGAGGGTGGGGAGAGAAGTGATATTATCTGTGCCATACATAAGTATCGGGTCAGAGCGATGTGTACCCTTTAAACAAACATAATAAGTTTCATTTTCAGTGCTATGTTCAAAATCATACGCACAAGAGTAGAGTGCAGGAGATGATACCCTGTTATTTACCTTCGCAAAGGGAGGAGGTTATGTTTTCATTACCATTTGTTTGTCTGTGTACAAAACAACTCAAAAAGTTGGTCACGGATTTTGATGAAACTTGCAGAAAATCCTGAAAATGACTCAAGGAACAGATGAATAAAATTTTGACATTGATCCGGAGTTTTTTTAGGATTTTATGAAGAGTTTTTGATATTTTGGCAGGTAGGGTCAATGAACTTGGGTGTTCAAACTTTGCATTTTTCAGGTTTTCATTCACGCACTAAAGTGCGTGCTCTAGTTTCTGCTAATTTCTGCTAGGGCAAGGCGCGCCACGCAGCTGAGGGTTTGTGACGTAACAAAGGCTTCTGTATTGTGAAATCGGGCAATTTTTAATTTAATTTAGCATCCAGAAGCTTATGTGTGGGTGGAAATCACTGATCTCGTATGGAAGAGCAAGATCATCGGTGGAAAGTAGCAGCTTGGCAGAGGTCTGCGCTCTCAGAGTGCTTTTCCGGTTGTTAATGCTTTTGATATCTTCATAGAGATTACACCTGTCACCTCTCTCCCTACTTCTTCCCAGATTTTGTACACCGGAGACTTCTCCCGTCAGGAGGACCGCCATCTCATGCAGGCTGAGATTCCGAACATCAAACCCGATGTTCTCATCACGGTGAGATAGTGGAGAGTATTACAGTGTACTCCTCTTATAGCGAACATGGTTATAAAAAAATTTTTGGTCACAGTTTGAAATTCAGTTCCCCATATTATCGTATAATTATATATCAAGGCAGTAATACACTGTATTCTGTCTCACCTCTTGCATAAGTGCTGGCTAATTGCGCAAATGCTTGCAATTGTGCAAAATTTTGTTCCAATTCACAAGCGCGCACACATCTCGCTACATACACAGCAAGTGCCAATCACTCCTTTTTTTGGTACAGGATTAAACTTCAAAGTCTCCTAGAAGTAGGGTACTTTTTTCCTGTTTGTGCCTTTCCTAGATAATGATTATAGATAATAATAACAATTATATAGGATGGATTTCATTCATTGAATACCAGGAAATATTGCACTTGTCAAGGTGAATATTGCACTCGTCTTTGATTCATGCAATATTGACCCTAACTTGTGCAATATTCCCTGGTATCCCATTCACAGCCATCCAATGTAATATTATACAAATGATGCACAGGATAGAATACGTTAGTGGAGATTTAGCGCACTCGAGGGTATTTACAATTGTGAAACATGCACGAGGCGAAGCCGAGTGCATGTTGCACTACATTGTAAATACCGAGAGTGAGCTACGCCTCCACTAATGCCACAAAATAATCCTGTGCATCATTTGTTTTATAAAATGGGTCGAAAACTAGCAGCATTTTTCACGTACCTTTGTGGGTCAATACCAGTCAGCTACATAAAAAGTCAAGATGTCCGAAGATGTTCGTCCCAAACATATTACGCACGTCGCACTCGGAAATCCCGCACATATAAGTACTGTACGTATAAGAGTATACGTACGCCACACATGTTATGCACACAAGAAAGGCCGGCCGGCAGCCCGAACTAGAAGTTGTTGACAGGATTGACAGCGCGTATAGTAGCGCGCGACGCACTTGTAACAACTGATTGAGTGCGCACTGCTAGTGTAAACATTGTTACGTCAGGCCGAGCATGTTAGTGAGAAATTAATGCAGGCACACGTGACTCATTTCAGCGCTTCCAATTGGCTACATTCTTGAACCCATTTTATAAATATAAATATTGCACTCTTTACTGCCAACATTACACTCATCTGTGATATGTGCAATATTCCCCTCATATCCCATTCATTGCAATCCAATATAATATAGTTTTCCCGCCAAATCTGTGCGCATATCTTTTCTTCAAACAGGAGTCGACGTACGGCACCCACATCCATGAGAAGCGGGAGGAGCGGGAGGCGCGATTCACGGCCACAGTACACGACATCGTCAACAGGGGAGGGCGCTGTCTCATTCCAGTCTTTGCTCTTGGCAGGGCTCAGGAGCTCCTTCTCATTCTAGGTCCGTCCATTTTTTTTCCCCCAATACTTGAGGGAATAAAAAAAATTGGTTAACACGGCCCCAATTTACGGAGGTGGTCTGAATTTAGACCATGGTTTATACAAATTTTGTCTGTGTAAATATGATTGGCAGATTGCGTACGCCAAGCAGATGTCCAGTAACAAATTCTAAAGCTCATTGCTGCGTGTATGTCAAAAGTATGCATATTTAATGCTTATTTTAGTCTGTGGTCTTAATTTAAACCACTTTTATGAATTTGGGCCATTAAGTTCCACGTTTCCAAAGTTTGGTGCTGTGTCATTTATTTATTTATTTATTATTTATTTATTCAGGTATTTATTTATTTGGTCAGCTATTTGTTTGTTTTGTTTATTTATTTATCGTTTTATGTATTCATTCATCTGTATATCTGTATATTTAAATTTTTGATTATTTGTGCATTTAATTATGTTTCTCATTAGTTATTTTTATTTTGTGTGTACTCTTTACATTACTGTGAAATGTTGATCTCTTCTTGTTGCCATGGCTACACAGATGAGTACTGGTCCAACCACCCCGAGCTTCATGACATTCCAATCTACTATGCCTCGTCCCTGGCGAAGAAGTGTATGGCTGTCTACCAGACTTACATTGACGCCATGAACGAGAAGATTAGAAGACAGGTAACAAAAGAGGGAGGTAGCGGGAGAAATAAATATATATATATATATATATATATATATATATATATATATATATATATATATATATATATATATATATATATATATATATATATATACATATATATATATAGAGAGAGAGAGAGAGAGAGAGAGAGATAGAAATGTATATAGAAAAGAGAAAGAGGAAACAAGGAAGAGAAAGATATCCTGTGTGCGACGATAGAGAATTTTTGATTCTGTGGTCAAGAACGCCCTTCTGGTAATACTAAAGCTTTATACCAAATGGCTGCAGTCCACTTGTTATGTCGGCGGTGTTATCACCCATTTTGCTTTTCAGTGTACTCTGATCACGACGTACCGTTGAGATGTAATCGCCCCGTCCCCTCCTCTGGGCTGATTATTTTCACGCCAAGCGATGAGGTCATTCATGTTCCGAATGTAGGAAGGTGTGAATTCCTTAGAAGACATGTTCTCAATTCTGGTGGTGGACGTGCTGGAGAACCAGTTGGAACATGCGCAGTTCCTTTTTAAAATGATGTCATTATCTCGCTGTCCACGTCCAGGACGTGCAATCGAAATTGAAAAGTCCCTATCATACTGAGATGACAACACATGTGCTCATTTGGAAAATGGTCTTTAAAAAAAAAAATAAGCCATATAACTTTTTATAGAAGCATTAATGATAGGAATACAGTTCAACAAAGTTGGATAGAATATTGCAAGCTTTCCTGTAATGTTAATATTATGGTAAAGCTATGGCTGTGACACTGTAGTGTATTGTGGCATATTGTTATATTTCTATCGGTTTGTTTTTTTAGATGTGCATTTAAACAAATTATGCAAACTTGACAAGCTATTGACTAAGTTTGGTGCACGAGTATGAAACACAAAGAATTAAAGTATAATTTTTGTATGGTGTCCTGTCCCAAAAGTCCCATTTGTGTGAGTGGGAAATACATTTAATAAATTAAATCTGTTCGACTGGACTTACTTGTGTCGATCAGATTTAATTTACACGCTTTTAGCATACTACCTGGATGAATCAAAACCTACATCGATATATCTCCTTAAATGATTTGCAAATGGCCATCAACATGCATTGCATTAAGAAGATTTTGCAAGTATGCATTGGTGATTCAAATTGTTAATAGACAAAAGTACCACAAAATACATGCTGTAATGCGGTAATGGGGGAGGGGATCATTATAACACTCAACATGTGGTAAATTCTATGTCTTGTGTCCTTCCTTCACACAGATCAACATCAGTAACCCGTTCGTCTTTAAGCACATCTCGAACCTCCGTGGCATGGACCACTTTGATGATGTCGGCCCCTCCGTTGTCATGGCGAGCCCTGGAATGATGCAGTCCGGCCTGTCAAGGGAGCTCTTCGAGATGTGGTGCAACGACCGCCGAAACGGCCTGATCATCGCTGGCTACAGCGTAGAGGGCACCATGGCTAAGGTTAGTAGCTTTTCAACAACTGTACCTCGTTTGATGTACCGTATGTCCCCCAAAAAATTACAACGGGACCCTCCGCAGTGATAACTTTAAAAATAGTGAATCAATCCAAATACTAAAATTCAGGGCATGAAACTCTAACTCATTGCCCACATCTTACAGAAAACACCATCTGATTTGCTTCAGTGGTCAAAGAGTAATGAGGAGTTTTATAGAGAATGTCAGGAATCCCCCTCCCTCCAAGTTCTGTCCATTGTGTTCACACATTAAAGGGATGGTGCAGTATTGGTGGAGATGAAAATTGGGCTTTAACTTTTTTTACGAGATACCAAGAAAACACTTATGAAATAGTAGAGGGCATACCATTTTAAGAGGAATTCAAAGTTTGTTTTTTTTAATGAAAATCGGGTTTGGAATAGCTGAAACATCCAAAAACAAAGTAAAACAAAACGATCATAATAAAATGTGGGTCCCACACCTTATAAGGATCACTCTGTTTTGGATATCTCAGCCATTTCAAAATCAATTTTCATCAAATAAACGTTGAAATCCTTGTGGAATTACATGCTCTTTCATATTTCATAAGAAGTTTCTCACTATATCACCAAAAATATGATAAAAACCTGAAGTTAAGTTTCAACCACAACTATATGATCCCTTTAATATGCAATTCCAAGAGCATCCAAATGCTATACTTGGAAGAATCAGACCCATGGCATGCTTTACAACAATCCACATTTCTCTGTAACCACTTACCAAATTAAATGGGGTTTTCTGCGAAATAGAGCTAAGACCCTGAAGTAGTGTTTAGACAGTTTCATCATATTGGGAGTTATCAATGCTAAAATCCATTTTTTTTTTTTTTTTTTCGGGGGAGGGAGGTAGGGCTGGACATACTGTGCAGTAGTCTGTGTTTAATCAGGTAGTGTCGTGGCAGAGCAGCATGCCAGATTAAGTGGAGTACCCAATTAACTTGGGAGTATGTTTCATTCATGTCACAACTACCATACTCTATTATTATGCCCCCGTCGGTCGTATCACAGACACAGCGTGCTATGTCACTACAGCCACAGACATATGTTATGATTAGTGTGTCACCGTGTGTGTAGTTCCAGTAGTGTGTGTTGTGCTGGTGCAAGGGTTTTGTGAATGGCATGCATAATAGTGTCTACACTTGCAGTGACATGTTCTGGTGTGCACTCCGTTGGTTCTCAGCACCCCGCAGTCTCTTCCAAATATGTAATAAACCCATTTTTACAGAATTTTCAAGGAAAGTTTTGAGTATAATGTAATGACGTTTATTTTGAAAATTTCTACCTTTTTATGCCTCCGCCACGAAGTGGTGCCGGAGGCATTATGTTTTCGGGTTGTCCGTCCGTCCGTCCGTCCGTCCTTCCGTCCGTCCGTCCGTCCGTAATGAATTTTGTGGACAAGGTAACTATCGAAACCTGTTGAGGTATCCTAATGAAACTTGGCATGTATGTGTATTAGGGGGTGAAGTTGTGCCTATCAACTTTTGGGTGCACATGCTCAAGGTCAAAGGTCAAAAGGTCAAGGTCAAATACATAAAATTTCACTATTTCCACCATATCTATTGAATGCCTGAAGATATTTTCTTGAAACTTAGTGTATACATGTTTTACCTAATTAAGATTCTCTGGTGAAAGTTTGGGTCATGAGGTCAAAGGTCAAAGGTCAAAAGGTCAGGGTCAAATACATAAAATTTCACTATTTCCACCATATCTATTGAATGCCTGAAGAGATTTTCTTGAAACTTAGTGTATACATGTATTACCCAATTAAGATTCTCTGGTGACAGTTTGGGTCATGAGGTCAAAGGTCAAAGGTCAAAAGGTCAAGTAAAAATATTAAAACTTCTTTTTGTTTCTCTGTACCTTGGAAAATTGTTCAAGGTATCTTCATGGAACATAGTATATACATGTACTGACTGGAAGTGATTATCTAGAGAATGTAGGGTTCATGGGGTCAAAGGTCAGGGGTCAAAGGTCAAGTGCAAGACTTCAAAATGTTACTATCACCCTCATATTTATGCAATGCCAGCAGGGTTATTTTTTTACACTTGGTGTATGCGTGTGTAACCTAATAGAAATTCTCTGGAAAGTTTTTTTTTTTTTCTCTCTTTTTGCCTCAAAGGTCAAAAGGTCAAAGATCAAGTGAAAGTGCTGAACTAACTTTTTCCTCCATATCTCGGAAGTGGCTCAAGTTAACTTGAAACTTAGTACATATTATGCATGTTCTACCTGAAAGTAATTATCTTATGAATTTTAGGGTCAAGGGCCAGATGAAAATGGTAACAATTTACTATTCAATTCAGAAATTGCACTTTTTCTCCACACCTGTATCTTGAAAATTACTCAGTGCCTAAATGTATGAATGGGTCAAAGTCAAGTTAAAGTCCTTAAATCCCTAGATACATTGTACATGCTCTCCTATTCATCCAATTAAACCTACGTCAAGGAAGGTGAACATTCAACACATTTGTGACGAACTTGTCATTCCAATATTTTGCCAATTTTGTGAAAATGTAATCACACAGTGTCCACATGTACTATCTAGACCTATTGGGAAAATCATGCATTATGGCGGAGGCATACCAGTCGCCAAAGCGACATTTCTAGTTTATTCTGAAATGTCTACGCAATCACATAAAAATATAACAGGCATCAGAATGGTTTGTTCAGTTTGTTTGTCAATTAAAGTGGACTACCCAATTAAGTGGTACTTTGTAATCGTGAATAGATGTCCCAACTTTGTCTTCACACAGCTTGACTCATTCAGTCTTAGGGTAATTTTGCTGTAGAAATGATCAGTTTGTCCTCTGTCTTCTCTATTTTTAGCATGTGATGTCATCACCCGAAGAGATCACCTCCCTCAGTGGTCAGAAGCTTCCCCTCAAGATGTCGGTCGACTACATCTCCTTCTCCGCCCACACCGACTACGAGCAGACGTCGGAATTTATCCGAGCCCTCAAGCCTCCTCAGATAGTGAGTCAGGATCCGAAAAGAGTTTGAGAAGGGACCAAAAGTGTGGGCAGATGGGCTCAGTGGTTTAGTCTTTGTATCTGAACAGATGCATCATAACTTTTAGGGTTCAAATCTCTGTTCAAATCATGGAAATCAGAGTTGATCTTGTATGTCCACAGTGAGTATAGATGTTAGTATTCAGCCGGACCCTCAAGCCTCCTCAGATAGTGAGTCAAGATCCGAAAAGAGTTCGAGAAGGGACCAATAGGATTGTGGACAGATGGGCCTCGGTGGTTTAGTCTCTGTATCAGAAGAGATGCATTTTATGATCTCTGGTTCAAATTTCGGAAGTCAAAGTTGGTACCTTTTCCAGTTAGTATGATGTGATGATAGTTGAACAAAAAATCAAAGAAACAGGAAAGTAGAAGTATTTTGCCAAAAACATGTTGCCATGTGACTTTACAACCTGTAACATGTAGTCCATCAGTTCAATTGAAAATGCAAGAAATTTGTCTCGTTTGAGCTTACTGCAAAAATGTGTGAATAATCTTTTCCACTTTTTCACAGATGTGCCTGAAACCCTATACTGATTTTGAGTTGACTATAAACTTTCAAGAAATGTTTGACCTTACATTGTCATAGATACCAAGTTCGGAAAACTCATTTGTTTGTTTGTGTGTCCCCCCCCCCCCCCCCCACGACAGATCTTGGTCCATGGCGAGCAGAACGAGATGAGTCGTCTGAAGGCCGCGGTCCTCCGAGAATACGAGGACGACGATGAGTATAACATCCAGGTTCACAATCCTAGGACCACTCAGGCAGTGGAGCTGTACTTCCGGGGCGAGAAAATGGCAAAGGTGAGTGGAGGGGGTGGGGAGGGGTGTAAGGCTTCAAGGGATCATATAGTTTTGGTTGAGACCTAACTTCAGGTTTCTAACATTTTTTTATGAGATAGTGAGGAACCTCTTATGAAATATGAAAGAGCGTGTACAAAAACACTTGCCCTACTGCAGTTTTCTCTTGCCCTGGGCAAGCGGGCAAGCGCTTATGTATGCTACTCCATGTAGCCAAAATAGAGCCAGCAGAAGAGGAAGGAAACAAAATACAACTAGAAAAGCACTCTGAGAGCGCAGACCTCCGCCAAGCATGCAGCTCATTTCCACCAGACTGATCTTGTTCTTCCTTAGAGATATCAGTGATTTCCTCCCTTACGTACTTATAGCATTGTGTGCTGAAAGTCGCCCGATTTCCCAATATAGAAGCCTTTGTTACATCATAAACCCTCAGCTGCACGGCGCGCCTCGCCCTAGCAGAAACTAGAACACACACTTTAGTGCGCGCATGCAAACCTCAAATACAAGTTCATAGACCCTACCTGCCAAAATATAAAAAATCCTTCATAAACTCCCCCAAAATTCTCGGAGCACTACCAAAAGTTAATCATTTGTTACTTAATGTGTCATTCTCAACCTTTCCTGCAAGTTTCATCCCAATCCGTTTACTACTTTTTGAGTTATTTTGCACACGGACAAACTAACGATCAAACACACAAACACACAAATCAACAGTAACGAAAACATAACCTCCTCTCTTGGCGGAGGTAATAACCTCTTCATATTTAATGTATAAAGAATTTGACAGAAAACAGGTTAAATGCCATTTTCATAAATCGTTAACTAAGTCCGTCAGCAGATTAACCAAAATAAATCCTTTCTAGTAATACCTCTTTTATTACATAACAGGAAATGTTCCTGAAGCTATGATAAGAAATATCCCATATTTTCTTATCATTTTCTCTGTTTTTTGACAGAAAAAAATACACATATCTCAGATTAAAACTAATAGAGTTAACACTTTTCGCAATCAAACTTTTCATGTTTGCTGAATATACTGAAATTCCAAATGAACCTTTTGCCCTTGTTTGTGTGCGATAGGTTTATAGCTGTGTCATATGTGACCGTGCACCACAAAACAAAAAGTCGCACCCCTTGATTTTAAGTGAGGACTCAAAAAAGGTGAAATGGTTCAACCAAGTCAATCTTGAGCTTATCATGTTTTCTGAAAGAGCTATCCTTCTGCTACATTATTCTTCAGTTTGGTATCATAATATGAATGGGAAAGTGTGTTTTTAGCAGTTTTTCTACAGCCCTTTTTTTGTGAAAAGTAGAATGATCAGGTTTGTGTTAGAGGCCGCTTTCCATGTCTTAGAATCCTTTGCACACTCTTTACTTTCAAGTGTAATAACTTTAGAAAGGGTGACGCTACTGCTTTGAAAGTTAGCATTAATCATGGGCAGAATGTGCTAAAAGAACATGCTCAATTTCACCTTAATCTGATAATACCATCATTGTTGTTGCTCTGGTGGTTTACATCCCGTGTTTTGTCACTTTCACGGCACAGCTAGCACGGCTTGGTAAAGATTAAGCGCCTGAATAGACCCTGTACTTCAGAGCCTCTTTTCTCAGTTCACACTTTTCCAGGGTGTTTGCTTTCTTTCCCGTATTTAGGTAGGTTAGGGGAGTCCATTTGAATTGAGTTATACATCATTTAAAAGCTTAGAGTCTGCTCTTTCAGAATCTGCCCTTAACTGAAAATCCATGTCAGGCAACTTATTGTTGGTTTTGTGGTGCAGGGTCACATATGACCTCTGACCTCACCGTGACCTCTTAACCTTTCATCCATTCAGGTCATGGGCAGCCTTGCCTCCCATAAGCCCCAGCACAATGGCAAAGTGTCCGGAATCTTGGTCAAGAGGAATTTCAACTATCACATCATGGCGCCGGCTGACCTGTCTGGTAATTCACTTTCTTTGTCCATAATAAAGCCAGAAACATTTTGCAGCGTAAAACTTTCGCGAATCGGAGCAGATGGCCTTTTTCGCGGCATGAAACTTTCACAAATTGCACTGGCATTCAATTAATTGTGCAGACAAAAACTTTTGCGTGCATTTTACTATTTCAAATCTCAGCTGCTCACAAAATTCGCGAAATTTTTCTGGTTTTACAGTATTTACAATGCCCAAGAAAGTGGCTCTTAAAGCTAGTGTGGAAGAGGAAATTTTTGGGGTAATTTATTTTTATTGCTCGGCTTAGTATGATGAATTTTGCAGCATAGAACTTTCACAAATTGCACTGGCATTCAATTAATTGTGCAGACAAAAACTTTCGCGAATCGGAGCAGATGGCCTTTTTCGCGGCATGAAATTTTTTCATTTCTTGATTTTGCAGATGGTCCTGACAATTTAGTGAGCACTTGAAACAGCTCCCCACTGCTCTGTCAGGTTAGGGCTTTTACTATATGGGTACTGGGCAGCTGGTCTGCATTACAAATTTACGCACTTTCATTTTCACACTCATTTCATGTCGAGCAAAACGTAGAAATTTACATTGACCATAGGGTTTACACACAGAAATTGATGTATATCATGGGTGGAAAAACAAAGAGAACCAACTAGAAATGAAAATGAATTTTAGTCTACAGAAATTTTTGAAAGTACAACTTTTACTTAAACTGTACACTTCCAAAATTCAGGTAGAGATAGGGGTACCACTGTCAGAAAACATGACAAAAAAAAATCCCCAAATCAGCCGAACAGTGATATGACCTCCACAATTTTCATGCAGTGTTCCAATGTGTAATAACAGAGTGATAGTAAAAAGGAAATTATGGGGTATGAATTTGTATGTCTTTTAGTGTTGTATGACATGCACATGTCATGAACAGTTTCCAAAGACTCTACAAATGTAGTTATATAGTATACTGAAATGATGTTGTAAAACAGTCTTTTGTCATAGGTTGAATCGTGATGGTACGGAAAAGAAATCCTCACGCATGGCTCTGGGCAGTGTGTTGGAATAGGGTATGAGCATGGTTAGCAACTATTGTATTCACAGATATTTAGGCTTGTTGTTTAGAACCAGTTTCCATGGCAATGAATGTCTATGATGTTACAGTATTTTATTGTCAGTGGTGTATCCATGGGGAGGGGGGGGACCGCGCACCCCCTCTTTATTTTTGGTTAAAATATTAAAGAGAAATGAAAAAAATGAGGGGGGAGATGTGTGCCCCCCCCTTTAATTGTGCAGAGGCGCCTCCCTTTTATGGAATTTCTGGATCCACCCCTGATTGTGCTGTCCTTTTTGTTCTGATTTCAATTGAATGTGAGCAGAATACACGGATCTCGCAGTCAGCAATGTGACCCAGCGGCAGAGCATTGCCTACCACGCCCCACTCTCGCTCCTAACACACTACCTGACCCAGCTGTCGGCAGACATCGAATACACCGAGGTCAATAGCAAGCCCGCCCTCAGGGTCTTCAGCGCAATCAACATCATCCATGAACCAGCCTGTGGCATGGTAACGCTGGAGGTTAGTACATCGTTATGATATAACTGAAAGGGAATGCAAACCCAAAGAGAAATGTGGATTGAGTGAAAGCAGCACATCAGTAGAACACATCAGTGAAAGTTTTAGGAAAATCAGACAATTGATACAAATGTTATGAATTTTTATAGTTTTGATGTTGGAACCGCTGGATGAGAAGACTACTAGAGGTTATGACTTAATGTGTGGACAATAATTTCAAGAAAATATAAAGAAAATTCCACAAAAGTTCACTTTTCTAGCATAAAGAAAGAGCACTTGACTAACGGTCCTCAGAAAGCAGGGGGAATAATTGCTACCCCTAACATATGTCAGTATCAAGTTGATAGAATGTGTAATTTTCATGCCATGTATCCTGACAAATCGCGTCAGCCAGGTAAGTTTCTTTGTAGACTCTTTCGATATATTGCCAGCAAAATTTAATATGAAATGGTGTTAGACGGGTTCTGAAACACTTACCAAAACTATGTTTTTCACTTGGAAATGTCATTTTTCTCTCCAGTGGGTGGCTAATGCAGAGAACGACATGTATGCAGATGCTGTCATGACGGTGGTGGTTAAGGTAGCATCAGATGTCAACATGCAGAAATGTGAGTTTGATATCAATTGTCCTCATCCCAAAATGATAATGAATTATAATAGTAAAGTTGTATTTAGCCAGGGTAGCCTTTTCAGTGTTTGCACCGCTCTACGAGAGGGTAACCCTAGCATTGCCAGGTACCCATTATGGGATGTTATATCACAGGGTACCCGGTACTGTAAAAGATGTTAGTTTCGCGTACATGTATTTTTGCGAATGAGGGGGGTCACAGACGTTTTTGGGAGATGTTGTATTTGTGATTTGACACCCAGAGTGCGCTAATGCCTGTCCTTTGACTCCACCACTTTGTGTGATCAAGATCATGTAGCCATGCTTTCGTATGTAGTTGAAATTATAGCCCTATAGCAAGGCTCAACACTAACGGTGGCCCGGTGGCCCGGGGCCACCAAAAATGCACGTCGGGCCACCAAAATTTTAGAAATGAATAATTAAAAGGGTAATAATCAAAAAGGGTCGGATGTTTGCCTTTGGGCCACAAAAAAATAAAAGTTAGTGTGGAGCCCTGCCTAGAGTTATTAAAGAAATTCCCAGAAATCAAACTGTTACAAAAATACAGTGGAAACTCAATATAAAGAGATCTGATATAACAAAATATCTAATATAACAGACTTATTTCTCCAGCCCCAATGAATTTATTTCCTTTGTTTTCTGTTGCTTATTGACTACTGATATAACAAAATATTTGATATAAAGAACAAATTGTCTTAGTACCAAGGATCTCGTTATACTGAGTTTCTACTGTAGCAGCTTTTACAGTAAATCATCTCATTATATCCATTTTCAAATGCATCCCGGTTGCAGTCAAGCAGCTGCCTGCCAAGAACGACACGGAGGTTTTCAGCGAGCGCCTCTCCGTCCTCCTGAGGGACATGTTCGGCCAGACGACGGTCAAGAACTTTCCGGACAGCAACGACCTAGTGGTCTGTCTGGACGGCAAGGAAGCGGCGGTCAACGTCACCACTTTGGTATGTATGGCGTGTCCACTCGTGTTAAAGGGATGGTACAGCTTCGATGGAGGGTGGAGGTTTCCAAAGTTTTTGTGATGATTTTTTGAGATGATGAGAAACATCGTATGAAATATGAAAAAAAAACATGTAATTATAATAGGAATTCATAGTTTATTTGATGAAATTGGTTTTGAAATGGCTGAGATATCCAAAACAGAGCAATCTCAATAAAAGATGGGACCCATCTTTTATTAGGATTGCTTTGTTTTTGGATTTCTCAGCCATTTCAAAACCGATTTTCATCATATAAACTTTGAATTCCTCTTAGTATTGTAGACTTCTTAACATTTCATCAGGTGGTTTCTAAATATCTTGCAAAAAGTTAAAAGCTGTATTCTCACTTCAACCAATACTATACAATCCTTTGAAAACCTTTGTTTGCTCTGAGTGCGGACTGGCATAGGAAATCCCATATCATTGTACAGTGCACTCCCATCATAACCTAGGCGGTTACAACAAAACTCTTGTTACAATGAAAAAAACAAAACAGGTCAGGTCCCTCAAATTGCTGTGTCTATACAGTGAAAACTCAGTATTATGTTCTTACACAATTGTGTATTATGAATTATAGTTTGTCATTGATCTCTTTATACAGCCCTTTGTTGTGGCTTCTAGGATGCAAAGTTGATGTTAGCTCTAAATGCAGACATTAAAGGTAGGGGATACCTTTTACAGAACTCCCAAAATGCAGCAAAACATTAAATATGAACCTCAGGGGACTTGTTTAGGCCACTGCTTAGAAATTTGGAAGTCAACAGTTATCTACAATTTGAATAATGCACAAAACTCAACTACTCAGTAGTTCTGTGTGTCAGCCACACTTAAGCCTTTTTGTTGCTGTCTTCTGTATTTTTTATCTATAAACACAAATCTAAAAGTGTAAGAGCTGATGTAATAACATATAGAGTGTGTGGCAAGAATGTATATAGAAACGTTTGTAAGTTTTGATGAACTTTATTCACAAAATATACATGATGGATACACATGCAGTGCATGGGTCTGCAAAAGTAGCCAAGTAATGTACTGGAATTTACGGTGAGCCACGAAGAGAATTCAATTCAAAATCTAACGGTCAACAAAAATGTACTAAATGTTACCTTCCACTTTCAATACTTTATGGGAGTTTCTAAAATGATACTCTCTTCAACATACCACTGTGTTTATACAACTCTTCATTTAAGGCATGCAAATGGGATTCCCTACCTTTAAGTGAATGATCTCTTTTTAAAGGAACTTGGTGCACTGTTAGTGTGAATGAATACTCTGTTGAATTTTCACTTTTTTTTTTGGATGTGTTTTGTGTTGTTTTTATGCGGGGTCCCTTTGTAATTCATTTTATTTATCAACTGAAATGGCTACCATGTAAAAATAAAACGGAACAAGAAAATAAATTGTTTTAGTCATCTCAATTGGTTTGTTGTCTTGTTAAAGGGATCATATAGTTTTGGTTGAGACCTAATTTCAGGTTTCTAACATTTTTTGATGAGATAATGAGAAACCTCTTATGAAATATGAAAGAGCATGTAATTCTTCTATGAGGAATTAAACATTTATTTGATGAAAATTGGTTTTGAAATGGCTGAGATATCCAGAAAAGACGATTCTAATAAAGTGTGGGACCCACACTTTATTACGATCGCTTTGTTTTACTTTGTTTTTAGATGTTTCAGTCATTCCAAACCCGATTTTCTTCAAATAAACTTTGAATTCCTCTTAAAATGGTATGTTCTGTTCTATATCATAAGTGTTTTCTTGATATCTCGCAAAAAGTTAAAAGTCCAGTTCTCATCTCCACCAATACTGTACCATCCCTTTAAGATTTAGTCACAGTTTGATTGTCAATTTTGATAGAACTTGTCAGTGTATTCTTGACCTGCATATTGCTCTATTACATGACTCTGCTAGAAATTAGTATAGCAGCAAATTAAATGATGAGATATTTTGTTTACCGTATTGTTTACTGTTTACTGTTTTTGTTTGCCGTATTGTTTACTGTTTGCTGTTTTTGTTTACCGTATTGTTTACTGTTTACTAAACAGGAAGTGCAGACCGAGGACAAACAGCTCAGGCATATGGTATCGACTGCAATGAAAAGGTTATACGAGGCCATTGAACCAGCAGACTTGGAAGGGGTTTGAACCCGTACCCTGCTGAAACTCAATGGACACTAACCACTGGACCTCCATTTTTCATCATGTGTTGGTAGTTGGGATTCAATGAAAGCGATGGCTGAATTCTGTGGAATCCAACGCTGTGAGGGTGCTGCTTAAAGTGATCATGTGACCAAAGAGAAATGTATTAAGAACATAGTTGAGACTGAAGATGGCCTTTTGCGAGCTGGATTTGTGAACTGAGAGTCGATGGTTCAAATCTCATCAGTGCCAGGCTTTTAAGGGAGTGCATCTCTGCTACTAATATCTACCTAGATGGTGTAGATATAGCATGGATGGGTCTTAGACTGTTAAGGGCTTTTACAAAATCCTGGATGCAATAATGGTGAAAGAGGTTGGTGTGAGCTCTCTTTTGAGCAAATGAGAGATGGACCATTAGTGCATTATAAATGGTGTTTTCCATGATGTCGGTAATCCAAAAAAAAAAAAAAAAAAATCTTCAGGGACCAAATTTGATCCCCCCCATCACTGATTCCTTCAATCCAAGCCTCTCCATTAAGTCTTTAGTCTTCGTTATATCCACTAGTTTCACACCACACATCATAGGGATGAAAGCTTCACATACTTCAGTGAAAAATCATCTTCTCTATAAAAGTACCGTACACTCTCCTGTTATAAAGAACAATGCCATTACAAAATTCTTGTAACAAGCAGTAAAAATTCAGTTCCCCAAATTATTGTCTGTACATCTTCAGGTGAAAATGATAGAGGAGTTAAGTTGCCACTAAAGCAATAGTTTCGAGGCACCGTAACGTCCTCATCATTCTCAGCTGACAACATGTACGAATAGTTTACTGTTCGGCTTTGACGAAAATTCAATATAATGACAGAAAACCGCCAGTCTCAAGGAATTATTTATAACAGGAGTTGCCTCTTTGGATACAATCATATTATTGGCTTTTTAATAAATTACAAGCGATGTATGATTGAATTAATAGCCAATATGTGAAGATATCATGTATTCTCTTAAAGGGATGGTATAATTATTGTTGAGATGGGGGAATTCAGATTTTAATTTTTTGCCATGTGTTTAGACACCGCATATGAATTACTAAATGGCGTGTAATTCTAAGAGGCATTTAAAGTTTACTTGATGAAAATTGGTTTTGAAATGACTGAGATATCAACAAAAAAAATGGAAAAATAAAAATGGTACAAGTGTACTAAGAAAGGGTGAGTCCCATCTCTTCTTAGGACCTCTTTGTATATAGGGGTATCTCACCCATTCCAAAACCAATTTTCATCAAATGAATTTTGAATTCCTCTTAGAAATGTATGCTCTTTCATATTCCATAAGAGGCTTCTCATCACCTCATAAAAAAAAGGTTGGAAACCCGAAGACCCGTCGCAACAAAATCTGTAGGCATACTGTCCCTTTAATGTAAAATTTTTATCAATAAGTTTGCGAGTCCACATTGATCAACTGTCGGTGATGTCACAATGGTAATAATAAAGCAATGGCTCTAACTAATGTCCTTTTGTCTGTACATACAATATGTCACAGTGATGTGTAGACATATTTACTTTTGAGTAGTTTGTAAATAAAACTGTCAAAGCACCTTGTATGAACATGTGTTACCTTGTGTTTTGTGAGAGAACCCCCTCCAATGCACACATTATCATAGACATAAAGTGGGCAATTTAACCCTAATTAGGCCGGAGGGGGGGCCTCCAAGGCCCCCCCCCGACGTTCCGCGCGATGTATCGCTAATGCCAAAAGCCATCGCCGCGACGTTTCATGACTTTTTTCTTTTGAGTCTCCCGCATCTTTTGACACCAAATTTGCTGTGCCCGGGCGCGCGGTTCCAAAGTTGCGCATAATTATGTACGTGCATGTCAGACCAAAAATTGCTCAAAAACGTGAATTTGTGTACAATTTCAATGCAAACTGTGCTTACAGGCAAATTTCATAAAAGCGTGATTATTTGGGGGTTTTATTGATTAAATCAATTAATGGCGGATTTTCTTGTTCGGAACAATGTCGCGGACAAGTTTCATCAAAAAACAATGAAAAACATAAAGAAAAAAGAAACAAAAAAAAACATAAAGAAATACATAAGAAATTCAAAAAACAATAAAATACTTAAGAAATCTTTTCTGATGCTGCAATTTTTTTCTCTTATATTTGCTCAGGACACTAAAAAGAATATTTACACCAAAAAAATGCTCATTTTGAGCTTTATTTAGTGATTTATACCAAATTGTCTGATTTCATGCATCATTAGCATAATTTAGCATAAATGATAATTTTTTTCAAAATTTACCTTTGTGGTACCATAGATTACGTCAAAGGCAATGTGCGTGCCAATTTTCGTCGCGGTCGACGGCCGAAATCAGGTGGGGGGGCCTGGGAGATGATATATTGGTCTCTACATATAAAGGTACATTTTTGAAGTTATGGCCAAAAGAAGCAAAGATTTTCTTATTGTTCTCTTTATTTTTCTTGACCTTTAATCGCAAATATCTCAAATTGGCAAATATGGACTTATCTTTTTTTTACGAACAAACTCTACATATATATAACATTATATATACGATCAAGTCCACAAATTATAATCATCAAAGCCTATGGTGCAAAATTCCCTTCTGTTATCTTATTGTGTTCAATGTAACAGAAGTGCGATATAGTAATACGTGCATGAATATTGTTTGTGATTGTCATTTAAGGGTTTGCTTACGCAACATGCTATGTGTATGTCTGATGCTATGTTGCATTTGTTTTGAGCATTCATACATGGAATAAAAATAAGACGAAAAACATCCTTCAGTTACAGTTACTTCGGCCAAAATATATCAAATCCATCAGGTTGGGGAAAGAGGGGGGGGGGGGCATTTAACTGCAGAGATTATTGTTTTATCAAAATGTATTTTCACCTCATAATTTTACAGGAAATTGTACATTGGAGAAATATAATTCGGCACTAGTTGCACAGTGAATCTGCAGAAGGCCAGAAGAAACAGCTTTACAAAGAAATTATTTTATTTCAATGGAGGGACCCATTGTCTTTTATTTTATACAATAATATAGTAAAAAAAAGAAAAGAAAAGAGGAAATGTTGCCAATCTGAGGAAGTAGCATGCTCACTTTCCTGAAAATGTTGCCAATTAAGATTAAAAAGATTACGTGTACAATGAATTCATAATTATAACTTAGGATATTGAAAAAAAAAAAAAACACAGATCGTCAATGTAAATTTAGTTTTAGCATAAGGACTCTTACAAGAATGTCATCACATTTAACCTAAACTCACACTTTAGGTATATGAGGTTTGTCCTACTGGTGAAACTAAATTTACCTTGATGATCTGGTTCTTTCTTTGTTTATTTTTTTTTCATTTTTTTTTAATCCTTATCTATGTCTTCCTCGTCATGAATAGTAGGAAGCTCGGTTAGATTTGCGACGCAGACGTTTAGACCACGCTTGCGTTGGCTGTTCTCTCTCTTTGCGTCGTGTTCTAAAGTAGCTGTATACGCAGCCTGTAAAAAGTAAAAATGGCACCTCCATATGATTATATAGTGCATCAAACAGCTCTCTGCGTCGGTGAATTTGAGCTAAAATGGCCCACAACCGACGTGAAAACTCCAGAAAATTGGTCTTCCGGTTGCGCAGAAGAGTTTTGTTTTGTTTTGCTTGTTTTTTTTTTTTTGTTGTTGTTTTGTTTTTTTGATTTCCTCTGGACATCCGCGTTGCGTATCAAGCCCAATTACAAAGCTCCAAAATCAAGATACTGAACACAACCCCCAGAACCACGGGCAAAAAAACAGAAGAAGAAGAAGAAGCAGACGAGTTCATTGGTTTCTCTGTTCAAGGACCATTATGAATTCCACGAATCTATACGTGGAGCTGTCGATGTATGTACTACACGATGTGAAATTATGAAAACCGTCCGGAATGCCCCTTTAATAACAATGCAAAGACTGTTCACATGTTTGATTGGTATATGACTCCGTGCTTACGTTTTCTTTAGTGCGTACGGTTATAACGAGGAACCGATTATAATGCCCCAGTCACATCAACACGGATGCTCAAGGATCTACACGGTGATCCGGGGACGTCCGGGGATATCCGGAGAGATCCGGGATTTTGGTGTGACTGTACACACGGTATCAACACGGCAGCCACACGGATAAGGCCGGAAGAGCGCGGCGTCGACGCGTACAAACACGGGGACGGTCCGGGGTGATCCGGGATGTCTATGTCCCCAGTCACATAGACATCCCGGATCAACCCGAAACACCCCGGATTTGATCCGGGGAGAGATCCGTGTTGACGCCGGGAGGCCAACACGGCAACTTTTGGAGGTCAAAAACATCCGGCGTCATCCGGGGATTGCCGTGTCGGCAGAGCAATCCGGGGTGGTCCGTGTGGCTGCTGTGTAGCTGCCGTGTTGATCCGTGTAGATGCCGTATATGTCCGTGTAGACGCCGCGCTCTTCCGGCTTTATCCGTGTAGCTGCCGTGTTGATACCGCGTGTACAGTCATACCAAAATCCCGGATCTCCCCGGATCACCGTGTAGATCCTTGACATCCGTGTTTATATGTGACTGGGGCAATAACGAGGCAATACAGTATGGGCGGTCTCACGGACCTCGTTATATCAGGTTTTACTATAAACCCCGCGAGACGGGCAGGTTTGTTTTATTTTGTTTGCTTGTTTCTGTTCCTTTGTTTGCTGTTTTTATTTATTTGTTGTTGTTTTTTTCGCTACATCGAAATGTCATTATACCCGAACTATTATGACGATACAACACAAATGATAATTTAGCGGCTCTGAATTTTCAATTCGTTGCGATCTTCGCTACAACCGTGTTCATTATATCAAATGGGAACGCAGTGTATCTTGTCCTAGAAACAGATTTACCATGTTATGACAGCGTCTTACGCATTTCGTGATGTTTACAGAGGTGAGAATGGAAAAACCAAAATTTCAACCGGGAATTCTGAAATGTGAAGAAAACAACAACACGAAGAACAATAAAAAAAAATCCAAGATATTTAAGTGAATTCAATATTTTATTACCACAGTGGGAATACTGCTTTTCACTTGAAAAAAAAAAAAGAACATTTTCATGAACAAGTAAACATACATATAACAAGACGATTTTGAAGTACATGTAGTCAATACAATGAATCCACATTAACAGAAAAGTGATTTTATGTTTCTAATCCAAATGGTGCAAGAGGGATTATGTTGAGTGGTTGCCCATCCGTCCATCAGTGGACCCACAGTGATCCAGATGAGATACGTTCATAACACTTCGAGCTATTTTTCAAACAAACAGACAGACCAACCTACGCCGGCATGACATTTTGTTGACGGCTCCTCTGTTCGTTATTCTGAGGGTTCACTAACCCGAAAATAAAATAAGGTTTGTTGTTCCCAATGTTCGTTAGTAAGGAAATAAGGTTTATTAATTTGCACCTTTTTTTCCTTTGCATTATTCGATTAAGGAACCTTATTGACACAGATAACGAACTTCAAAATAACGAACTCCTTTCTCTCTCTTTTTTTTTTTTTTTTTTTTTTTGATTAACAAACCTTATTAGTTATAAACCTTCGGAATAATGCCACAATTAATGTTCGGATTAACAAACTTATTTCCTTTTTTTCGATCAAAGAACATCTAGGTAGAGGAAATTTGTGTTTCAAAACAAACCTTCAATCTGACTGATGAACAATTTGGATATGGCTATCGCAACTTGTAATGGATTAAGAAAATCTGCTCTGAAGTTTTTTATAGTACTTTCGACGTGATTGTGTAGCTACAGTAATTTATATTTTTGGCAAACTCCAAAAACATGTTGGACTGAGGTCAAAGGTCACTAAACATTTGGCTAAAAATGACATTTTCAAACTAAACCTATCGAGGATTGTTTCGTAATGCATATTTTTTTTTAGGAAGGATAGAAAGAAATAGTGACTGTAAACGTGATGTAAATGTTAGTGGTAAAAGCCACCCCCACACACACGCACACACACACACACACACACACTCTCTCTCTCTCTCACATATTTCAACGAGAAGCATCCCGGGGAGAACCCCCTCTTTCCGTCGGCCAATCCATGGTCAATTTTGTTTCAAGATCAATGACATCAGAGTTTAAAAGGGATTTGCACATTGCATTCATAATGGCGGAATGATGGAGAACTGCATCGAAGCAAATACAGGACTTTGTGAATTCCTGGAATATCAAAGCTTTGGTGACTAGGCGGGCAGGCATCCAAATTGACTGTGCAGTGGACAAGAGGAATCGCTCTGATTTATCAGTGTCTTCACTTCCAGTTAAACTTCTTGCCCACCATTCTTTCAAACACTGCGTTTCGCGGGCGGTAGAATTCGCGGACCCTGTTTTCAACCTGCTTGCTCACGACCGGGTGCGGGCGCCCTTTGGCCTGCCCCAGACATCGTTTTTCAGGGTCTTCGTGAGTTCGACAGTAAAATCCCTTCTCATTGTCGAAGTAAACGGAGGACTCGTCAAAGTACTTTGGGAGCCCGAGAAATGTTTCGACCTCCTGGAGGATAGGGACGGGGTTCGCCTGCAACTGGTCGCCGTCGATCACCAGGAAACGGCGAAGAGGGAAGTCAGCCAGCCACTTTTGGAAATATTTGCCGTAAATCCCTCCGTTAATGGCCCAGTTATTGCGCACGATGCTGCCATCCTTGGCCAAAACTGACGCCTCGAACGTCTCTCGGCTCATTTTGTCTCTTCCTTTCACCGCGAGATGGTGGACGTAATTGGACACGGCTCGCGAGAACGGGTCCCGGACCACGAGAATGAACTTCGTCGTGGACGGCATCAGCTTTTTAATCATCGCGGAGATGTTATAGCGAAAGTACTCGGGCGTCTTTTCCATGGTTACTTGATACTTGGAGGAAATTGGCATTTGCTCACGATACCAATCCATTCCTCGCTCGAAGTGCCTAGTCCAGAAGTGAACCTCTTTCGAATAAGAGCGAACAATGTATGGATGTGCCTCGAGAAAGAACGAGAGAGCCCCCGTTCCGCATTTCATGGCACCAATACCGATAACAGTCGGAAGGCGCCGCCTGCAATCCAGGGCTGCCATGAGCGAGGGAGGCCTTCCGTCCTCCGGGCATGTTATGTTTTTCAGCAGAGGGGCGGACTCTTTCGGCGGCGCACGACCGCGCCCGTCGGACGTCCTGGATAGCGCCCTCTGTAGATGACTGGCGGTTGATTTAGGTTGGGGTGGTTTCAAGCCATATTCGGACCTTCGTGGGGAAAGGGATTTAGAGACGGGATAGGTGAGTCTTGGGTCCAGGAAAGGGTAGGCGAAACAGAGCGTCACCGTCACACCCAAAATGGCGCCCAGGCCGATGGACCTTACGCTGTCACGTGACTGTGCCATGGCCGTCTTTCTGTGAAGGAAAATACAGACAAAAAGGATGGTGTGTCACAAATAAAATAATCTATGGCAAAATTAAGTTAATTCAAAAGCATTATTTACTATTTGTAGAATAAACAAAAACCCAGCTGTAATTTTTCAAGATAGTTCTACAATGTGATTTAGGAATAGAAGCAAAAATGACAATCGATGTTCAGTATTGTTAAACATACAGAATGTGAACCGTAGCCTAGACTAAACCGTGTACAGTTATGGTTTATTGAGAGAGAGAGAGAGAGAGAGAGAGGGAGAGGGAGAGAGAGAGAGAGAGAGAGAAAGAGAGGGAGAGAGAGAGAAAGAGAGAGGGGGAGATATCTCCCTATATTCTAGGCTCTCCCTTTTTATATGGTATGATGTTGTATGATACAACCTAACCTGCTCATAGGAATATGTTGAATGTGATAACCTGAGCATTTTCAAATTACTGCTCCCAATGGTAAACAATTTACTTAAACGGATAGTACAGTATTGGTGGAGATGAAAATTGGGCTTTTAAATTTTTGTAAGATACCAAGAAAACACTTATGAACACTTGTTACTCGTACAGAGCATACCATTTGAAGAGGAATTCAAAGTTTATATGATGAAAATCGGGTTTGGAATGACTGAAACATCCAAAATCAAAGTAAAACAAAGTGATCGTAATAAAAGATGGGTCCCACACTTTATTAGAATCGCTCTGTTTTGGATATCTCAGCCATTTCAAAACCAATTTCCATCAAATAAACGTTGAATTCCTTATGAAATTACATGCTCTTTCATATTTCATAAGAGGTTTCTCGTTATCTCACCCAAAAATATTAGAAACCTGAAATTAGGTTTCAACCAAAACTATACGATCCCTTAATGCTGTGGGTGTCTTCAGCAATCAATATCTTAACTTCCAAATGTAATTGAAAACACATAGAGGTCTTACACATACACACACACACAAAAAAAAAAAAATAAGGACAAATGATTTTTTTTTCCCGTCAATTTTGATAACTATCTGAAGTGAATTTTGAAAATATTAGATAAACATGAAAAGAGACAGTGGCATATCGTGATTTTTAGCTTATCTGAAGTTTTGAGTTCGACTGACATTTTTTTTTTTTTTCAGAAATACATCCAAGGACTAGGTAGCTAGAATCGAGTGGGTTCTCGTTTATTTCTGTGCCCGTAGTCAAGCATCGTTATACATTTACCAATATTTAGCCATCAATCTCCGTTATTCGTTCTTCATTCATAATCACGCTCAGTCAATCTCGATCGCTCGAGTCGAGTCAAAAGAATAAGCAGTGATGATATCTTTCGATTAACATGATTCTTTAATGACATATTAAAAGTATATAGCTTAAGTTAATGAGTCATCCGGGTAGAACTTCTCTTCAACTCATCCCATTTTTCGACCTGTGCGAGATCGAGTTAAGCGAGGTTGAAGATCCATCGGAATAATTTATGAAATCTTTAAAGGTTTCCATGCCGGTAGAACGGTCGGTTGCAGTACAGTGCACTCCCGTTATAACGAAGCCTTGGGTCGGCGATTTTCTTTCATTATACAGTGCGATCCCGTCATAACGAACACGATTATAACGAAATTCCGGTTATAAAATTCCAGGTCTCAATATCATTGGCTGTATGTTTGTTTGTTTTTTCATTTGTTTATTTGTTCGGTTATAACGAAATTTTGATATAACGAAAGAAATCTGCCGGTCCCGAGGACTTCGTTATAACGGGAGTCCACTGTATATATAAAAGCTGTATAGAAAATCGTCATAGCCGAACAGTAAAGGACGTAAAGATAAGTAGATGATGATTTGGGGACCTGGATTTTTACGTTGTTGTAACAAGCATTTCCTTATAGGCCATAACCGTGTTCGACGTGTTCGAAATAACAGGAGTTCACTTTATAAGGCTTTACAGTAGGCCTACTGTACATTTTTTTTCTTGGCATCGCTGTGATTATATTACAGCGTTAAAGGGATCGTATAGTTTTGGTTGAGACCTAATTTCAGGTTTCTAACATTTTTTGGTGAAATAATGAGAAACCTCTTATGAAATGTGAAAGAGCATGTAATTCTATGAGGAATTCAATGTTTATTTGATGAAAATTGGTTTTGAAATGGCTGAGATATCAAAAAAGAGCGATTCTAATAAAGTGTGGGACCCACCCTTTATTACGATCGCTTTGTTTTATTCTATTTTTGGATGTTTCATTCATTCCAAGTCCGATTTTCATAAAAGAAATTTTGAATTCCTCTTAATATGGTATGCTCTGTACTATGTCATAAGTCGTGTGTTTTCTTGGTATCTCGCAAAAACTTTAAAGCCCAATTCTCATCTCCACCAATACTGTACCATCCCTTTAAGCTGTTCAAGAACTGCACATGTCTCCTGAACTATCATAGCGAAACTTTAAAATGTCATAACTTCCTAATTTTTCTCCCGATTTCGATCAAAATTTTACCGTTGAATTCGTATTTGTTACTCTTTCTTATCAAACTAACCTATAGTTGGAATGGATTTCCCCTTTAAGCTATCTACCTGTCTTCATTTACTGTCTTCATCTTTTCAGCTATTCTTGTATTACCCTCTCTTTTCGACGATGCCCCTGCATGTCGTCGACGGGAGGGTCTTCAAGCCGTCCGCCGACAGGCCCGGAACGGAGCAGCCCTGTACTCCTTACAGAAGCAGGCAGCCGATATTTACTGTTTCCGTTAAACCTATCCACTTTATCGTCCGTGGCAAGGCGGTTTTTAACAATAGATTCAAATATTGATAAAATTTCGAGCGAAATGAAATCATTTTGTAACAATTTTTTATGGAAACCGAATTAAGGATATCCCTTGTTTTTTTTAACATAGTGATCACAACTAGGACATAGCTCCATTAGAAATAGAACACCACCAGCGGACATTATGGGTGAATACCATCTTGTCCAGGATGAAAGCGTCAGACAGAATTCTGGGGCATTTAACAGCGTGAACTGTGAAGGCTTGTACATGGACCAGGGAAGTGTTGTGGGGAAGGAAGGAACATAATGTGTCTCTCCTTTTGTACATATTCTCAGTACCGCCGAAAAGTTATGTGCTTTATACAACGGGGATCTATCATTATCACTTGGTCTACTCCCACTTCGTCTATTAAATAAATACCCATGCCGTCTCAACCCACATGGTCGAATACCGTTTCGTCTACAACCAGTTTGTCTAGTTAGTTTGTCTATTTTTTTTTGAGCAATTAGTGAGTGTGTAGAGGATAGGATAAGTAAACATATTCACTTAATATAGTACAGAGTACAATTTTGTACTTATTTCATTATGAAATGTTATTGAATACGCTGAAACACGCAGTAACATATCCGAAATATTTTCACCTTCATGCAGGGACTAGACCTGGCAAACAAGATTACACAAAACGTGCACTGCAAAAAGTCCGGTGTCAAATATGAAACACCGAGCTGGTGTTAAATTTCCGGTGCTCATTCACGGTGTTAGATTAACACCTCCGGGTGTCATTTCAAAATATAAAATTGCTTTTTTGAATACTAGTAGTTTCTTAGGGACTGAATTTCTTGTTAATTCTGAAAAAGACGATGAAGAATTTTCTGATAAAGTACTTGATTTTTGAAAAAAAAGTGTAAACACATTTACACCACAGTAACACCTGTTGGTGTGGCCTCCTATTGAAGCTGGACGGGTGTTATACCATTGAAATTAATACCACCAATATCAAATCAACACCATGCGGTGTCATTAATGAATTAACTCTAGCGCAGTGTCAAAAATATCACCAGCCACAGTCTCAAATTAACACCACGAAGTGCCAGGTGAACACTTTTTAACACCATCACAGTACATTTTCTACACCTGTGGGTGTGGTCCTCTATTGAAGTTTGATCAGTGTTAGATTTAACACCCATGGTGTTAAATCTAACACCGATGTTTTTACAGTGTAATGCTAACTTTTTATGCGATAGTTGATGATAAGCCAGTTCGGGATTTAATACTGCAGTAGCCCATGCGCAAATGACCTTTCTTCTTTTTCAGTTGATTAGGCACTCCACCACTTTTTAAGCAACAGAAGGCATTAGCTTGTCCGACGTACACTGCAAAAAGTCCGGTGTTGAATATGAAACACTGAGCTGGTGTTAAATTTTCGGTGCTCATTTATGGTGTTAGATTAACACCTCCGGGTGTCATTTCAAAATGCAAAATTGATTTTTGAAGAGTTTCTTAGTAACTGCACTCTTTGTTGATTTTGAACTTCAACAAGACGATCAAGAATTTTCCGATAAAGTACTTGATATCTGAAATATAATGTGTAAACACATTTACACCACAGTTGGTGTGGTCTCCTATTGAAGCTGGACGGGTTTTATACCATTGACATTAATACCAGCAATATCAAATCAACGCCATGCGGTGTCATTATTGAATTAACACCAGCACAGTGTCAAATTAACACCACGAAGTGCCAGGTGAACATTTTTGAACACCATCACAATGCATTTTCTACACCCGTGGGTGTGGTCCTCTATTAACACTTGATCGCTGTTAGATTTAACAGCCATGTTCAAACAAAGGATGAACTTGAGTAGACCAGGTGAATGCAGACCAGAATGATCAATCAATTGGCCCTTTGGAAAGGAGCCAGTTCATTATCTATCACTGAATGTAACAACTAATCATTTTCTTTTGATATTGCGAAATATTGCCTTTGCTGGCAGGTAAATGTAAATTGTTCAAGGATGATTTCCTTACAGTACCGTAAGTCCACCCCCCCCCCCCAAAAAAAAGAAACAAAAATACGGCACCCTCCGCAATGATATTTTTGAAAATAGTGAATCAATGCAAAGCAAATACAATACAAATTCAGGGTATGAAACTATAAGTCATTGCCCACATCTTACAGAAACCCCATTCGATTTGCTTCAGTGGTCATAGAGAAACGAGGAATTTTGTAGAGGATGTCAAGAATCTCTCCCCTCCAAGTTCTATCTATTGTATTCACACACAAAAGCATCGAAGTGCTAAACTTGGAAGAATCAGACCCATGACATGCTTTACAACTTTTTGTAACCAAATAAAATTCTAACCAAATAAGCCAGTTCGGGGTTCCAGTTTGAGCATGAGCAGAAAAAGGTCATTTGTACCGAGAGACAGTCTGGTTCTTAATTTCACTGAGATAAGCATCTGTAATGCTATGATTATTCATGGAATCCTTATAAATGGTGCCTGCCAGTACATCCAGACAGCAAGCCATGATATTAGCAATGTAAACAGAACTAGAAATTTCGCTTTGGCGACTGGTATGCCTCCGCCATAATGCATGATTTTCCCAATAGGTCTAGATAGTACATGTGGACAATGTGTGATTACATTTTCACAAAATTGGCAAAATATTGAAATGACAAGTTTGTCACAAATGTTTTGAATGTTCACCTTCCTTGACCTAGGTTTAATTGGATGAATAGGAGAGCATGTATCTAGGGATTTAAGGACTTTAACTCGACTTTGACCCATTCATACATTTAGGCATTGAGTAATTTTCAAGGTACAGGTGTGGAGAAAAAGTGCAATTTCTGAATTGAATAGTAAATTGTTACCATTTTCATCTGGCCCTTGACCCTAAAATTCATAAGATAATCACTTTCAGGTAGAGCATGCATAATATGTTCTAAGTTTCAAGATAACTTGAGCCACTTCTGAGATATGGAGTAAAAAGTTAGTTCAGCACTTTCACTTGATCTTTGACCTTTTGACCTTTGAGGCAAAAAAAAAGAAGAAAAAAAAAACTTTCCAGAGAATTTCTATTAGGTTACACATGTATGCATACACCAAGTGTAAAAAAAAATAACCCTGCTGGCATTGCATGATAGGAGGGAAATAGTAAAATTTTGAAGTGTTGCACTTGACCTTTGACCCCTGACCTTTGACCCCATGAACCCTACATTCTCTAGATAATCACTTCCAGTCAGTATATGTATATACTATGTTCCATGAAGATACCTTGAACAATTTCCCAAGGTATGGAGAAAAAAAAGAAGTTTTAATATTTTTACTTGACCTTTTGACCTTTGACCTTTGACCTCATGACCCAAACTTTCACCAGAGAATCTTAATTGGGTAATACATGTATACACTAATTTTCAAGAAAATATCTTCAGGCATTCAAAAGATATGGTGGAAATAGTGAAATTTTATGTATTTGACCTTGACCTTTTGACCTTTGACCTTGAGCATGTGCACCCAAAAGTTGATAGGCACAACTTAACCCCTAATACACATACATGCCAAGTTTCATTAGGATACCTCAACAGGTTTTGATAGTTACCTTGTCCACAAAATTCATTACGGACGGACGGAAGGACGGACGGACGGAAGGACGGACGGACGGACGGACGGACGGACGGACGGGCGGACGGACGGACGGACAACCCGAAAACATAATGCCTTCGGCACCACTTCGTGGCGGAGGCATAAAAAGTTTGTTAATGTATTCAAAACAGCACAATGAAATAGATCCTTCCCAAAGTGTTGAATGACGAACCATTCTGGTCACTTCATCTACACAGGTTCATTCTTTGTTAGAATACGAGTTCCATAAATCGCTATGTTGGGCAAGCTGCTGCATTATGTCGCTTTGAATTCAGTGAAGTGCCTAACCAACTGAGAAAAATGAAAGGTCTTTTTTTTTTTTTTTTTTACCCATGTGCATACGTCCTATCTCCGAACTGGCTTATTGAATGGATTTTCTGCGAAATAGAGCTAAGATGTTATATTCTAAGACCCTGAAGTAACATTTAGACAGTTTAAAGGACAAGTCCACCTTCATATACATGTGGATTGAGTGAATGAAGCAATATTAGTAGAACACATCAGTGAAAGTTTGGGGAAAATCGGACAATCCGTTCAAAAGTTATGAATTTTTAAAGTATCTGCGTAGTCACTGCTGGATGAGAAGACTACTACGGTGTGTGATGTCATATGCGTACAACCATATAAAGAAAATAAAAAGAGAATTTCTCAAAACATTACTTTTGAATAAAGTGCACATTTCTTTGACTTGTTACTGACATATGTTAAGGGTAATATTATTCCCCCTGCCTTCTGAAAGAGAGAAGTCAAGTCTTCTTTTGTTATGCGAGAAAAGTGAAAATATGTTGAAATTTCTCTATTCTTTCTTTATATCGGTGTACTCATGTGACATCACAAGCTATAGTAGTCTTCTCATCCAGCCTTGAGTGAGCAGAAATTTCAAAAATTCATAACTTTTGAACGGATTTTAAAGCTTTTGCAATTAGAGAATTCGGATCTGACATGACGTTCAATTATGTAGTCAACTCTCTACCTTCAGGTGATAATCTCCGCAGATGGGGAAAGAAATTGAATTCACGTTGTTATTTGTGTGCCCAAAACGCTTTTCCACATATTGAATAATTGTAAAAGAGCGTTGGAACAAGAGCGATGTAATTACAGACATGACAGCATTTTGAATTATGTGAAGAATGTTATCAGCGATAACATTACTTGTACTGGAAATTTGGATTTGTATGCAGATTTAGATGGTCATCGCGTGAATGGTGGCACCATACCCCCTGATGTTGTGGTTACAGCAGAACGCCCCGATATTGTGATAGTGAACAAGAGAGATAAGCAAGTTGTAATTGCAGATTGACAGTTCCATTTGAGCCCAATATCACAGATGCAAATAAAAGAAAAGAAGAAAAATATGCGCCCCTTCAAGCAGACATTGAATCCCATGGTCACAAGTGTGATCTCATTTGCTTCGCAATTGGCTCTCGAGGACTAGTTACGAAAGAAAACAAAAAGAAAATCTGTTCAATACTAAGATTCGCAGACAAACGAGCAAAAACGAAACCCCACATCCAGACCCTGTCCAAAATATCTATTGTTTCCTCTTATGCCATCTATTATGCACGTAAAGAACCCACCTGGAATGTTAAAGTTTTACTTACACTGTGAAGTTGAAAGCAAGTATTGGCGTTTGACTTACCATGAGTATATAATGTGTGGCGGTTGATGATTTTAGATAGGATGTTTGTATATTCATTTATATTATTACTAAAGTGTTTTTTTTCTTTTTCTTTTTTAGTGTTAAAATTTTATGTTAAGGTTTATATGAGGAAAAAAGAATTTCACATTCAGTTTATTGTTAGTATATGATATGTTAGATGTGATGTTATAGGAATTTGGTATTGTTAATTGTTGTTATTTTTACTGAGAAAGTTAAAGAAGAGTTTTTGGAGAAGAAGTTAAGAAGGTGTAAAGTGAATTAATGGTAATGGAGTAAAAGAAAGGTATAAGGAAAGCAGGGGGGAGGCAGAGAGAAAGAGAAGAGAGAGAGAATGAGGGATCGAGGGAGGGAGAGAGAGAAAGGTTTTATGAGAACGATTTATATAAAACGTAGAGAAATGAAAATAATAGTATGAGGTGAAGTTGTATTATTTCAATAATAAGGTATGTTTTGAAATGAAATATATGTATTGCATATTTGAATTTGTTTGTGTATAAATGTATCTTTGGTAAATTTGTTTGTGAGTACGTAACTGTAACTGAGTGTGTTTTTCTTTACAATGTAATATGGTGTATTTACATGTTTTTCTGTATTGTCCTTTGTCTTTGCCTTGTGCCTCCTGTTCAATCCAGGACAACCTAGGCCTTTCATGTCACATTGTTTATTGATATAATAAAGAATGCTGAACAACTTTTCCTCAAACTGTCAGTGATGTGCTCTACTAATATTGCTGCATTCACTCAACCCACATGTTAATGAAGGTGAACTTGTCCTTTAATCATATTGGGTGTTATCAATGCGAAAATTTGATTGTATATTTTTTTTTGACATACTGTATACAACAAATACACAAGCATTTGTCCTGTTTTCAGAGAGTTCTAATTTTCTGCGCATGCGTAGATTTTAGATTTCCCCACGCTCCGTCTTATTTTCATCCATGCTAGATGTCGGCAGTTTTGAAAAACCAAAGCAGAGAGCGTGTTTAAAATATTATTGACAAAAACGTGTATGAATTAATTTACCAGCGATGACTGTACATTTATGTGTAGTAGCCCCATATAACCCGTTCCATATGGGAACCTGGTGGCCTGTGTATTAAAGTCTATGGGGATGTCAGAATTCAGTATGGAAGGGGTTAACTACAGAAAGGACGTGTAGTATCGACTGACAGCGCAGTCAACCAGAACAGCACTACATAGGCACTCTGGGCGTCTTCTAAGGAAAACAGAGAAAAAATCGTTATGCGTCCCAGAGAGATAAAACGTCCCCGTATTCAAAGGAGGTTAGGATCAAAACAATGTCTGTGGCGTTTGGTGCTGGTGTGTACCAATCAATCTATGGCAGTAACCACAACATTGTCTACCAGTATACATGGTATACACCACTGTACACCCCAACCCATCGTTAGTGTACTCGGTATTCTGGTTCAACATCAATACAATGTATTTGATATCATTATTACCCTTGACATAAAGATGCATGACATTTTTTTTTTATTGTATGAAATGATTTAGGTGCTGTTTTAGGTACACTTAGAAAACTAATATTAAGAAATCCCTCCAAGTGAAAATGATCAAGAAAAGATCCAGACCAAAAAATAAATAAATAAAAAAAAGATATATAATAATAATAATAATAATAATAATAGTATAGGACTTTATAATTTTATCGGAGCATAATCACTTATTATGATCCCAGCTAACATTTAATTGGACGTTTTCTGAACGTTTTGGACGTTTTGTCAAAACGTTTTCAGAACGTCTTTTTGTGAAAGGTTTTCGACGTACAGTGTATTTAAAACGTTTCAAATGGACGTTATAAAAATGCTTTTTAAACATTAAAAAAAACCCAATAAAAACCTTCCAAATTTTTAAGGATCTGCAGAAAACCTTGCACGTTATAGACGTCAGTAAAACCTCTTAAGAATATTCAAAACATTCTGTGGACGTTTCATTTTTGTTTTGTATTGAAATTCGCGTCTTTCATGAGTATGTGCATGGTTAATCATTTGGAAGTATATTTATCACATGAATGTAATATAAAATGCATTGGTTTTTGAAAACCTTAGTGTCATGGCGCACTTCCACGTGATCTTTCTTATCATCATTAATGCTAGGTGATTACAAAGAACACAAGAACATACGGCCGAGTACATGATAATGTGATTGTGTGAGATCCTCGGCGAGGGTGTGGGAGGGGGGATACCCCCTCCCACGGTAGGGACTTTTTGTAAAAACAGATTATAAAAGTCGCGTTTATAGAGAATTTAAAGCAAATTTCTAGGGAATTAACATATTGAAAAAAATCATTTGGAAGGACTATGATCATAACATACGGGAGTTAATTAATAATGTGATGGTGCGAGATCCTCGGCGAGGGAGCGAAGCGACCGAGCGGGGGGAGGGTGTGGGAGGGGGATACCCCCTTCCACGGTAGGGACTATTTGCAAAAACACGAGTATAAAAGTCGCGTTTATAGAACATTTAAAAGCAAATTTCTAGGGAATTAACATATTGAAAAAATCAGTTGGAAGGACTATGATCTTAACATACGGGGGTATATTATGTGATGGTGTGAGATCCTCGTCGAGGAAGCGAAGCGACCGAGCGGGGGAGGGTGTAGGAAGGGGATACCCCCTCCCACGGTAGGGACTTTTTGTAAAAACAGAGTACTGTATATAAAAGTCGCTTTTACTAAGAGCATTTTGAATTAAATTTCTGAGGAATTAAACATAGTGTAACAAATTTGCCTCTTTGTTATTACTGAGTGTTTTCATCCACTCAATCGGGATACTCGCCAAAGTATATGGCTGACAGGCACCTCAGCTCATCGCTCACTCATTCATGGTCACCTCACAGTCACACCCTCGCTCATCAGAGCAACCACCAACAATGAGCACCCACTACATGCACTTATTATGTAGGCCAAGACATCACAAAATGAGTCAACAGTCAGGGTACATACCGTTCCGATGTGTTTAATCAAGGAAGATCAACTTCAATACAGCTGCAGTGTATGTCGATTCAAGTACCAGTACAGAGCATAGCAAGAGAGAAGTACAGTAACAGAGTATTGCAGTCAAAACAGCACCGTGGCAGGATTCAGTCTTCACCCCACTGCAATCCCCGGACACACTCAACAACTGACTGACTGCCCACTGCCAACTACTAAGATAATTGGTTGGTGGTGGTGTTTATTGGCGCTTTTCAATCAGTCTGATTATCTGCGCCACGTCTTCTCCATGCTATAGTATATAGGAGTCCATGAAAGAGTCTATGAGCTCAGTTCGGTTGATCCACGTCACACTCACTCTGTTTTAGGTTTCGGCTCACCTGTCAAGTGGCAGTGTGTGAGATCAATTTCCCTCCACCGTTAATAGTGCAGTTTGTGCAGTGCATCTATATGCATATACATATAAATCTACTCTTTTGTGTGTGTATATTTTTTTTTTTTTTTTAACAAAACATACGAGCACACAAGGTGTGCGTATTGCTAGTAAATACTAACAATATCAATAACAATAATCAATCTTTATAAACGCTTTGTATTATTTAAATACACACACAAAGCCCTAAAATTATCTTCTATACTAACCTTCATTATATTTCTAATATTCATTACATTTATTTTCAACATTTTTTGCATCAATTTTCTTTCATTTTTATACCGTTTACATTCCAATAAATAATGTTCTATTGTTTCTAATACTTGACATGAATCACATAATCCATTTTCGTGACAATTAATATCATAAAGATAATAATTCAACCTACATTTCCCCAGACGAATTTGATGTACTAACACTTCTTCCTTTCTACTCATTCCTTGTAACTGTATTCCCTTAGATATCTGTGACTGTATTCCGAAGAAATCTCTTCCTCTCTCTGATGTTTCCCATTCTGTTTGCCAAATATTTCTATAATACGACACCATATATTTGGTAAGTTCTTGTCTCGTATAAGCAATATCTACATTTATATTTTCTTTAAAAGACCCCCTTTTTGCTAAATTATCAGCTATTTCATTACCTTTCACTCCTCTATGAGAGGGTATCCATTCAAAATGTACATCTATATCCTGTAATTGTAAACATTTCAATTTCTCTAAAATTTCTACAACTAAAACATTAGTAATAGAGAACAAATTTTCTAGCGCCTGTAACGCAGCTAGAGAATCAGTTAAAATAACAACTGAAATACTACGAAAATTCTCTAACCATTCTAATGCCATTATAATTGCAGTTAATTCTGCTCTCATAATACATATTGAAGGTAATCTAAAAACTTTACCTATATCATACTGATCAACATAAAAAGCAGCACCAGTATTGTTATTGTCTTGCCTTGATCCATCTGTGTATATTTTCAAATACCCTTTCCATCTTATTAATAATCTTTCTTCTACATAATTTGCTACCTCTATCTCAGTATCACTTCTTTTCCTAATGTTATCAAAATTAAAATATGATATTCTCGGAGGTACATAATACCAGTACGGTTCTTTTAATATACAATCATGAATTTGTTCAACTTTTGTATTCAAAGTACATGCCCTCATAACAAGCGGGCCTTGACCGGTTTTCCAATGAAATTGATCGTAATACCAACATGGCTGTAATATTTCAACTGTAGAATGCCGTTTCCTTTCAAAAGACATTAAATAAAATCTATACTTATCAACAAATATACTTCTGCGAAATTTTAAGGGCATCTCTCCACACTCTACTTGTAAAGCTTCAAGAGATGTCTTACGCACTGCACCAGTAACTATTCTCAAAGCCTGATATTGAATACAATCAAGTTTACGTTTTGTGCTACTACTTGCAGCATCATACAATTCACATCCATAATCTAAAATTGATCTTATCAATCCTTTATATACCGTCAGTAATATTTGTCCGTTACTGCCCCATGGTGTACCAGCAACACATCTCATCAAATTCAATCGCTTTACAGCCTTATCTTTGATAACATCAATATGTTTTTTCCAGTTCAACTTCTGATCAAACCACATTCCTAAAAACTTATATTCCACATATTGTTTAATTTCATATCCTTCAATAAATAATTTAACATTATTTTTCTGTTTATTAGTAAATACCATCACAGCTGATTTATCGGCTGAAACATCTATCTTCCAGTCTCTACACCATGACATAATTTCGTCAATTGCTCTTTGTAATTTCTTCTGCAAATAATTTAAATTTCTACTCATACCCCATAACGCTATATCATCAGCATATACTGATAATTTAACACAATTTTCTTTCAATTTTAAATCACTCAACATAACATTAAACAAAACTGGACTCATAACACTTCCTTGGGGAGTTCCCCTTTTCAGCACATATTCTTCAGAATATATACCATCTAACTTTACTACACATTGTCTATTTCCCAAAAATGCAGCACTCCACCTTAACATTCTATCTTTAATTCCAATCGCTTCAATCTTTTGAAGTAAACCTTTTCTCCAGATCTTATCGAAAGCCTTAGTTAAATCTAAGAACACAACAACCACATATTCTTTATTCGCCATTCCTTTTTGTACATCAGATTCTAATCTCACCAACTGGTCCATAGTACTTCTATTTTTTCTAAAACCCGCTTGAAACGGATTTAATATATCCTTCCTCTCCAAATACCATACTAATCTGTTTTTCACCATTCTTTCCATAATCTTACACATCACTGAGATTAAGGTAATCGGGCGATATGACGTAGGATTCGTGGGGTCTTTTCCCGGTTTCAACACAGGAATTTGTATACATTGATACCATTCAACTGGAAAAATTGCTTTAATCCATACATCATTATACAATTGTAATAAACATTTATACATAATTTCAGGTAGCGATTGTACCATGATAGCATTAATACCATCTTTACCTGCCGCTGTATTTTTCATTTCTTTCAGCGCATTCTTTAACTCTCTCATTGTGAATTCCTCATTGAAAGGACTATCAACTTGCTCATATGGATTTACTTTGATTACTTCATTCTCAATATGTTTCCTTTTTTCTTCTTCTTTTGAATTACATATATCATTTGTTTCGATCAACTGAAACGCCTTAGCAATAAGATTTGCTTTTTGTGATATATCTATTACCGGTGCCATCTTATCCATCTCAAATAATTCACTGCTAACATAGGTATTCTCCTTACTTTTCTGTAATCCTTTCACTTTTTTCCAAACTTTTCCCACATCCGTCGTTCGATTAAACGACTGGCAGTATTTGAGCCAGTATTTATACTTTACACTAAGATTTACACTAAGATAAGTGCACATCACTAAACTTTATACTGACCTGACACTGGGTCAGGCACACACACACTCATGACCCGTGTACTTTAACACATGACCTATGACTACAGTACAGTACACACTCCAGTGCACACTCCAGTGCACAACCCTGGACTGATCCATTACAGTGAGAGGGGTGCTCTAGGCAATTTTGTGACACAACCCTCTACCAAGATTGAAACGTCCCAGTTTCAAATTATCTGAAAACGCCACAAAATTCACAGAACATTATTTTTTTTTTTCAAAGAAAACAAAACGAAAACTATTTACAAACTCTGAGGTACGACTGACCAACACACGTATGGCAATTAAATCATCAAGTATAACATACAAAAATATACCTTCTCACGTAAGCATATACAGTAGCGTATTGAAAATATTTCTTGTCACACACTAATGTTTGGCAAAAAAAAATTGTCTAGCACTGAAAGAGGTATCAAAACTTTAAAATGCGTATGGCACTTCCATACTTTGCATCTTGAAACACCCTGTATCACTTGGCACAAAAATATGAATGTGAATACAAGCATAAAACTTTCTTCATAAAAGTCATGTTCACACCTGAGGAACTTGCAGCAATTACACTCCAGATGTCATCATACATGTAATACAAAACAAAATCATGTCTCATTCATGGTAACATCGCATAACTGTCAAATCGTTCTGGTAGAGAAAGACAACAGAGAAAGTGAATAGAAATAGTTGAAGAGATGGGGGGAAATGTGAGGCAGAACCTGTACGCATAATCGAAAATTAAAAACAAAAGTGACAGGCGATAGAGAAGGAAAGTAGAGAAGGGTAAGTTAAGACATAACATGAATACTTTCAATCTTCTAGTAATCACTAGAAAACAAGATGTTTACACGGTATGTACACAAATCTTTCCGAAGTCCAACAACACAAACTTCAGACAAAAATCACAAAGTACAATGTACCATAAAATCAAGTACTTGCCCAGGAAGCGCGGACAAGATTCTCCAACAGTGTTATCAACAAACAGACTTAACCATAATAAGCATTCACCTGGCATGTAAAAAACTAAGTTTAAATCCGGTTCTGTTTGTTCCTCTAAAAACATACATGTAACATAAACTATTTTTTTTATGCACCTGTTCATATACATGTCAGCCATTCTTACTCCTTTGGCAAACCTGCTTTGGAATAAGCTTTATACACAATAGACGAAAAAGTGTACCTTTATGTGTACACTAATACATGAACACATAGCTAGAAGAGAGTGAAAGTCTGTATAAAAACACATATATACTTTAGTGTAAAGACAAAAAAGGTGTAAAGGCAATTATCATTTGCATTTGCAAATGTAAACACGAATTTACATGATCGGCAAACTCTTTTTTTGTTACTGCAAAGAGAACTCATACAAACCGAACTTTTCGTAAAGTTTTCCTTTACCATGTGTCAACACAAGGCATAACAACAGCATTACTTAACAAAACAGAAATGTTTTTGAATACTGGTGTACCATATTTACAATACTTACAACATATCAACCTTATCAATATAACCTGTAACAGAAAAGATACAGAGACAGAGAGAGGAAGAGATAGGGAGAGAGGGAGCAAGCAAGAGAGAGAGAAGAGGAGAATAGGTAAGGTTAGAAACAGGTTCAGAAAAGAAATAAACGGTCATAAAACATATATACATGCATACATACGAACAAAACCATGTATTAACCATTACTTTTTCGACAAAGCGTGATTACACTCCACACTGTTATCCCAGTCCTTAGGGACCTTTACGGTGTAAGTTATTGTCGAATCGAACTGTCGGATGATGCGTCCGTCGTAATAGTAGCGGATAATCTTCTTCTCAACCGCACTTGCAAGAAGGGTGGTAGGCGCAATCGGGGTGGGGGTGTATCTTCCTCATCTGTGTCGCTGCCGCTAGCCGACTGGTTATTCAAGCTTTGTAGTAGGAAAGCTAGAGTCTTTCCGCTGGGGCGAGATGTGGGCGTAGTCGTCTGCGACATTTTCTTCATCGTCTAGTGATGAAGTTGTCAGGTCAATAGGCATCCTCATCTGTCTCCCGAGCATCATCCATCTGAAGTCTTCATCTGCTAGTTGGGCGTCTCGTATATGTGACAGTGTCAAGGCAGGTTGTGAAGTAGTACCTCTGACGTCTCCATCTATGTCATCTTTTGGAGAGGTGACTTGGGACGTAGTCAGGAATTCAGTATCTACCTCTTCTACCTTTCTTCCACACTGTTTACACTGCATGCGTGATAGCCCATGTGCATTTGTATGTTTGCGACCTGGTCATGCTGGCTCAGATCATGTTCTTGATCTCCTCTGTCATGACCATGTAGCAGATGTGCCTTGCCCTCTTGCCCGGTGGAAATCTGTTTGGCTTGATGGGAAGAATGAGGCTTTGGATTAATCATCACTCTTGGCCTTCTTGCTGAAAGTAGAAGAGACATAATTATCTGCAGACAACTGTGACTTAACTTGGTCCCTTGATCAGAATGTAGCTTGTGAGATATACCCAAAGGTACCAATTCCTTCTTTGGGGGAGACTTGCTCCGCTCACACAACTCACACCTTCTGATACTTGTACGCACCTCATCAGCTGTAATTCCTGGCTAGTAAAACCTAGCCTATATACTCAGCTAACATCTTTTTCAGCCCATATTGTTATCCATCCCTTGGACCAGCATGTACCTCGGCTACACGTAGGCATTGTTCTGGAGTTTCAATGGCAATACAACATGCCTCCGCAGAGATTTCCTTTACTCTGCCTCCCAATGTCTACTCATGCAATACGCCCTTATGCACTTCCAGCTGTTCCCGCCGGGACCAATATGTCTTGGCTGACATCAACACGTGCGAAATGCCCGACCACTCTGGTCACATCTGATTGTCTTCCTTGGCTTCTACAAGCCACCCCTTCATGTCATCTTCTACCTGAACATCTCTTTAGCACTTGTATCCGGCCACCACAGAGAAAATTTGGCTGCTATACCCCTGACCATCTGCCTCCTCACCTTTACTCGGTGATATAAAACTGTCAGTATCTCTAGTATGCTTTACCATTTACTCTTGGCCGCTCTGTCTCTGGTGTTAACTGGATAGCCCATCCAAATTGCCATGTTCTTCCAGGTCAAAATTGCATTCTAATGTTATACTCAGCTATGTTGCATTTATTTCAGGATTCTTGTTGTTTTCTTGTAAGGTCTTTCCTCAAATCTTCCATAATAAGAAGTGATTACTCGGCAGTCTTACCAACTCACTGTATGAGTCATGCTGCACACGAAGGGTGTCATATACTACATGCTGGCTCTCAGTGCCCTTCCTTGAAGACTTGCTGTCAGAAATGTTGCTGCTTGGAAGTCATTCCAGCCGTTAACTTTGATACAAGCCTTAAAGTGCTGCTTGTACTCGTTCCATGATGATTCACCATTATATCTATCTGGTACTAGCAATGGTCTCTGATGCACTTCTGGGTATGGTGTGTGGGGTAGAGGTACGCCGATATCACTGACATGGTTTCCACGTGCTTGCCCATAACCCACTGGAGATGATTGGTTGCTCTGTCTCTGCATTGGGATGTGTTCTGCTGTATTGCTAGCTGGCATGTTCCTGTTTTCTGGAATCAGGGGCCCTGCATTCACTGTGTTTGCCGCTATTGGTGTCGACATGCCAAATGTCATGCTCGGCCTTGGGTGTGTTGCAAAATTTGGTCCCTGATTTATTGGTGTCTGGGTTGGTGGTTCCATCGACATGTAGCCTGTCTCATTCACCTGTTTACGCTGAGGCAACTTGAATCTAATTTCAGAATCGACTTCACGAAATTTCTGTGGAAATTCCTTTGCTCGCATTGGAGTTTCTCTTGTGCAGAGATTTGCCTGAGAGTTACTAGCATCCTCCTGTCGTTCCATTCTTGGATCTTCTACTTGAGCCATTTCCCACTCGAGTAGTTCCTTGTCCATCCTAGAACGGCTAAGTGCCTCCCTCAGTTTCGCAATCTCTCTCTCTCTACCTCCAGTACCCTTTCTTCAGGACTTTCCATTTTCGTTGTTTGCAGAGTCAGTCTTTATTTCAACCCAAAACCAGCAGATCGTCAGAATTTTGAGATAATTCGTCAGAAACTATTACATGCGGAAACAGCCATAAATCACGATGAAATGCATCAGTGTCTGAGCTTATCACAGTTCTCTAACTTCGTTATGGTCTTATTTCCAGACTCAACACAAACAACACTTTCTCATGTGTTCATCGTCATTGAGCCAGTTTTTTTTTTTTCATCTATCTGTGTATCAGTAAACTGATCTGATATCTCTGCAGATATAACCCAATACAGGCTACCATTCCCTTTGAATTACTCAGTACCACCTGAAGTACTACAACATATTCAGTGCATGCTCACGACTCACATAGGCCTACGAGCATGGTGCACTCACGAACGAACTTGCGAGCAAGTCCAACTCACGAGCAGGTTATACTCACGAGCACACTATTTACTCATAACTCATGAGCAACACTAACTCATGAGCAACACTATCTCATGAGCAACACTATTACTAACTCATGAGCAACACTAACTCACTGACACGAGCATATGCTATGCTTTACGTGTACTTGTCAGGTACATGCTTACGGGTCACACTTGCTTGTGAATTTTGTATAGCATTCAGTGTCTGAGCTATTTCTGGGTGCATCAGTTCTGAGCACCTGCTTTTCACTATACCGTAGTGCAACTCATTGTTATACAGCCTGTATCACATCATGACATGCATTGATTGAAGGCTTTCAATTACGTTTCAACTTCACTTCTGAGCAACTAGTTCTAGTGCTTCATATCTGAGTTGAAAATTATGGGATTTCAACATCACCTCTGAGCAACTATTGCTTCATATCTGAGTTGAAATATACCTGCTCTTATTGCGAGGATAGACTCATGAGTGAGAGCGACTCAAATGCCGGCCATATCCCACCGCTGCCACCATTTGTAACAAATTTGCCTCTTTGTTATTACTGAGTGTTTTCATCCACTCAATCGGGATACTCGCCAAAGTATATGGCTGACAGGCACCTCAGCTCATCGCTCACTCATTCATGGTCACCTCACAGTCACACCCTCGCTCATCAGAGCAACCACCAACAATGAGCACCCACTACATGCACTTATTATAAGTGCACATCACTAAACTTTATACTGACCTGACACTGGGTCAGGCACACACACACTCATGACCCGTGTACTTTAACACATGACCTATGACTACAGTACAGTACACACTCCAGTGCACACTCCAGTGCACAACCCTGGACTGATCCATTACAGTGAGAGGGGTGCTCTAGGCAATTTTGTGACAATAGTAAAAGAAATCACTGCGAAAGACTATGATAATAACTTATGAAAAATTTTCATTTTACTGTAAGTACGGGCAGAACGAGCGAGCCACTTTTACTTTTAATGATCATTACGGAATTCTCACTTGTCTCAAGTTTGTCACCATGTGCAACATACTCTGATGCATCGTCATCACTACTCATCTCACATCCCTCATCTCTGGGATTCATCGCACATTCTTCATCTTTGGGACTCATCTCACATCCCCCATCATTTCTGGGATTCATCTCACATCCCTGATCTTTGCAATCATTGGCAATCACATTCAACCCATGTTCTTCATGCCTGAGACCTTCAATACAATCATGTTGACTGTTCCCCGTCAACCATCCTGAATTGTCCCCATTCACCTTTTCCATGCCATGAAAACATGCGAAAGGCGAATCAACAATTGGAGGGGAAGACGAACCGTACGAGCAAGTGACATTATCACCAAACATGATCTGTTTCTCGGAGGGGCGAACAGAGATGTCATTCTGCTCCATGAAGGGAGCTCCACCAACAACATCAACTCGAGTATCTAACAAATATTCATCGTGGACCACCACACCATCAAACACCCTCTCATACCCGTCAAACACAAACATGAAACAGGTCAATCCAACGATTTGAGTCTGATCGACAAGACTAGCCAGCAAAACGTCATCATCAAAAATAGTGCACTGAACCTGAACTCATCAACAGCAACAACAAAACCAAAATAATCAGCTGCGGATTCTTTGATTAGATTGATGTGTGATCCACTCTTCACTTCGACTGAAATTGTCCAATTCTCGGACGCGCTTGCACGAAAGCAAGGTTTAGAGTTTAGCTGCTCGTTGGCAGAATCGCGCAAACTGTCTCGCGCTTGCAGTGACCTGCTAGCCGGACGCCAGCGCTCAGGCGCCCCGGCTGCCGCGGTTGCCAGCGCGGCCTTAGCCTTGGTATTGTCCCGTAGTGTCTTATCACACATCGTCGGTATGTGTATGTATGGGACTATGCACAAATCGAAATTAAATTGAACCTCTCGTCTTACACCGATTTAACACGGCACGCACGGCCCCAATATAAAGGGTAAAATTTCTTTAGTTGGCTTAACGGCTCGATTGACGTGAGTGAGACCTAGCTGCCACCACGCCAAGGGTTAGTTAACACCGGGAATTAATAGTGAAATAAAGGAATAACCGTACGACTTTGAGGTATGATTTGTGATTGAGTTATGATTTGTGATTGAGTTTATTTACCGTGGCTAAGAGGGTAACGCCAGATGGCGCTACATCACTTCACATTAAGTGGTATCAAATCATATAATAACATATAATGGCGCAGACAATAAGGGGATGCTCTAAATTGCAGATTTTGGACATCCTCCCCCCGCTTGGTCACTGAGCTTCGACGCCCCCTCGCTGGTCATACCTCCCCCAATCATGAACATGAACAGACACCCTTGACTACCAGTGGGGGAGGGGCACACCGGGCGCCCCTCTTAATTTCCAAAGCGAAAAAATAATTAGCTATACAAACGGCAGTTTTAGGAATGTAAAATTTTCAAGCTCGCTTGCTTCGCTCGCTCGCATTTAATCGTTATGTCATTCTCCTGGTGTTGCTGCCAGTAATTACCAGCAGTTGCGCCCGGTACGCCCCTTCATTTCCAAAGCGAAAAATATATAGCTACAAACGGCAGTTTTTGGACTGTACAATGTCAACATTTTCAAGCTCGCTCGCTTCGCTCGCTCGCATCTAATCGTTACGCAATTCTCCCGATGTTGCTGCCAGTAATTTTTCATTTCACACCGCCATTCCATAATCCATGTTAGGAAAACTTACGATGTTGCTCAATGACTGCGCTGTGGAATGTATCACATTCCGTTATGTATTGTAGTCCCCATTAAGTTTGCAGACTGACAGCGCATGCACACACGCACACACACACACACATACACACGCACGCACGCCCAAGTATACACACCCTCAAAATTATTTTTCCACGAGGTGCCCCCCCCCCCCCCAATGTCTTGACCCACGGTACGCCACTGGCTGTTATATATACTGGACAGCAAAAGAAAGTACCCATTTCTGTCAAAGGCTGCACACAAAAATTCACCACCTAGAAATAAACAATTTTTTTTACACAGGTATGCTGCAATATCCATTAGTAATCACATACCCAATAGCAAGTGATTATCTTTATTACAAAGAAAAAAAAATGACATGCACAGCATCTTGGTCACTGAATCAAAAGTCACAAAATGTAACAGAATGAGCCTTACAAGCCTCACAAGACGTGGCATAATTTTCCTGATGGAAGCTTGCTTAGAGCAGAGTAAAGTAATGTCCAGTCTAAAGAGCTAATATCCATTATTCTGAAAATTAGCATAATCAGGAAGGATAGGATCCCTAAATGCAGAATACACTCATTAACATCATTTTGACAAAACAGGCGTTCACTTTGACATATTGGTTGTTTAAAAATGTTATCCATTCAGTGGCCATTTTTGTTTGGTGGAAAGTGCTGTTGTGTGGGACTTTTGATTCAATGACCGAGATGCTGTGCATGTCAAGTTCTTCTTTGTTATGAAGACATTCACTTGCTTATGTGCATGTGATAAGTAAGGGACATTGTAGCACACCTGTGTACAAAAATTGTATATTTCTACGGGGTGAATTTTTGTATGCGGCCTTCGACAGAAGTGGGTACTTTCTTTTGCTGTCCAGTGCATATGTGAATGTTTTTATAGAGTATTGAGAACACGCTCAGAATACACAACCTATGTATTGTTATAATCCCATTTTCAACCTCCTCGAATATAAACTCATTTTCCCTTTTTCCCCTTTTTTACACCTCGTACATCGTAATCCCCTTTGGTTATTTTCGCAGATGTATAGAGTAGGACACGCAAGGGTAACCATAATGAACCAATAATCAATAAAACAAAAAACAAAACAAAATAAAATAAAAAGAGTTCACAGAATACATCTTACCTTTATAATCATACGAATAATAGCTAGTGTCATGCTGTATTATCATACATAAGTTCACAGGCGATCAGAATTCCCTCGCATCTATATCGATTGAAATGAGAATGACAATTATCTATACCCGATCATTGATATTCTATCTAGATCACTTTCACGAGTAATGACTATTTTTGACCATCCTTCCCTGCTGAGAGGAGGGCAAGAAACCTGCCATCCGAGACCAGGCTGGAAGGACTTTCTTCTTTTTTTCTTTAAGTAGTTGGGCGTTGCTTTTAGTCAAGTCTTCCTCAATCCCCATTTTCGTTCCTTTGAGGATACGGCGTTTGGATGAGTTGCTCATTGTAATAGGTAGGGGAGACCCAGGAGACTTGAGCCACAAGGAGAGTTGATCCACCCCCTAAATCTCACACTTGCACTTTAGATAAAAAGTTAAAACTCCCTCTGCTGGTAGTGTATAATATAACTTTCTTTCCAGTTAAGTCAGCAAGATCCATGGTAACTCATGGAAGATTTTGTGAAAGGAAAATCAAATATCGCGCTGAAAAGTGGATTTGAGAGTTAGAGGTAAGACCCTTCTTATTATTCATATACTAGCAGTTACTTTGGTCGCAATATGGGCAACGTGTAGCCTCTGCATTGTTGATTATTTCTAATGTCTTTGGTTAAATATGATGCAACTGCTCTAGTGGTAGTTAAGTCACATGCAAAAATGGCCGACCTTTGGAGAGTTGAGCCACTCATCATGAGGAGACATGATCCATGGCTCAACTCTCCTTTTACCATTACCTTTATACAAATTTTTAATTTTCTTTCAGACAATGCCACAAATATACAAAAGGGACATCAGACCGTGGGAGTGATCCAGGATTGCTCCAGCGAGGAGCAAAAGCAGTCGAAGAGTTGAACAGTGTTCGAGCTGTCGCTCGAGCATTTGGTGTAGATCGAATGACACTCAAGAGATACATGGATAAACAGAAAAATGACCGTTTTTGTATAGGGTTCTTTATACATTGTAGAACCCTATACAAAAAGTGTCTATAAAGAATCTTAAATACGGGACAAGAAGAGGTTCTAATCAGCACATTTTTTCTAAGAGTGAAAGGCACCATCATTTGCTGTGTCATTATTGTTAAAGTTGTGTTGGTTCACACTGCAATCATGGTATTCTGCATTTCGTTGAATCTAACAAATCATTTGTTGAGGTCATTTTGTTATTTTGTATTGTTTTGCCAGGTAGATGGAAGAGTCACTGGTTGGTATTATGTTGTTCATGGGACTACATTTTTTGAGCAGATATTGTTAACAATAAGATGATATCATCGTCTGAAATTTGAAAGGATGTGACTGGAAAAGATGTGACTGTATTCAGGCAATTCTGGAAAGTTTTGTGGCCCCTTGTTGTCTTTACAGACGTTGAATGAAACCCCATGGAAATTGAAAATCGCAACAAAGAGGATGATATATAAATATCAATAGCATAGCCTGAAGTATCTGACGTGAGCTAAATAAAACAAAATGTCATATTAATTTCCACGCACTACAATCTTTATCTCCTGTTCTAGGTTTTGCATATCTGTTTCAGCGAGCTCTGAAAAGCATTGTAAGATCTAAGTAAGGGTTATATCAGTTGTGTTTTAATGTTGTTTTAAAGTTTTAATTAAGCTGCCAATGGTTTTTCGCGTACTCAATTATTGTCTTCATGAGTAATGATTTCTCAAAGAAGTTATTGTGTTTTAAAGGGTGACACGACACATGCTCCGCCGACAATTATTGCTCTGACATTAATATCTCTTCGAAGAGAGAGTGAGCCTCGTGGGTATGATTGAGTTTTTGGGTCAGAGCAGGGTAAGGATTTGGATTAGGGTTAGGGTAGGGGCAAGGGTTTGTGTAAGCTTCAACTTTAGCAATTCGTGCCGGAGCATTTGTCGCCGGAGCATATGTCATGGAAGTGTTTTAAAGTTATTAATTGTCGGCCCCAGGTAGCCAACTCTAAGTCAGAACATTTCGATGACATCATCAATTTGTCTACAACTTGGAAAGCCTATCTTGAAGTTCTTTCTATCTGAAAAAAAAAAAAATCATAGTTCTCTGTTAGAGTCATTGTATTTCAATTTACAAAATAGTGATATTCGATAAGAACAGCACATTAAATGTATTTATGCGGGCCCATCCTCACGAGATATACGACTTTCCCACTCCCTAGTACAGTGTGGCACAACTCTCCCATGGGTGGCTCAACTCTCATTGCGGGTATGCTCAACTCTCCTCGTCCTACAGGAGACTTGTGCCATTTGACATCTTTTTTTGAACAGGCTCTTATTCTGAAATGCAATCACCTTCCGTATAATTAACAAAACTGGATTATGACATATGATCTTAGCTTCCAACCATAAGAAAGTCTTCAGCCCAAAATACAATTAGGGGGAAATATGACAAATTATGTAAAAAGTGGCTCAGCTCTCCTGGGTCTCCCCTAACAATAAATGGAATAAACAGTGACTGTTCGAGGCCTTTCATTGCGCCTTCTGTTGCGTGTCACCCTTGGTTTGCTTGCCGACAGGGAGTCGTCCTCATTCTTCCTTGAAGGATTCAGTTCCATTAATACCTCTCGATGGTATTCGTGGACAATGCGAGTTTTATCTTCTCCCAGGCAATGCGGCAGCGTCCTCACCAGCTGATTCTGGTATGCCGTGAAAACGGAGGCAATTCATGCGGAGTACAGTATTGTTCAAAGTTTTTGAACAGCTCGCCCAAGATTGTCCAGAGCTGAGCGTTGTCTTTCAATGATGGAACACAGGGAGGTGGAAAGAGAACTAACTCTTTCCACCTCCCTGATGGAACTGAGGTATTACCATTTCCTTTGTGTGGCTTTTCAAGTTGGACTCGCGGCCTGTAATCCTTCCCTCACTAATCTCTATTCATAATATCGTGTCGTTCCGCTTGACGAAACTCAGAAGTCAGAAATTCTCCTCCCTTTAAAATGTATCGCTTTAAGACTGTATCAGCCACGTCAGCCTGCTTATACCCGAGGTCGGCATTGGGTCAAATGCAATTAGGAAAATGTAGTAAAACTCACAGTACTGTGCTCACAAGATAGGAGAAAAAGAGAGGCTGCGCAATGTCGTCAAGCAAAATATTTTATGCAATAAGTGTTGCTACATGTACTTACATAAGGTAGCTTTTGCAGGAGGTAATGTGGAATCATGAAGTATAGAGATACAATGATAATCACACACAAGGCACGTACTCAGTATTCATCAAACTCATGTATGCAGACATTCGGGATACGACAAATCACATAACCATCACAAATCACTAATCGGCACGTCTCACTTAGTTCTCATGACAAGTGCAGGATATTGAGCATATTATGACCGTCGTATTAAAGTTGCATCTTCTTTTCCTCCCTCCGTTTATGTCGGAGATTGACGGGCGCGAGTCGCAGATATAGTGGGTCAGGATTGGGCATCATTCTGGGTATATATGATAATATTATGCATGCGTTGCAAACGTCCAGTCAATAGGTTTGTGAACATCGTATATGTACTAAAAAGTGAAACGTCTGGGAATTATTCGGGCCGTAGCGAATGACGACGCTGTTTTTTTTTTTCTATCTATCTCTCTCTCTCAAGATAGTGAGATAAAAAGAAATGGAGATATAGAATCGATTTCCTCTCTATGAGATTGACAGAATACAGGATAGACGAATATGGCAAGAAGTATAAATTGTGATAATCAGAGTCCAGTGTAATTAAAGCAATTTATGGGATATTTTCAACATATCGGAGGGGTTGAAATAGAAAGAGCGATCTCTCCTTGTCATATGCTGCATGTCGCACTCTTCATGTATATCTTGACTAATATTATTCCATATCAAAATCGATGTTGAATCCCGGGAGTGGTACCCTACAGAAGTTGCGCTAAAGACCTTTGTATCCTTTTTATCTTTTTTTTTTTAATTGGGGGGGGGGGGGTGTTAGCTGGTGAAACCCGGAAGTGGCACCAACAGTCTGAAGTGCCTCCCTCCCCCTCCCCCAACACACACATTTCAGAGCGCCAGCCATAAATATTGTAAGCACTAAAGTCTTACGAGAGAAAAATACGTTTGATATTGTTAAGCTACAGTATGACACCACTCATGATAGACAGTTAATCAGTCAGATATCTTTCCATGATAGTTTGCCTGAACATTGATCACCGTCAGTCGGTGTGTCCACTAACATAGAACATAAAGGTTTCATCTCCCTGATGAAAATGAATGAACTTGGCGTATAGGCCTATAGGAATTTGTCATATCGTGTTATATGTGTCATAATGTCATATTATGCCTTGTGCAACTTAAAACTACCAACACTTGCTCAGAGGCGCAGAGTGATTTGGTTGGATTGTTTAATATTTGACTGGAATGTATGGAAGAATTGTACCACTACGACTAATAATAATGATAATAATAAAGCTATGTCGCTATAAGAGGCCGTTATCCAAGGCAAAGAAATTGCTTGCCCATATACATGCCATAAGGGCGGTGTCCTCCACAGTGTAGGCCTATACCGTAAGATAGGACGAATTACACGTACGTAAATTATTCATGCAACTATGTTTATTTCTGTTGAGTATTCCTGGTTATATTCCGATTATCGAATATCGATTTTCAAAATTGGCGATTTACTTTTTGTCATAATGAAGTTCGTTTGAACAAGGAGTTGAGAAATAAGATCAACTGAAAGTACAATCTAACGGAAAAAAAGTAGATCAACAGCATCTTACCTCTAATCCAATGTAGGCAAAGACATCAGCTTTACATGTATATTGTCCAACTGGCTTCAGAACTTTCCAAACTCACATTAGAGCGCGACCCTTCAGTTTTATGCGTTTTCAGTAACACTGGATATATAGGTCCTATGTAAAATCCCATGCACCACGGAGTGCGTCCGTAGAAGTATGGAGCATTACATTATCCGGTGGTTGTTTGCGTCGTGCCTTGAAACTTCACGGGAGGAAGGTTTACGAAGCAGGCGTCCGGAGTGGGAGTGGGATAGGGATTATGTTTGGACGGGTTTTGCCTGTGCCACTGTAATGGGTCAGGGGGTATACTTACCTCCCTGGATGGACGGATGGACACGCTACAGCGCGCACTACAGCGCGCACACACGCTTGTTTGCTTTATGAATAGTTTGATCGCAAAAACGGGCGATGCGCCACTTTCGAACATTTCGAAGTAAGTCCGGATCATCAGACAAAACAAAAAACGAAACATTTCCAGTGATATTTCGCTTTGTTAGTAAAAAAAATGCCAATCGCAAATATCTCAACTTAATTATAGAGCGGAGCTTCCTCGCTTTGCGATTTTTTTAAAAGAAAGTCTTCGGAGACTCCTATACCCTGTTTTGAATTTGTTGAATGACGTCCCGTCTTTTTGAAGGTTTCTCTGAAGATAGAACGAGCAATGCAATGGCTTCTCTGAAGTTATTCCAATTATCAAGGAAGGCAAGTGTGAATTCCTACACCTCGATTGGTGTTGAGTATAGTGTAATACATAGGGGCAATTCCACGGTAACTCGCGTTACAAATAATGGGTACATTATTTTATGGAATAATGTGCTAATATCTTTGTAATTGGTAGGATCTACAAGTTACTTTTTTCATCACGTGTTAAGTAGACATACACCAACTAAATGAATCCAAAAAGAAAAATAAAGGACATACATGTTTGGATTCTTAAATCATTTAATTTTGGTAACTCGCGTTACACAAAAAGGACATGGTCAATTCTATAAAGACCTCTTTTTGGAAAGTCTCCTCGTACTAGACAATCTTGATAAAACTTTTCCTACCTTGAATTGATAGTGGGTTAGGACTCATAAATTAACACTATCAAAGTTGAGTAACAATGACCTGGTAAAATGTAGGGAGCCTTTTTGTCGGTAACTCGCGTTACGGTAACTCGCGTTACATTATGTCCACTAACACAGGGTGACACAAATTGATGACATACAACTGTTCTGATGGCACTGAATCTTGTGTTGAATATTTTGAGAATAATATGCTTATTTTTGTAGATAGTAAAATGAATAAATGTTAAACAAATATTTTACTAATTAATCCAATAGAAGAATGCGTTTAAGACTAATAAGAGCTTCACTCTCATAGAGACCTTGAATATGTTTGAATATACCCAGATGATTTAGGTGTATAAGTGCATTGTAATTTTCAGAGTGTAAAGATGAAAAATGTTGAAAGTCTTTTTAAAACAAAACATAAAAGTATCAAACCCTATCTACAAGTTTACAAAAAAAAAAAAGCTTACAATCTTTCAAAAATTCAAGTCCTATCTTTGTGAGTGAAAACTAGTATATTTCCTTGCAACTGATTGACAAATAGACCAGCTCGTAATTCCACTTTGCGCATGAGCAGAGAAAGGTACTAACTGCTATTCAAAAGGGAACTAACTTTGTACTAACAGACATTTTGGTTTGTAAATTCACTGAGATAAGCATCTGTGATGCGATGATTATTCATGCAATCCTTATCTAAATGATGCTTTCCAGCACATCCACCTGACAGCAAGAATGGCATTTCGCAATATAAAAGGAAATAAGCTGTTACTACATGTACATTCAATACAAAACGATGAAATGGATGCCTGCTAAAATTATTATAAACTGATGGGAGTATTCTGATCCCCTGATCTAAATGCAAGTTCACTCTTTTTTTGAACATGAATTCCATTTAAATTGTTATGTCGGGCAAGCTTATGCATTATGCCGCTTTGAAAACAAGTGAAGTGCCGAACCAACTGAGTAAAAATAAAGGTAATTTTGTACCAATGTGTACATGAGCTAAAGTGGATTATGAACTGGCTTATTACCCTACATCGACGTAAATAAGCACTGAATTGATCAGCGTTTTAGTAGTAGCCATGATAAAAAAGTCACGGGCGTACATACTCGAGCAGTATTCGAACCTAAGACCTCCTGATCACCGGACGGGCATCATCTCCACTAGACCTCCGAGCTTTTGCCCAACAGCAAGTGTTGGTTCTGGAATTCTTACAGCATGCAGCGGGTACTGCATAATTATTCAATTTCATGAAATTCTTCCGTTGAGATGTTTTCATTGCAACTGATTGACAAATTGCACTACATCGACGTAAATAAGCACTGAATTAATCAGTATTTTAGTAGTACCCATGACAAAAAATCATGAGCATACATACTCGAGCAGGATTCGAACCCACAACCTCCTGATCTCCGGATAGGCGTCATCTTCACTAGAACACCGAATAAGGATTAGAACCAACACTTGCTGCTTTACAGCATTCTGTAATAAAAATTCTGAAATACTGATGCAGGATATTCAGAAAATAAATTTCATGTTCTCATTCACTGCTGGATGTAGTATGTACACATGCAATGAAAGTCTGGCTAGACTCTTCAATGTGGCATGTGATCAGTGGCCTTGATGGGTATTAATATACAATCACAGTTTATTAGGCTGCCCTCCTTTGTTTCAGTCCAGCATAGTGTGTATAACACTGCATTTGATTGTTTTCACCACAATCTAGCTCAATTAAGTGTTAAAATTTGCTTATGTTGGTGGAAACTTGAGTTTATAGTCGGTAACTCGCGTTACATGCCGGTAACTCGCGTTACACGGTATCTCGCGTTACATTTTTCATTGACATTTTTTAATGTGATAACAGTGTTTATTCAAGTCAACATCCTGTGTACAGTATCAGGGTGTGATGAATTTAGAAAATTATGATTCCCAATAAATTACCTCCACTGCTTCCTTCAGAATGAAAAATATTTCTTGTTTCGGTAACTCGCGTTACATGGCTCAAGGGCTGAACTTTCATGTGGTGATTAAAATTTTTTGAAAGTGGCATAAAATTTTCCTCATGGGAGACTAAAGTAGAACAAATTTGCTTCTTCAAAATGAATTAATTGAAGTTCTAGCAGAATTTTTCTATTAAAAAAATGTACATTAAGTTAAGCATGCATTTTAGCAATTTGGATGACTGAAAAATTGTCTTCGACATTTGTAGCTGTTTCTCAGGAAATATTTGACCAATTGATCTAATTCTTTTAGTTTCTTTAACTTCAATATACGGGTAATACATAATGAGTAATTCTTTTGCAATTATGATAAACTTGAAATTTTAGTGCCATGTCCACATTCCCATGGAATTGCCCATAGGCCGGTGAAATTCGCTCACTGGTAAGAAAGGGACTGGTCGAAGTTCATCGGACGCGGCTCCTGATGACAGATCCTACGTCACTGGTTATAGCCATGGTTTGTTGGTAGCTAATGTCCATTGTGACATCATTTCACACTAGGTAATGTGTACTATTTCGAAAATGTCACAAAAAAGTGACGCCATTTTCAAGAAGTACGCCAGGCCCTATACCAAAAATGTCTAAAATCAATATGTCAATATTCCGCCGAAGTATAGCATCGACAGAATAAAAGCTTTTTTTTCAGCCAGTCGTCAGAAAATAGTTCTTTCTTTTCTTTAAACCAAAATATACAACATATATGTTTCTAGGTTAGCATTCTTGTACAGTGACGGGCCGATCGTTTAAAATGCACATTACTTGAATATGAGACCATTCTGAAGCAAATCACACAACAATAGATATACAATGTACTGTTAAATAAATCCCATAAGGATTTTTTAGATAATGACCGGAGTTTCAGACGCATGCATTCACCAGTTATGCGGCTTTATTATTTTGATGTATTGCTTATTTGAGTCAGATAATTTCATTCATATATATATTATATTGACACTTCACGGAACGTGTGATCTTCAAGTTTGTATCACGCATATTTTAAACCATTAATTTGTGCAATTTTTATGTCAATTAATTAGTTTCTTTGATATATATCTGTTGCACCTGGAGAATGAATTGTGGTAGTTTTTGAACCTTATCTCGAATCATCTGCCTCATCTTGCCATATCCTTCAAACTTCCTGAACTGGGTGTCACTGGAATTACTCCACTTCTAGTCCCACGAACTGGATATCTTGCTGGGCAATATTTGCAAGTTGAATAGTACCAGTACTATTTCAGTGCATGTACCGCATGCATACTCACCTTATTCGCTCAACCATGCACACAGAGAAATTAGGGTGCTATTAGGGTTCTTATTTGCACCCTACGAGCAAATCTAACTAAGTGGCACCTCATAGGGTTCGGGATGGATGTAGAGGTGCAAATCCGAACCCTAAAGGGAGCCAAGTCTTAAGGGTTCGAATTTGGAACTATTCCATAGTCTTTCCCGAAAGCTGACATGTGGGTGTTGAATGGTGTTTGCTTAAAATGCCACACTATTTTTGGATATTATCGTATATTTTTATTTGAAAATATAACTACACGTTGTTAAAGAGTGACAGTGTCATCAGTAATACTCTACTAAAAAAATTACTACTTGAATTAAACATTTGTTTTTTCTTCTCGCACCGGGATCAAGAATATCATTTCAATAACGTTATCATAGAGAGAAAGCAAACGAGTACAAGTACACGTATTATGCGTGCACGCGTGGACCGTTGAACACTTGGTCAATGGCAAAGCTAAAATCGCATGCGCACGCCACGCCGTAGGTCGCGCGGTATACGTACGTGCATACTACTGACGTTCCTCGTTTGGAATGGACGGACGACCGTGAGGTTTGGATGATGAATTAATCTTTTTGATGAGCCAAACGTTGTGAGTAGATAATTGTACTGTAATTCCGTTGAAAATATTTCACAGTAATCGATGATATGTGTGAATTATGCTCATAGAATGCTGAGTGGTGAAAACTGATGCGAAAGAGTTGTATCGAGGTACATGTGTACTAACATGTCAGAAGTGCGATCATACATACAGTAAAGCATAGCGAATAAGTCAATGAAAGTGCACGTTAAAACCATACGGAAAGCCTCAACCAAGGTACTAACTACGACCAACAGCCCCATATGCATTGCGTAATTACGCTATGCGTATGGGGCTGCTGGACGCAGTTACCAAGGTACGTACGTAAATAGGTGACCGGATATAGTCGCATCATTTTCGTTAATGGGAATTATTACGTTTGAGCCGAGTTGAGGCTCAGTTGGATATTGGATTCTGTGAAGTTGACAGAAAGAACGATGTAGGCATGTATGATGTGCCTAATGAAGAAAAATAATGTTCCTGGTTCATTTAGGAGAATTTAAGACATGTGTGAAGATTGAAGTCAGAAAATTTAGGTTGGCCTTGACTCCTTGTTGTCTATCAATGAAAATAGAATGTGTGTTATAATTAGCAATGCCATAGTCACAGAGCATAAGCAATGATACACGATATGTGGATTTAGATAATATCCACTGGAGAAGTTGCATGTGCTAGACATGACATAAAATAAGTCACACAAACAAGGTATGTAAACGGTAAATCACTTCAGAAGTACAAATACTTGATCCCATACTTTAGCAGGTAGATATTCCAATATTGATTGTAAGTTGAACTTTGTTTTATTCAATTACAGGTTGAACCTTGCTGATCCATGCTGATGCATGGTGTTAGCTTGGTCTCATACTGGGCCAAAGGGACCTGTGTTTGATTGATTATTTATCATCGAGTTCACTGTGCATGAAGTTCAATGATGGTCTTCAGGATGAGTGATGCAGGTCAACCTCGAGAGACTGGTGAGCCATATAGGATGCCAGAGCTGGAGATGGAAGATGTTCAGGATGTCAATCCTGGTTCCTCGTTGAGTCAGTGTGGAAGCCATGCCAGTTCTTCTGAGAGTGATGGCCAGAAGGGCATACTATTTGGCAGCTGAAGCAGCTGCTATAGAAACGCATCAAAAACTAGAGCTCGAGGAGTTTCGACTTATGCAGCGTAAGATGAGATTAGCTATGAAGACCATGCTGCAGGTTGCTGAAGCAGAGGAGCAGATATACCTTGACTACGAGAACAAGAAGTTGGGAGTCGGCTTTCCTGTGAAAGCAGAGGATGAAACCTTGCTGTACCCAAATGAATGCGCCAACCAACCAGTACACACGAGTGCACCGATTTCCCTGACTAGAGAAGTAGCAAAAAAGTTATTTTCAAATTTTCTTTTACTTTTAGCAGATATAGTGCAAAAGAAAATAAGATCATCGGCATCATGTAGTATCCCTGAACCAGGTTTGATGAAAGCCCATCAATTTTTCTGTAGATACATCCGTACAGACCGGGAGACAGACAGGCAACCTGAAAACATATGCCTGCGGCACCATTCAGGGCGGAGGCATAATAATGAGACTCCTATATGTCATGTATGTTTAAACCATATAAAATTTGAGACGGGCCACATTGAATCCCCCCCCCCCCCCCCAATTAGAATTGCTAAACACCACGGCTCTAGAAACATCTTTCCATTTTAATCCAGAAAGTAATCACCTCCCTGTTTTTAGCCGAGGGTGAGAATAAAGCCACTCCATGAAATGAAGATTAGCATTTTTTTTTTTGCAAAATATATGTGAAAATGTCTAATTTCATAGATAACAGTAACTATTTATTCTGTCTTCTAAACTGTTGTCAGGTTATTCCCTTTCTTAGAATGCACTGGCCTTGAATATTAACAAGAATACTCTAAAGAAATATATAATAGAAAAATACAAGAGAACGAACTTGCAAATTACAAATTTAAACACAGTCTAAAAAGAACTTGACTTCTATTCACTTTTATCTTCTTTTTTTTTTTTTTGGGGGGGGGAGGGTGGATTATTGATGAAAATATGAATCTCCTAATGGATATGAAATACTCAAAGTATGCTTTCCAATATATTTCATACTAGATGGGGTTAGTTTGTATTGTTCATATTTTAGTTATTTCTTCACCATCGATAGCCTCAGTGCTTCAACAACACATGCACACTTTGAATTGAAGTAGGGAACAAAAAAACAAAAAAAAAAAGTCGCCTGCTGTTTTTTGTAGTAGACAGTCACACAATGTATGTCAATTTTGGGCAATCTCTGGCAATGCAATGTCATAAGTGGAGTAGCTTTGTGACACTTGACAAAAGCATGATTTTCTCACAAACCCTTTATGTATATAAGGATTGAAAAATAGAGTTTGTTCCAAAACCTGAGAAAGCTCAACATATATCTACATTTTTTTTTTGCATATAAAAGAACACTGGACTTCACTCTTTAAGAAGGCAGAAACTATTATCAATTCCTTACATATGTCAGTGACTTGTCAAGGAAATGTGCATGTTTTTCCTAAAAGAAAAAAAAAATTGAAATTCTTTTTAGGTTTTCCTTGAATTGTTCTACGCATGTGACATCATAAACTCTTCTCACTCCGCTGTGACTGCACAAATGATTTAAAGATTATTAACTTTTGAACTGAATGTCCGCTTTTCAATTTTTTCTGATGTGTTCTAATAGTATAAGCCAGTTTGGGGTACCAGTTTGAGCATGTGCAGAAAAAGGTTATTTGTACCGAGAGACAGGTTGTTTTTTTTTTTATTTCACTGAGATAAGCATGTGTAATGCTAGGATTATTCGTGGAATCCTTATAAATGGTGCCTGCCAGTACATCCACTTGACAGCAAGCCTGGTATTTGGCAATGTTAGCACACACAAAAAGTTTGTTAACATATTCAAGAAAGCACTTAATAAAATAGATGATTCCCTAAGTGTTAATTGACGAACCATACTGGTCACTTCATCTACACTGGTTAGGTTCATTCTTTGTTTGAATATGAGTTCCATAAATGGCTATGGTGGGCAAGCTGCTGCATTATGTCACTTTGCATTGAGTGAAGTGCCTAACCAACTGAGAAAAATGAAAGGTCATTTGTACCCATGTGCACATGAGCTATCTCCGGACTGGCTTATTGCTGCGCATTCACTCAATCCACATGTAGGTCTATATGGAGGTGGACTTGCCCTCTAACTCTGATTATAATTTCAAGCTTTCTTTAAGTAGGTTGTATAAAGTGCTGATATATTTGTGTAAGGTTTGGTGAAAATTAAGTGTTAGATGATTGGGAGAGTTGTGAGACTGTAACATCAACACTTGAGGTATTTCTCATGCATGATCATAAATCTCTGTAAAATATTGATGGTAATAGTAATAATGATAATAATGATGATGATAATAATAATAGGAATAATAATGATGATAATAGTAATATTAATATATTTTGCTCCTGATAATTATGCTTGTGATGGTGCCAATACCAATACCTGCTTCATAAATGTGAAAAATCGACTGCTCTTTACAATATTTTGAATGTTGGGGCTAAACTGCATACATTGTGTAATTATATCTATGGTCTACTGAGTACAACGTGCTTCTTGTTTCCATCGCTTGGAAAAAAACCCAAATGTATCAAAAAAAAAATTGTTTTTAAACTTGTCTCACTGAAGACATATTCCTTCCTCTTTATGTCCAGTTTGTCATTACCACTGATTGGTCAACCTTATTTTCCCTTTCTTAGGTAACATTTTCTGTGGAATTGTTAATGTTAATTTGATGCAATGAAAAGTGTGTTCAGATGTGCTATTCTGCCCGAGATTTATAACTGGGACATATCTTTAGCTGTGTGCATAAAAAAGTAACCAAATTTAGATGTGCATTCTTCATTTTTTTATTCTTTTTTTTCACCTTTCTTATCATTGGTGTGATTGTATATGAAAAACAAAATGTGAAGTATATACTAATTGTATAATGGGGCACATTCGCAATCTCTCAAGCTTGGAATTGGATGGAATATGTCAGTACAAGTAGTGAGTTCAAATATATATGACAGAACTTTGCCATACCCTTCATTGTTTTGGCAATAACTTGTGTACGAGAAATCAGAGTTGACATATCACTGTTAATGTCTAAGAGCGTCATAAAGGTGCTTTTGATTACCGTAAGATGTACCGGTAAATTCGAGGTACATATCTATGATCCATTCTAGAAGTAGAAGGACAATGTGAAAGATATTTGTCACATAGATTACTATTACTCTGCACAAGCTTTAGGGATTTTTTGTATAAAAAGAATTAGTGCTTTTTGTCAATGTGGTAACTTCCTTTAAAAGAAGAAAAAGTAATCATTTGATGGAAAGAACGAATATTTTTCTTCTTATTCAATGTACTGACCAAATTTCATACATTTTTGATTTACATTGCCCTTTTTATGACAAAATATGCATCTCGTATGAGAATTTGTAGAAATACAATGTATATTTGATGTTCATTTTAAAGTAAACCATGAAAAAGAAAATCGCTGTTAACTTGTCCCTCTTCCATGAGACATATAATAAAATGTTAATAATTTATATGTAAGTATGCACTGTATTCGTCATGTTTATGTTCTATTTGTTGTTGAATTGAAGTCTCTGACTTCAGTTTTCGAAAGATTGTGGATTTAATTGACTGAGAAACTGTGTGTAAATCTATGCATGCTATTTTGCTTCATGTCTGGAGTGTTACCTTAGGTAATTGTTTGTGAAGTCAGTGAATGCATCCAGTATACAATTATTTTGGTTTAAAAAAAAAAGGTTATAATTTTCACCATATGGGGTGCAGAAAGGTAGCCCTAAATAGAGACGTGTACAAATTGTATTGCATCCTATATTGCGGTGACTTTATCACCCCATAGGGTGCAAAATTACAACAATAACAGTATGAACCATAATGGGTGCAGGTATGAGGTGCAGAAGGGGAACCCTGTATAGAGGTCCATATTTGCACCTTATAGGGTGTTGAATATAGGGTGCTAAATAAGAACCCCCCAAAATAGAACCCTAAATGGAGCCGCTGGTGTTACAACGATATGAACCAGAAAGGGTGCAAATTTGCATCTGAATTTTTGTTCACTCTATGGGGTGCAGAAAGGGAACCCAATGGAGGGGTGCAAATATGCACCATATCTGGTGTTAAATATAGGGTGCTAAATAAGCACCCCCAAAAATAGAACCCTAAATGGAGCCGCTGGTGTTACAACGATATGAACCCTATTGGGTGCAAAAGGGAACCCAATGGAGGGGTGCAAATATGCACCATATATGGTGTTAAATATAGGGTGCTAAATAAGCACCCCCCAAAATAGAACCCTAAATGGAGCCGCTGGTGTTACAACGATATGCACCCTCTAGGGTGCAAATTAGAACCGTAATTTCTCTGTGTGTGCCTTGAAGATCTTTGTATCTAACAGACTTCGAATACTGTACATACCAGAGTACTTACCTGAATAGCAGTGTCTTTCAATGCATCTTTGATGAGGTGAGTGTCACTGAAAACATCTAGGCCAAATGACAGTCACAAGAACAACAAAGAACCTTGTGAAAGAACTCTTGACAGATGACGAAGTCTGGTCCACAATCAAGGAGGCAGTGACCGAGATAATCACAAAGAAACTATGTGAACTAATAGTGATCGTCTGGAAAAGCAGGAGGGACTCATCATGGACCTTCAAACAAAAGTGGTGGAATCTGAGCAAGAAATTGCAGCATTAAAGACAAAGGAAGTGCAAAACAAAGATGCCATCTCAAATCTACACTCACAGTTGAATAACTCTGGAGCAGTATTCCCGCCGGAATTGTCTCCGTATTCATGGTGTCCCAGAAAATGCGCAGGAGAGGACGGACGACGTTGTTCTTCGCATCGCCAATAACAACCTGGGAATTGGCCTTCAACGAGGAGACATTGATCGATGTCATGGCATCAGTCGTCGCCACCCACCACCTGATGGGTACTACACCCAAACCGCGTGCGATCATCGTCAAACTGGCATCGTATCGTCATCGACAGGCCCTGCTGAGAAACAGAAAAAAGCTAAAGGAACAAAAAAGCGGAATCAGCATATATGAGGATCTTACTGACACAAATCGTGCACTTCTCTGGGATGCTTTCGCTGAAATGAAAAGACCAAATACAAAGGCCCTGTCAGCTTGGACCATTGACGGCAGGATCACCATTTCCATGAGGGCATCAAATGGGAAAACAATCACAAAAAGAATCTCCAGCAAGACTGACTTGCAAAAGCTCTGAAGATCCACCCAACATATGAAGTAATTAATAGATTACCGATTCTATGTAAACCTGGTTCTGATGATTGATTTTTTATATGTTTGGCAATATAAACGATCCTAACTTAAATACTACCACTTATATCTCACAAGTCTAGTGTCTAATGAAATAATTGAATGGTGATTTCTCCAGGTGTTTCTTTGCTCTTGACTACAATCATAATACGATCTAGGTCTATACCATTTTAATTTTTGCGTTGTTTTTCCTTTGTTTTTCCTTAATTTGCCAATAGTGTGATAGTTATTTCAACTATTCTGTAGTTATGTTTGTCTGTATTTTCGTTGTTTCATTGTAATGTCCAGTAAGAATAATTACCGTCATTTTCAGCTCCTTGACAATGTTGATTCTTAAGGATTATCTAACTCCTTCTGACTCTGAGGAGAATGTCTTCTCGCAGGGATATTTGACAATTAATGAATCTAATAAGTTTTTAGACAGTAATTTTGAATTCAAACAACTTCATGATAAGATATTTTGTGTGCATGTAAATACCCGCAGTTTGTGTCTATAACTATGATGAGGTTACATTGTTTTTAGACTATCTGTACAACCCTCTATTGTAGGCATAACTGAAACATGGTTTCATGAGAATATTCCATTGTCTTTGTATAATATTGATAATTATAAATTTGAGGAAAATCATAGAAAAACTAAGCGTGGAGGAGTTGGTGTGTATGTATTAAATGATATTGAATGTAAGAGACGCGTTGATTTAGATGTATAACAATGATTTCATTGAAAGTATTTTTGTGGAAATTGAAAATTATAAGAGTTCGTCAATAGCTGGTGTTGTTTACCGACCTCCAAATCAAAGTACTGATGAGTTTCATTTTTACTTATCTCATATTTTAGACGTTGAACATAACGAAAAGAAAATATCATATTTGATGAGTGATTTTAACATAAATTTATTGAATGCCGGGAAAGTGCAAGATGTTAATGAATTTTTAGATATGTTGATGTTGTACTCCCTGTTCCCTTCAGTACAATGCCCCACGCGAATCACAAAACAAACTGCCACTCTTTAGATAATGTACTTACAAATGACACTTGTGTTATTCATTCAGGAGCCCTTTTTACAGATAATTATATCTGATCATTTACCCGTATTTTGTATTTCTGATAATAGCGTCAAGTCCCAAAGCAAGACAAATTATTTATGAAAAGCGGGATATCAATGAGAAAAATATCACTCTTTGTGTACGTATGATGGAGAATGTGGAATGGTCACCTGACGCAAATGATGTTAATACTATGTATAGTGATTTTTTGATTAAGTTTTCAAATGTTTACAATTTTTGTTTTCCTAAAAGAGTGTGTTAAAAAAAAGAACTTAAGAAAGGTAAATCATGGATAACATACGAAGAGTTTGTTCGCAAAAACCGATAAGTCCATTTTTGAGGGTTTTGAAGTACGGTCTCTGTCATAAAGTACAAAATAATACCTTTTAAATGATATATTGGTCACTACATAATTATAAAGGTATACTTTTGAAGTTATGGTCAACAGAAGCAAAAAAATTCTTATTATTCTCATTATTTTTCTTGACCTGTAATCGCAAATATCTCCATTTGGCAAATAATGGACTTATCGGTTTTTGCGAACAAACTCTTCATATGAAATTCGTAAGTTGTGTAAAAGAAAGTGCCGTTTGTATAGATTATTTGTAAAGAATCTGAGTGAACATCATGAGACTGTGTATAAGAAACGTCGAAATAAAGTTACAAATATGATTAAACTTGCCAAAAAACAATATCATGTCGGACAGTTAAACAAATGTAATGGAAGTACCAAAAAAAAAAAAAATACGAATATCATAAATAGAGCAATGGGTAAAGAAAATAACACATTCAAGTGCAATGGAATATTAAAGAATTGCGAGAACGTATCTGATAAGAAAGAAATATGAGATGTTATGAATAAGTATTTCGTTAATATTGGATATAATTTGAATTCAAAGTTTACTGATAATATCATGCAATATGTGAAAGTAAATGAACGCACTATTTATTTTAACCCTGTTACTGAGAAAGAAATTATAGACATAGTCTGTAACTTAAAATCAACTACCAGTGCCGGATATGATGATATTAACATAAAAGTTGTAAAGAGAGTTATACACAACCAAATGTACCCGAATTTTGTACTAATGAATCTGCATCGCTTATCGATCATATGTTAACGAACAGTATTGAAATGATAAAGTCTTCTGGTGTTATACACAATGGTGTATTAAAGCGACCACTCAATGAGCTACCTTAAAATGGAAAGCCCATCAGACTCAATCAGGCGTAAATTACTTAAATCAATTACAGAAAATCGAAAGGTGTTGACATTGAAATTGTACTGGCAAATATGGTTACACAATATCCTTGTGTCTTATGTAATCTTAAGACTAAGAGAGCGCGTGCAAACAAATCCCCATGGCTTGATGATTCGATTCCAAATAATTACCGACCAATTTCTATATTGTCATGTTTATCCAAAATCCTTGAGAGAGTCATACAAAAACAGTTAATTAAGCATTTGAATCAGAATGATATACTCACAATAGAACAATCGGGTTTTCGTCCTAATCATTCTACTTCCACAGCACTGATTAAGGTCACGGATGCGTGGTTAAAAAGCCATGGATGAAGGAATGTATACAGGTGCCGTATTTGTCGATCTTCAAAAGGTTTTCGACCTGGTCAATGTAAAATGCCTTCTCAATACAATGCATAAAATAGGGATCAGTAGCACCTCGCTTAAATGGTTTGAAAGCTATCTCTCGGATCGGAGGATTGTTACTAGTATAGGGAATTGTATTTCTGAAGAATTACCCATTGGGCTGGGGGTGCCTCAAGGATTTATCTTATAGGTCCCTTGCTATTCATTATATTTATCAACGATTTACCTTCTGTATTCGACTTATGCAGCGTACATTTGTATGCGGACGACACAGTTTTATATGTTTCTCATAAAGACCCGCGTACAGTTCAATCAATTTTGCGATATGAGCTTTTGAAACTCGACAAGTGGATTACCGAAAATAAACTGAAAATTAATTATGAAAAAATTGAGTATGCTCATTGGGAATCGTCATTATGATTAAAAGGTATAATAGAATGGATCTTAGCATAAAAGGCCATGTGATAAATCAAGTACAGAGTGTAAAATATGTACTTGGGCCTCTATATTGATGCTGAACTTAAATGGGATGTTCATGTTGATCATTATGTGTCAAAAGGTTGGTCGCATGATATAATTTCTTCGTCGTTTACAATTTATCAGTAGAAAACATCTGAATTTGATATATCGAACGGTCATTCTGAGGGTTCGTTAATCCGAAGGTTCGTTAATCCGAAAATGACATAAGATTCGCTATTTCGAAGGCTCATTCATCCGAAAATGAAATAAGGTTCGTTATTCCGAAGGTTCGTTAATCCGAAAATGAAATAGGGTTCGCTATTCGAAGGTTCGTTGATCCGAAATGATATAGGGTCCGTATAACGAACCTTCGGAATTACGAACTTTGTTTCATTTTCGGATTAACGAACCTTCGGAATAACGAGCTGTAACCGATAAAAGTGAATCAATAAATTAATACTGAATTTATTCGTATTGTCAATTTACAATGAGTAAAACAGTTCATTTCTTTTCCTCGATCAAATTACTCACGATGCTGAGTTCTGCTAAAATTACAACACGACCAACGGTCATCAGGGACGAAAGCACTTTACAGGATTCTGAAACCGTTCTAACAAAGTAAACCGTGATGGTTTTTACATCCAACGTACCAAGGACTTAATACTGCAAAGATATAAGTAGAATCATTAACTCCCTCCGTAACGAATCACCTCAAGTGTATACATTACTCTAAAAATACATACAACCTGAAGTGTCACACACACACACACACACACACACACACACTTCAGCTCATAACAAAGGAACAAAATGTAACACACACGCACACACACACACACACATGCACGAAATCAGTGACCATAAGAGGGTTACTATACGCCTCGACATTCTTTCCATTGAAAAGGGGTAAAGGCATAGGCTCTTAACGCAATTATGAACATAACTACTCCTTATTCAACCTGTTTCTTTCCCCCAAGACTCGTGACCCTCCCTCCTTCCCCAGCCCCATAATCCCTCACACAATACATACGCACACTCACTTTATTTCGCGGCCCCCTACTCAAGTCATGGACATGTACGCTCAAGTTAACCTGTTCTCTATACGGCAACCTGGTGGTCTGTGTATTAAGTCTATTATAATATTATGGGGATTTCAGAATTCAGTATTGAACGGGTTAATACACCGCAGACAGCGATCCGAAAAATAACCCGAGGGGTTTACTCGCGTTTGACCGCACCCCTCTACTATTGCATCTACTCTTCTATCTTAATTCTACGCCACACCCTGGACTGCCCACGAACAGTCACGGAACAGATATGTCTATACAATGTACATGTACAGATTTACACATCACCTCAATATGCGTCACACACCGTAGCCCAGATACGATAATAATAATGGCCCGAATTCACGAAGGTGGGACAAATGAAACCATGGTTTAAACCATGAATAATTGTATGGAGCGCCAAGTGTCACATGGCTATTTCGTTACGAAATCAGTCATTTTGTCCACGAAATTATCATTTTGTAACGAAATAAGCCATGCGACACTTGGCGCTCCATAAAAATTGTCCATGGTTTTTCAATTGTACCACCTTCGTGCATTCGGGCCTCTGTGTATAATGTCCTGAGGGGAATGCAAGCTATTTGTTTTAGCCTCCCCCTCCATTTTAAACATTCTCAACATTGAAAGGTTAATATCATGCATCTATCATAGGCTTCACAATTTATTGTGTTTATATTACATTTCATTATACTATGTACAATGCAATGAACATTGCACATTCTTTGCAGTTGCAACGAGCATGAAACGCACATACAGTAAGATTTTTTTTACCGATAATCATCGAAAACTGCAAGTCAATAAAGAGTCGTGGAAGCGGAGGTATTTACAATCATTATTCAGAAAGACGATTTACTGAGTGAGGCGAGCATGTACTCAAAGCTTTCAAAACTATTACAAAACAACTAGATTACAATACTTTTATGACATGATGGTTATCGGATTTATCAACTACAAATCTATGACAAAAATCAGTAGAATACGAGTACGGAGCGAAAGAAAGACGCGTTTGTGGCGACCAACTACCAGAACAGTGCACGGCAAATGCGATTAGTGGAATCCTCAGGTCGGTATATACCTAGTTTGCAGGCACAAACCCTTGGTGGTCGTAAAGGAGTCTGCGCCAAGACTACTACATGCACCACTTTGGCACTGTCCCATAGGCCCTGTGTTGAAGCTCGGGAGAGGCTGCAGTGTAGTGGTGCGTGTATTAGTCTTGGCGCATGCAGACTCCTATACGACCAACAGGGGTTTGTGCTTGCAAACTAGTATATACCATACCTCACTCTCTAAAAAAAATCGAGTGAAAATTTTCACTCTAAAAAGAGTAAATACAAAAAAGAGTGAATTTCGAGTGAAATTGGAGTGAATTTTGAGTGAAAATGTTCATTTTCACTCATTTTGGAGTGACGTCAGGGATCACTCGAAGATTTTGGAGTGATCCCTGACGTCACTCCAAAATGAGTGAAAATGAACGTTTTCACTCAAAATTCACTCCAATTTACTTTGGAGTGACGTCAGGGATCACTCGAAGATTTTGGAGTGATCCCTGACGTCACTCCAAAATGAGTGAAAATGAACGTTTTCACTCAAAATTCACTCCAATTTCACTCGAAATTCACTCTTTTTTGTATTCACTCTTTTTAGAGTGAAAATTTTCACTCGATTTTTATTTAGAGAGCACGATAGCTGCATTACGTCACAACACTGTGCGATCTCACATGAGACACCGCTGGTAACATATACATGTCACAATAAAAATGTGGACCGTTTTATCAAATTCTCGCACAATACAGATCGTATTTCAGTTCAAGTTGATTTGATTTACGCTAAAATGAATATCCCCTTTCCATGGAGCCGAAAGCAAAGGGTTTTACATCCATGGAACTCACGAAAAAAAATAACGACTTTTTAATATTTTTGTGATGCACAATCCGAAATACTGCAAACAATAAACGAACAAACATACAAACAAACAAACAAACATACAAACAAACAAACTAAAAATGAGTGTACCGATAGTGTATTCAGTACGTGTTCTTTGGTCGCTCACGTGCATTAAAACGAGGTTCAAATGGCTGTGATAATTGCTTGTGGATTTTGACTGGCTATTTCTGTGTATAGTGCCGAACAGAAACATTGACCTACAAACTTTATGAGCAACGACCTGCGACTTTGTGACACACACAAACATACACTGACTAGCGCACGAACCCACGCAGTTGCGCTTTGTCGTACACTAGCGCAGTGCACATATTTCCATGTAACTATCAAAGCAATACTCTTTTAAAATTCAATGGAACTCACACAATTTACGAACGAATCCATGTTCAGTTGACAGCCACACACACTATACAAAGCAAGGGGGGGGGGATTTTCTCAAGTCTCCATGACAACCACTTATGCGAAGCTTACTGAACTTTTCATGAATGAAACATTAGCCAGTTCAGCGTTTGTTGAAGGGAATTTCTACCCAGTTTAAGTGTTCCATTCACTTTTCGGTTTATTGCTCACTTGGCAGAAGAAACAAAAGGTTAAGAATGATATGACTATAATATCATTACTTTGTGAAAACACGCCACGGCAGTGTGCTACATTTAAAGGAGATCCGTGGATGATTTTCAGACTTTTACATTTGAACAACTATAAATTGGCTAATCCGGGTACAGAGTTTACAAGTGATTGGGATGAGGAATGATAATGTTTTCAAAATCTACAACAAATTGCAATGAACAAGAATGGTGACATTAGGCGTTTTCACATAAGCCCGAAAAAAAAATCCAAGCTCGAGATATTTTTCAACTTCCCAAGTCAGAAAATAGCGCGCTATTTCGAAACATCGGGCTGATGTGAAAACGCCTATTGACAGCTTCATGACAAGAAAGCATGAGTTGGTAAGCAGAACAAAAGAACAAGGCATGCATAATTCTACACAACTTCTTAAGCATGAGGTATTTTCATGGAATTAGTGTACATTGCTACATGTCTGAAATATGTGAGGCTCTATGTCATCATCTTTGTGCAGTGTAATTTGTTTAAGATTTTTCAGAGTATTGATTTCTCTGCTCAAGGACCACAATAAATTCTGCAATTCGATACATGGAGCTGTTGATTTATGTACTACGCGATGTTGAATTATCGGGCTGTTCGCTCTGCGCTTGTGTAAATTAGCACCCAAAGTTATAACAAGTTGGGGTTAGTTTTCTTTGTTGAATTATTACACCTTACTCAATTTAACATAGAATTAATCAACCATACATGTCAAAATTTGGCTATTCCTCTTTTTATTAAGAAGCAGACTGGGGCAAGGAGACTACCAATCGATGTATACACAGCAGTCATGTAAACTGATGAAGAAAGTTTTTCTTTTTTTTTAACTTTCATTGATCTGACTTTTTTTTTCTTTTTTTTTGCGTACTTACTTATTTCTCCTACACAATGCGTGATTTCTTTTTAATGTCAACACAAAACAAAAATAGTACTGTAACAAAGTCATTGATTATTGGACATGGCATAACTTGGCAAATAGGAAAACAGGTACAGTAATTGATCATCTACCAGGAAGGCTTGAGAGTTGGTATGATGGACAGTATTATCAAACATCTGCTACAAAATTGTCACATATTCGCTTGTGACAATCATCATTTTTTTTTTCAGGGAAAATATTTGAAACTCTAAAAACAGGAAAAAAAAAAAACAACAACAACAACACTCATTCTATTTCCGATGATGATACATCTTCTATCATTACGTACGTTTGATTTCACTTTCATCAAAGTCACCTTAACTTACATACATAATGGTGTAGAATCGAACTCCGATGGAGGAAATTCCTACTTTCAGTCGTTATTTTCGCGAGGGTATATTTTTCGCGAATTCCTCGAATCACTGTCGGACCGCGAATTTACAACTACAAGATCTATGCGAAAATGTCGATATGCGCAATGCAGGGTACTCGTAATAGCGCAGGCCTACTTACGATAGCCTCGCAGTCAATTCGTGAAATCTGGAAATATGTCCGTGTCATCCTCATTCGCGAAAATATCTGTACGCGAAAATAGCGAGTGTTGTCCGTGCCCTGTCCAACTGTTTATCATTCCGAGGTGACATTATTTTTCCTTGGACATCAGAAAGCGGGATGAGGTCAGATCTGATCGCAAAGGTCATCCACACTCTCCGATGCCGGCAGTCCTTGGGTCTTCTCTCTCGATGGCGTCTTCGTCAACGACGGCGTCTTCGATGTCGAAGGTGTTCTGAAATGAAAAATAGATGAATGAATGATGACTGAATGAGTCAATCAATAAACACATGAATGGAGAAATGAATGAATTAATGAATTTATTGATAAACAAATGAATTGAGAAATGAATGAATAAATGAAAGAATGAATGCATGGATGAATGAATGAATAAATGGTTGAATGAATGAGTGAATGAATAAAAGAAAGAATGAATGAATGAATGCATGCATGAAAGAACGAATGAATGAATGAATACATTAATTGCTTGATTACCAAACAAATAAATACATGAATAGATCATTATGAATAGAGAAGAGTACCAGACGCTTTGGCCCGAATTCTATGAATTATGCAAATTTTTCCTGCGTAATTCACGTGCGTGACAGATCATGTACGGCACCATTGCGCGCTGATTTCGCGCTTGTGAAAAGTAAACCGATTTCGCGCTCTGATTTAGTTCACTGATCATAGACGTAAACTAACGTAAACTCGGGCTTCGTGCATATTCGTTGTCCTGAGAAAAGCAGGGACCCTAATTTCTTCATGTAAATTTCTGAATTTCGGGGGGGGGGGGGGGGGGTCTGAATGGCTCGAGGGGAAATATGTTCAAAGGCCCATTTCAGTACTTGATGGGGGGGGGGGGGGTCCAAGGAATATGCAAGGTTGGTGGTGGAATATGGGGGTAAACTCGCCGGACACAGTATTCTTCGGGTTTTTTTTTTTTTCCCAAATCTGTTTTTTTTCATTGTGGCAAAATGTTTCGTTTTTGGCGGTGGTTGGATTGGGGGGGGGGGGGGGGGAGGGTGGCACCTCGGCCCTATACCCTACGATGGAATGTGCAGTCAGTAGAAGGAACTTATTGGTATGTGTGTGCGTTTTTCATAATCTTTATGCATTGACTTATACAGATAGACATTCACAAAACAAACCGGTAGTTTGAATCGAATCCACCCACGTGTGCGTTTCTGCGTGCCTCCTAATTGGAAGTCAATGGGCAACGCGACGTGACAAAAAAAACAAACAAACCAACCAACCAAAAAAAAAAAACACCGGCCACCCCACCACCACCACCACCAACAACAACAACAAATGAATAGATTCGCCAATTGTTGTTGTTGCTGTTTTGGTTTTAATGGCGTGTCATGTTTAGGGAGATTGTAGCCTTTTGCAAGCCTTCGTAACTTTGACGTGGTATCGCATCCCAACCCGCGCAAATTGAGTACATAGCTCGTTGCGGATGGGAGCCGTTACGGCAAGGCAAGGCGTGAACGTGAGCAGCATGTGGAGCGGGCTAGCACAATCTCTTTATAGGACAAATGGAGAAACTGTGAGGCCACTGATTCAAAAGACATGGAAAGCCAGTACAGACACCCAGCAATTCTAGCCGTTTCTGAGAAACAAGCCGTATAAAAACCTAGCCTTTGGTTAAAGGGAAGATAAACCCCAAGAACAATGTGGATTGAGTGAAAGCAGCAACATTATTAGAACACATCAATGAAAGTTTGAAGAAAATCGGACAATCGATGCAAAAGTTATGAATTTTTAAAGTTTTGATGTTGGAACCACTGGATGAGGAGACTACTGGAGGTTATGACGTATGAGTGGACAACAATACCAAGAAAATATAAAGAAAATACTACAAAAATCAATTTTTCATAAAAATTACAAATTCCATCAACTTGATATTAACATATGTTAAGGGTAGCAATTATTTCCCCTGCTTTCTGAAAGCGGTTGGTCCACTGCTCTTTCATAATTCTAGAAAAGTGAATTTTTGTTGAATTTCCTTTATATTTTCTCTGTATTGTTGTCCACTCATACGTCATATCCTCTAGTAGTCTCCCCATCCAGCGGTTCCAACACCAAAACTTTAAAAATTCATAACTTTTGCATCGATTGTCCGATTTTCCTCAAACTTTCATTGATGTGTTCTACTGATGTTGCTGCTTTCACTCAATCCACATTGTTTTTGGGGTTTATCTTCCCTTTAACCCTAACTAGGCCGGGGGGGGGGGCCTCCGAGGCCCCCCCCTCAACGTTTCGCGCGATGTATCGCTATCGCGAAAAGCTATCGCCGCGACGTTTCATGACTTTTTTCTTTCGAGTCTCCCACATCTTTTGACACCAAATTTGCGATGCCCGGGTGCGCGGTTCCGAAGTTGCGCATAAATATGCACGTGCATGTCAGACCAAAAATTGCTCAAAAACGTGAATTTGTGTACAATTTCAATGCAAACTGTGTTTACAGACAAATTTCATAAAAGCATGATTATTTTGGGGTTTTATTGATTAAAATCAATTAATAACGCATTTTCTTGTTCGGAACAATGTCACGTACAAATTTCATCGAAAAAACAATGAAAAACATAAAGTCGAAAAAACAAAGAAATACATAAGAAATTCAAAAAACAATAAAATACTTAGGAAATTTTTTCTGATTGCACAATTTTTTTCTCTCACATTTGCTAAGGAAACTAAAAAGAATATTTACACAAAAAATGTGCCTGTCTTGAGCTTTATTTAGTGATTTATGCCAAATTGTCTGATTTCATGCATCATTATGCATAAATTAGCATAATTTAGTGTAAATGATAATTTTTGAAAAAATAAACTTCATGGTACTTTAGATTACATCATAGGCAATGCTTGTGCCAATTTTCGTCGCGATCGCGCGATCTACGGCCGAGATCCGGAGGGGGGGCCTGGGAGGCCCCCCCCCGGCTCTATCATCTACCTGAATAGCCCGGCCTAGTTAGGGTTAAGGCCATCTCGCTGTATCGGGCTAACCCACTCAGCTGGGCTGTCTTCACCATACGGCGAGAGGGCCTTGACGAAAGGCTAGCCAAAACCCTGCTTGTGAACATTTTAAATAGGAAGATGGATTTTCAATAGAAGGACTAATCCTGGTCTAAATAGGGATTCTGAACACGTTTTGTCACCCAGTTTACGGTCCAGTTCGTCCTATCTAAAGCCAAACCATCACCGTTATGTATGGGCACTGAAGGTCAGGGCTCGTTTGGCTCGATAAAGTCCTCAGTAGTGTACAGGAGCTATATACAGCTAATGAAATGATTATTTATTATAAAGGTTGGTTGAAGGTTGGTTGCTTAAATTTGCTACGACTAATCACCTCGAAAAGATGCAGAACTACTTCATGGAAAACACAGTATCTGGCCTTTTTTACGAGTTAGGCTGTCTCGACAAATTCCTATCGCCGTGCTTAATTTCTTTAGCACCAGTGAAGAAAAGAAATAATACAGTCAGAAGACATAATTTAGCTCAGACGTGAGCCTAAAATATTCAAATACAGTCCGCCCTCAGATACCCATCCCTCGTTCATCCCGGCACGCTTCCAAGCAGTGAAGAAGAAAAACACTTCACGCACAATCAAACCTTCTACAAGATTCACGCCTTTAAAGGAGACCTCCGGATGATTTTCAGATTTTTCATTTGAACAACTATAAATTAGTTATACTGAGGACAGAGTTTCAGAATTTGTGATAATTGGGATAAAGAATAAGAATATTTTCAAAAATTAGAGCAAATTGCAATGAACAAGGATGACGACATGGCAGAGTCACCATAAGAATGCACGAGTTAGGAGGCACGCATAGATTATACACAGGTGAACTCGAAAGCAAGCGGTATTGTAATGGAATTACACCGCTACATTTCTGAAATATGTGAACCTCTATGTCATCATCCTTGTTCAGTGTAATTTGTTTAAGGTTTTTCAAAGTATTGTTTCTCTGCTCAAGAACCACACTAAATTCTACAAATCTATACGTGGAGTTATCGATTTATGTACTACATGATGTGAAATTATGAAAATCGTCTGGAATGTCCCTTTAATCCCATATTTCCCGCAGAATCATGTTAAGAATTTCATGACATTTAGCGAAGGCTAGCATAAATTCCACTACAGTTAGCGTGCAGGGATATCTATGTAGCTACTACTAATGGGAAAGCAGCCTCTACTTATACTCATGTCAAATTTAAAAAAAAAAAAAAAAAAGCGACCAAATCGCTTATCCGGACAGGCGCCGGTTCCGAAACGGCTGGATATTGTTAGAGGTCGTACTTTAGGCCTATGCTACGTTTACACCATGTTCCCGGCAGCCCCGTTTACCAGAAACGTAGTGGTAGATGGGATATTCTTCTGTTTTCCCCCTCTACATATTCTAGTCTTGTCCGTTCCAGTCCTTGCTCCGGTGAATATGTGGCTAGGCTATATTATGAGCTCGGTCTTATGGCGTCTGACAAACCTAGACTACATGATATCTTCCGTCACATCCCACTATGGACCGCCCCAAGTTTTGTTTCGGTCCTGTAACAAAGTCCTGTCACGTTTTTTATTTTTTGTTTTGTTTTGTTTTGTTTTTGTTCTTTTGTGTTTTTAATCCCGTTTTAGTACGGCTAACGAGGTTTCTCTTCAGCACCGGGACTACAGTGGCAAATTTTTTGACAGTTCAAAAATCTGGCACGGCATCTACGGCAATCACGGCCCGTCGCGTTTAACATCACGTCCCACCGCGTTGTCTCACGTCCATCCCGTCTAGTCAAAGGTGGTCTGAAACGTAACTTCTGTGGCCGCCGGGAAAACGGCGTAAACGCAGCATAAGGAGTTACCGAAAGACAAAAATGGTAATACGGGCTGTTGAGCAAATTCTACAAGTAAAGTCCAGGTAAATGCTAGTGCGGTTTTACCTCTTTCATTTCTTTTGAAGCCGGCTACATTTTCTACAGAAGGGGTGTAAATTGAAAATTACAAATATCTACTCGATTAAAGATGGCTTTGCTGAAGCGCATTATCATGTTGTTGCAGCAAATGCAGTATTCTAAAAGATTACTGTCAAAAGCTGTAAAAATTGAGGGAAATTGGACACTTCGTTAAGCAGTTTTTGATTTGTTCAAGTTTTGGTCGATTTCATGTGTCTTTTCTGTTTGAATTCATTGACAATGACATGAATTTTTCTTTTAAATTGACTTCTACAACAATGTCCAATGTTATATGATTATGGTAACCTATAATCATAAAACTGACTGAAGTTGCATGAATTTTTTTTTTTTCCAGTAGACGAGAAATTACTACATACATTTCACTGGACAAAATATCACCAGTTTCAGGATGATTTTATCACTTAGAATAATTAGACATACAGAGATATTAACGACCTTTAGATGTCTTCCACCTGGACATTTAGTGGAAAAAAAAAATCATCATACATCATATTCCACCTCGCATAAATTGTTGAAGACTATAGCTCGTTGCGGTGGATACCAGTTAAGGTTATAGGCAAGGGGTTAACCCTAATCAGGCCGGGCTTTTTTGGCTATGCTAAAACCAGAGGGGCGGTGATTTCCGCCCCCCCCCCCCCCCCCATCGGTGGTGCGATGGCAACAAAATTTGGCATGCGTGACACCCACGTCATAATCTACAAGATTGTGTCATAAGATTTTTTTTAAACAATCAATTTCTAATTTTAATCAATTAATTATGTAAACTAAGCTCAAGATCACATTTTAGCCTAATGAAAAGCATTGAGAGTCTACTTTTTGGTCTGTAAATCTGCTTTAGCATATTCAACAATATTGTACATCACAAAATTTCCAAAACTTATTTCAATTCTTATGTATTTCATTGTTTTTCAACTTTTGTTTTTTTCTATGTTTTTTTATTGGAAATTGTCACTGACCACTTTTCTACCATAATTAGCAGAAAAATTAATCAATGAAAGAGATTAATTGTAAAAATAATGAGGTTTTTATGACTTTCATGACAGAGCACTGTTTGCCATAGGAAATGTACACAAAAATCACAAAATTGGGGGGGGGGGGGCAGAATCCCCCCCCCCCCCCCCAATTTGGTCTGAAACGTGACTGCCGTAGCCGCCGGGAAAATGACGTAAAAGCAGCATATAAATTATGGAGTTACCAGAAGACAACAATCATTGTTGTCTTCTGGTAACTCCATAATTTATATGCTGCTTTTAACAATGGTAATATTGGCAGTTGAGCAAATTCTACAAACAAAGTCCAGAAAAATGCTAGTAAGGTTTCACCTTTTTCGTGTCAGATACATTTTCTACAGAAGGGTTTAAGTTGAAAATTGCAAATCTCTACTTAGTGACAGATGGCTTTGCCGAAGCGTATTATACTGTAATACATATTGTTGCAGCGAGTGCAGAATTCTCAAAGATCATTACCAAAAGCTGTAAAAGTTTGAGGGAAATCGGACTCTTTGTTGAACAGTTTTCGATTTGTTCAAGTTTTTGGTCGATTTCATGTGTCATTTCGGTTGGAATTTATGGACATGAATTTTTCTTATAAATTGACTTCTACAACAATGTCCAATGTTATATGATGATGGCAACCTATAAACATGAACCTGCACAACAGAACTGACTTAAGTTGCACGATTTTTTTATGCCTCCGCCAACGAAGTGGCCGGAGGCATTATGTTTTCGGGTCGTCCGTCCGTCCGTCCGTCCGTCCGTACGTACGTCCGTTCCGTTTTGTTTTTGTCAATATCTCAAGAACCATGTGGTGGTTTTACATCAAACTTGGTATGAGGGTATATCCTGGGGGAATAATACTAGTACTTTGTTTGGATTTTAGGGTCACGGGGTCAAAAGTCAATGGTCACAGGTTATTTTGTGAAAAAAATGGTTGAAAATTCATGTTTTTCTCCATATCTCGCAAATGGTTCAAAGTATCTTCATGGAACTTAGTATATATGCTTGTTCCAATGGGCAGTGATTATCTAGGGAAGTTGGGGGTCATGGTTCAAAGGTCAGCGGGTCAAAGGTCAAGGTCAACTCCTCAAAATATCACTACTTTCCTTATATTCATGCAATGCCTGAAGGTTTTTTTTTTTTTAACTTGATGTATGCATGTCTTACCCAATATATATTCTGTGGGAAGTTTCTTGCCAAAAGGTCAAAGGCCCAAAGGTCAAAAGGTCAAAGGTCAAGTGAAAGTGCTGAATTGCACTTTTTCCTCCATATCTCAAAAGTAACTCAAGGTATCAGCATGAAACTTACATATTTATGCGTGTTCAACCTAACAGTGAATCTCTTTGAAACTGTGAGGTCAAAGGTCAAAGGCCAGGTTTAGATAATGCTATTTTCCCATTTGATACTGAAATTATACTTTCCTCAATACTTTGAAAATTACTCAATATATAAACTTATAAAAGGGTCAAAAGTCAAGTAAAAATCATCAGTTCCCCAAATACCTGCACTCTGACATTTTAATCATTCATCCAATTGAACCTAGTTCTAGGAAAGTGAACATTCAGCATATTTGTGGCAAACCTGTCATTTTAATATTTTGCCAATTGTGTGAAAGTGTCATCACACATTGTCAAGACAATGTACTATAGACCTATTAGGAGAACCATGCATTATGGCGGAGGCATATCAGTCGCCGTAGCGATATATCTAGTTTTCTTCTTTTTTTCCAGTAGACGAGAAATGAATATACATTTCACTGGACAAAATATGCCAAGAATCAGGACGACTTCTGTAATCACATAGAATAATTAGACATACAGATATGAACGAGCTTTAGATGTTCACCACCCGGTCGTTCAGAGGAAATAAAAAAAAAGAAAAAAGAAAAACAACAACAACAAAACACACGTTCTCAGCATACCCAGAATCGCTTATCAAAATCGATCTATTATCATCTCGTGTCGCCTGAGCTTTCACTACGCATTCTGAGCCATTTTTGCGTCTGCTCAATTTACGACGCAAAGGGCTACTCATGCACTGATCAAAGGGGAGGGAGGGCGCCGTTTTATTTATTTACTTCTTTGTTACAGGTCTCGTCCTCGCGCAATCTAAAGCTACAATACTTTGCAAAAGGGCGCAGGGAGAGAGGAGAACCTCCAACGGCCATCAGAGGAGCGATTGCGACGAAATTTGTCATGCGTGACACTCACGTCAAAATCTACCAGATTGTGTCATAAGATTTTTTGAAACAATCAATTATTAATTCTTCGTTTTTTATTGGAAATTGTCCCTGACAACTTTTCTACCATAATTACCATAAAACTAATCAATAAAAGTGATTAATTGTAAAAAAAAATAATCAGGTTTTCATGACTTTCATGACAGAGCACTGTACACAAAATCACAAAATAGGGGGGGGGGCAGAATCTGCCCCCCACCACCCCTTTAGGGTTAAAGAGATGGTGCATTTTTGGTTGAGATGGAGCGTCAGGTTTCCAACTTTTTGAGGGAGAAAATGGAGAAACTCTTATGAAATATGAAAGATCATACAATTCTAGAGGAATTCAAAGTTTATTTGATGAAAATTGGTTTTGAAATGACTGAGATATCCCAAACAAAATGTTCATAACAAAAGGTGGGACCCATCTTTTATTAGGACCATTTTGTTTTACTCTGTTTTTGGATATTGCAGCCATTTCAAAACCGATTTTCATCAAGGAAACTTTGAATTATTCTAAGAACTACATTGCTCTTTAATATTTTTAAGTGGTTTCATTATTATCTCGCTTAAAAATTAAAAGCTCAATCCCAATCTCAACCAAAACCATGAAATCCCTTTAAAGACAAGTTAACCCAAATATATCTGTGTGGGTTTTGTGAATAATGATAATAATTGACAGTGATTATAGCACATAACACATAGTGCATAATGTCCCTATGCACTCAAAAATTAATGGAAAGATTATGCAAAATCATGCAATTCCAATTACAGTGATGGTAGCGAGCTTCATGTCTGCTTACACCGTAAACAAATGCGTTTTCAAAGCAGACTTGAATCAATTTATATCAGTGATTTGTCTTAAATTCTGGGGTAGATTAATGAATGAAGCATCATAGAACACATCAGCGAAAAGTTTGAGAAAATCAGACAATCTGTCCTAAAGTTACAAATTTCTTAAGTTTCTGTGCAGTAACTGCTGGATGAGAAGACTACTAACAGTTTCACAAAAACTTCATTTTCCTTTGAAAAATAGAATTACTCATTCCCTCGATTTGTTACAGATGTACATGTACATGTACATGTATAAATGTATACTTAAGTTAAGGGTAAGATTATTTCCCCTGCATCCTGTCAGAGGCAAGTGAAGTGCTCTTCATCAGCAAAAGTCTGAGGAAAATCACATAATCTGTTTCAAAAAGTCATGAGCTGTCAAAGTAAGAAGACTTCAACAGTTTTGGATGATATCACTGCAGTATAACTGTATAAAGAAAATATAAATAGGAGTCCTCCAAATTACACTTCTTTTTTGGTACTAAATAAAAAGTACAAATTTCCTCAACTGTTTACTGACACATGATATAGGGTAAACCTGTTTCCCTGCTTCCTGAAAGAGGTAAGTGCTCTTTCATTTGATTATTCTATTCATTTCTCAGTTTTGTTGCAGTAATATCGCTCCATTCACTCCATCCCCACATATATTTGGGTGAAGTTGTCCTGCAAAAACACCAAAATGAGATCAAATGAAACAAAAAAGGAAAAGAAAAACAAAAGATAATGAAGAAGATGAAACTAAAGCCATAAATTAGAAAACAAAGACGAAGTGGAAGAAAAATCAAAAGTGAACAAAGAAGAGGGGGGGCGGTGTTGAAGATGGAGGGCACTTCAATGTTTGATGCTTTTCTTAACTATGCTGTGCTATATGAAATTTTTACGAAGGTGGGAACCTCGTTCGCAACTCCCAGTGAGATCGGTGTGGTGAAACACTCTTGACTTTCCTGACTCACCCGCCAGATGATACTTTGGGAATAGCAGGTTTTCCCCCCGAGGCTGACTTCTTCATCTGAGGTACTCTTCTCCTTCTTCTGCATAGAGAAAAAAAAAACAGTTACGGACTCCTACTGGGCTACACGCTGTGAGTTTACCCACAAAGTCCTGAAAGCCATATTCATGTACTTTCTACCGCTTGCTGTTGTTGTTGTTGTTTTTGTTGCTGTTTTATCATACACTGTTAATGTGTCACAATGTTTCATGAGAGCCTTTGGTTGATCTTGTGATTATTTCATTGTTTCAGTTGCATTCAAACAAAAGGCAAAAGCAAACTAAGCCTATCCTGGCAAAATTGACAAGGAAAAGTAGAAATTACGCGGTGCGTAAAATATGTCCCCGCCGGAAGTAGCATTTAGTAGCAAAATGTACAATATCGGTAAAAAAATCAAGGTCAAAGGTCAAAGAAGTCAAAGGTCAAAATTCTGTGTAGAAGTTTTGAAGCCCTCACCTAGTGCCATCACATAAAGCAAACGGAATCAAAATCGGGTTAGAAATGGCGAAGGAGTAGCATTTTGTAGCCAATGTACAATGTAGGTCAAAAATCAAGGTCAAAGGTCAAAGAAGTCAAGGGTCAAAATTCTGTGTAGAAGTTTTGAAGCCCTCACCTACAGACTGTAGTGCCATCACATAAAGAAAACGGAAATGAAATTGGGTTAGACATGGCAAAGGAGTAGCATTTCGTAGCAAAATGTACAATGCAGGTCAAAAATCAAGGTCAAAGGTCAAAGAAGTCAAAGGTCAAAATTCTGTGTAGAAGTTTTGAAGCCCTCACCTAGTGCCATCACAAAAAGCAAACGGAATCGAAATTGGGTTAGAAATGGCGAAGGAGTAGCATTTTGTACCCAATGTACAATATAGGTCAAAAATCAAGGTCAAAGGTCAAAGAAGTCAAAGGTCAAAATTCTGTGTAGAAGTTTTGAAGCCCTCACCTAGTGCCATCACATAAAGCAAACGGAATCGAAATCGGGTTAGAAATGGCGAAGGAGTAGCATTTTGAAGCAAAATGTACAATATAGGTCAAAGGTCAAGGTCAAAGGTCACAACTGAAATTCTGTGTAGAAGTTTCAAAGCTCCCATGTAGTGCTATCATATAAAGCAAACAGAATCAAAATTGGCTCAAAAATGACAGAGAAGTAGCAAATTGAACATTTTCATCACACACGGACGCACAGACAGAGGGACGGACGGACAGACAGACGGACGGACGGACACACGGACACACTCACGTACGGAGCCCGTTTCATAGTCCCCTGCTCGAACTCGTTTGGCGGGGACAATAATGGAAGATAATGGTTGGCAAATGAGTGCTTTGATATTTAAAGGGATCGTACAGTTTTGGTTGAAATCTAATTTCAGGTTTCTAACATTTTTGGTGAGATAATGAGAAACCTCTTATGAAATATGAAAGAGCATGAAATTCTATGAGGAATTCAACGTTTATTTGATGAAAATTGGTTTTGAAATGGCTGAGATATAAAAAAAAAGAGCGATTCTGATAAAGTGTGGGACCCACACTTTATTACGATCTCTTTGTTTTACTTTGTTTTTGGATGTTTCAGTCATTCCAAACCTGATTTTCATCAAATAAACTTTGAATTCCTCGTAAAATGGTGTGCTCTGTACTATATCATAAGTTTTTTCTTGGTATCTCGCAAAAAGTTAGAAGCCCCATTCTCACCTCCACCAATACTGTACCATCCCTGTAAACACACACTTGCTAAACAATCCACCACATACATGTATCTATCATTTTATGACATAGAAATGAAGAGTTGATTGCGAAACGAATTAACCCGTTCCTTCCGCAATTCTCTGAGTGCCTTTAATGCCCCTAAACGAGATTCTTTTCGCCCGTCGACATAGAGGCACACAGGTTGGTAATCCAGCTGTGTGAAGGCAGTCAAGCGCTTCATTTTGTCCCCCTTTCTACGGTCAACTACATGTACCCATGAACAATGGAAATATCGATCGGGTGCGAGGTATGAATAGAAACCTGCTTCAGTGGCCTAAATTCATGTTTCTTTGTGTTAAAATGCTCAGAAAAGTGGGTTTGATAAAATATCAGAGTTTATTCTATCAGGATTTGTTCTCCTACTGTCTAAAAAAAAGGGGGTTTTACAGTATTTCCTGATTTAGTTTTTTGCTTGCTCTGCTGTAAACTCATACGAACATGTACATAATGATCAAGGCTGAGATCAGTTAGAAATGCGGGTTCGCTGACCCCAGTCACCTCATTCAGGTACCTGGTCTTGTATAATAATATGACTTTATATTGCACAAAATCCACTGTGTAAAATGACCTCAACCAAGCAGCTCATTTCCCCCTCCCATCCCCCCCCCCCCACATTATTATACATCCATGCTGAAAACTTCCCAATTTCCTAATACATGTAATAGAAGTGTTTTGTTTACGTCATCAGCTTGCAGCTATGCTTATGTAAACCTGAAATATGTGCAACTTGAACTCGCAAGTTCATTGACCCTATTTTTAAAAAAGATTAAAAAATCCTTCAAAAATCTATAACAATTCCCGGATCACTACCAAAATTGAATCATCTCTCCTTTGTGTCACTGTCAAGTTTTCCTGCAAGTTTCGTTCAATCTGTTCACTAACAACTTTTTGAGCTATTTTGCAAACAGACAAACCAACAGCGACCATCACGTAGCCTCCTCCTCCTTTGGCGGAGGTAAAAATAGAAAGTTAGGAGTAGGGGAGAGGAGAGTACTTGCCTTGGGTTGTTGGACGATTCCTGATGAGGCTCTTCATCAAAAAGGTCTGATTCTTCCGGCTCAACCCTGCTTGAGGTAGCCTCAGACTTCTTCTGCCGCTTTCTACTCACAGCATCTTTCTGCCAATAAAAACAAGTTTTTGTTTTGCCACTTGCATAAAATAACACAAGGTGATTGGAGAATTTGTACCCTGTGAAAAACATATAACTTGACAGAAAGGTGTGAAACAAACAAAACCAGACAGTTGATACAAAAAAAAAAGTGACAAACAGTGCTAGAAAAATAGACAAAAATTAACTGCTATTTTTGACCCTCTACTGTCTTGGGTCGAGCAAATGTGCTGTCTTTTTCTGAATATTTCTTCATTTGTTTGTTTTACTGTATAAGCAATATATTTCTGAAGCATAATCTTTTGCACATTTCACCTTGGGACACAAGTTTTACACTGTTGCATTTGGGATTGAGAACCACAGGCACGATTAAGAGAAAAAGTAATGTTCCTCTTCCTGAGATAATTTGCCTTTGAGACTATTCGTTACATTAACATTATGGGAGATAACATTTCCTAACTTCATTACCAACAACACTTTGTGATGTCATAGTAGGTCAGTGGTTTAGTTATCTGGAAAGAAATAAGGAGAATTCCACAAACTGTTATCTTTTTATGATAAAATGCAGCCATTTGACTTGATACTGACGTGTTATGTTTTAAAGGGAAATATCGCTAACCCTTTCTTCTAAAAGAAGCAAGCAACATGCTCTATCATTATGCCAGAAAAATGACTAGAAATTTATCGCGACTGATGCCTCCGCAATAATGCATGATTCTCCTAATATGTGTATAGTACAATGTCTTCACAATGTGTGATGACATTTTCACATAACTGGCAAAATACTGAAATGACAGGTTTGTCAGAAATATCTTGAATGTTCACTTTCCTTGAAATGGGTTTGCTATAATTGTCTAAGAGTGCAGGTACACATATTTGGGGAATTGAGGATTTTTACTTGACTTCTAACCGACCCTTTTATAAGTTTATGCATTGAGTAATTCTCAAGGTATGAAGAAAGAGTGTAATTACATAAAAACAGTACAAAAATATATATATATTTTTTGCATTTAAACCTGGCCTTTGACCCTTAACCTTTGACCTTCTGGCAGGAAATTTCCCAGAGAATCTCCATTAGGTAATACATATATATATTAAGTTTTAAAACTAATAATGAAAGTAATGCATTTACTAGTATATGAGGGAAATAGTAAAATTTTGAGAAGTTGACCTTGACCTTTGACCCCAGACTATTGACCCATGACCCCTTAATTCCCTAGATAATCCCTGCCAGTCAGTACATGCGTATGTACCAAGTTCCATGAGAATACATTGAACCATTTGCGAGAAAAGTGAAATTGTAACATTTTCACCTAATTTTTTGACCGTTTGACATTTGACCTTATGACATGTCTACACTAAGTTTCAAGAAAATATCCTCGGGCATTGCATAGATGTGGGGGAAATAGCAACATTTTTAGCATTTGACATTGACCTTTTGACCTTTGACCTCTTGCTAATGTCACTAAAATCTACTCAACTAATTGCCCTATCATACATCATCCTTGGACCAAGTTTGGTGAAAGCTGCTTCATCCAGTTTTGAATTATCACGTAAACATATAAATTTTAGGATTTGACCTTGATCTTTGACCTTTGACCTCCGTCCGATTTCACTAACACACTACTCAAGTAATTGTCCCATCATACTCGGACAAAGTTTGGTGAAATTTGCTCAGTCCAGTCTTGAGTCATCGCGTAAACAAATACAATTTCATGATTTGACCTTGACCTTTGGCCTTTGGCCGATTTCACCCAAAATCTAATCAAGTAATTGCTCCAACATACATTAATTTCTTCATATTGTTATCTTACTGTCACATCACTATTTGTTGAGTCTTCTTATCCAATGATGGTGGCACAATGATTTATAATTTTTTTTTTTTTAATTCATGTTTTAAACAATTGTCCAATTTTTATCACCTCTCACTGATGTGTTGCGTATTTCGGCAAACACTCAATCCACATATTTGGATTTCATTCCCCTTCAAAACTTCATTAAGGGGGCAGTACACCGAAAACTGAAAAATTTTCCGATTTTCTGTTTTCACTTTTAAGTGACAGTTTAGGTTCTTACCTTCAATATTCAGTAGATTTTACAACAAAAAATGCAGTAAAAGTGGTTAAAATTCCTTTTTTCTGATACCCTTTTGAAGGTACATTTTTGCAGTGGAGGAACGCATATTCAAAACTCTATAGGTGGGACTACAGTGTGATAAACACTGAATACAATTATTATACCATGTTTTTGTGAGTTAAAATCATAATTTTTGACAAAATATATTTGTAAAAGTTCATTAAGTGAATTCTACATATATTTTGAAGGGATATTTATGTCTATATACTGCTAGAAATGGCATCTGCCTGTACTTTGAGGTCAATTTTGTGTTGAAAGTATGGCAAATGCAACTTTTTATGTATTTTATTGTTGGAAAATGACATGTTCACTTTCAAATGCCGTTTTCTCAAAATGTGTTTTTAAATACCTTTGTTTACAAATTTTGCTATAACTTGAACATGCTTCAATATTTTCTTCCCAAATTTGGTACACTTATGCAGAAGGACATGCTTAACAACCTAATTGAGCATCTTGGAATTATGGGCTTTAGTTTTTAATTTATTGACAGCTGAATTTTGATTTGTTACTACCGGTTGCCATGGCAACGGGAAACCACATTTTTCAAAAATAGTCAATTAAAATCTGTGGTTTTTTGAGTTGCATCTATCGACCAAATATAAACTAAAAATGCCAAAGTTTACAGTAGTAGTAGGCATTTTTGTGGTAACCAATCACCTGTAGGCATCTGGTTACCATGGTAACCATGCATAATATTATGTGTTACAATGTATACCATTGTATTGCTGACATCTCTAGCAACATGTACATATATAGTTTTATGGGGTTTTGATAAATTCTTCATGAGATAAATGCAAAATATGTGATTTTTTGTCATTTTCAATTTTGGTGGTGTAGTGCCCCCTTAAAGAAAAAAAAAAAAAAAAAAAACTTTTGAACAGGTGGTCTGATAGTCCTCAACCTTCCCTGATGTTTACCACTAACACACCTGCACTCGCTGATTCCACACTTATATTAGGGGTGAATTTCCTCTTTTGATTTAAATTTTGCTGAATCAGACAATCCACGTAACTAGGGAAACCTTTCCCCTATTACGGTTCTGGCCATGCAGATATTAGCTCACCTCTCGTTCTTCATCCGTGTCCGCAGCATCGTCATCACTGTCCCCGTCCACCTCCATCTCGTCCTCCGCCTCACCTTCCGGATTGACCGTGTCAGGGGATTGATTTGACCTCTGACCTCGGCCGTCATCATCCTCTGCCTCGATCTGTCTGTTACCTGACGGTCAAGACAGGAAATGGATGAAGAAACTGGACAAGAAGTGGTTTAAAATCTCCATCAACCATGGACCTTCGCAATGACCTTTGGAGATGAGCAGGTGTGTTCTTTAATCCTAAAACAGACTGGAATGGTTCTGGAAGGCCCTCATCCTACCCTCCCTTTCAAACTTTGTACCCCTGCATCAGAATGCCTCCAGTTTTCATATTCACCTTTTGTGATCTTTTTAACCCTAAAAGGGCCGGGGGGAATCCGCCCCCCCCCCCTCGACGTTTCGCGCTATAATTCTGTAACGCGAGAAGGCCTCATCGCGAGGATTCATGACTTTGTTTGTTCAAGTCTCGCGCAACTTTTGAGACCAAATTTGCAACGTCCGCGCATACTTTTGCGAAGCCACGCCCATTTTTGTAATGGAATGTCGCCCCAAAATGGGCACAATTTTGTGATTTTGTGTACATTTCCTATGGAAAACAGTGCTCTGCCATGAAAGTCATAAAAACCTGATTATTTTTACAATTAATCACTTTCATTGATTAATTTTTTGCTAATTATGGTAGAAAAGTGGTCAGTGACAATTTCCAATGAAAAAAAAAAAGAAAAAAAAAGTTGAAAAACGAGGAAATACATGAGAAATTCTGAAAACAATAAAATACAAAAGAATTGAAATGAGTTTTGGAAGTTTTTGTGATGTACAATTGTTGAATATGCTTTTAGGGTTAACCTTTAATGTTTTCCACTCATCAGATACTATAAATGAAAAACAACATACATGTATATTCCTGTTTTTGTAACCTTTGTCAGTTTAGATTCTTTGACACATTAAGGTTTTCTTTTTCGTCTGAAAAAAAAAAAAATCAGCTTTTTAATGGAATAAATTAATCAAATTTAAGAAAAGTTTTACATCACAGCAGCATGACATATTCAATGGGATCCAACACAACTGAAGTCCAGATGCATTGTTTTGAAAAATTACAGTACAATTGCACAGAGCTTGTATGACGACATGCGTTGTTCTGCCAAATTACAGTACAGCTGTAAAGAGCATGCATTACGACATACCTTGTGTTTGCCAAATTATGCATATACAGTATGCCAGGTTAAAGTATGCTGGAAAGACAACACATCTCTACTTTGACATATTTAAACAAAACAAAAAATAGCTTTATTACATGATTTCACCATGTAAAGAAGAAGAATGTTGTCCACTGCTTAAAGACAACATATCTTTGAAATTGATTCAACTGTAGAGAAACAGGGAACACATTAAAACTAATATTTAAAATCTTGGACATCTCGGAAATGCCACAACAGACATACTACACTTTTTCTTTTTTTTTTTTTGCCAAATCAATTCTGCATATCTGTTGGGGTCAATCCTTCTGATCAATCCACAGTTAAAGTGAAAACTAAGTTCTGGTAAGGGCTTGAGAACCCGTCTGGCACCATTTCATATTTGCTTGCAATATGTGACACTGCACCTCAAAACAAACAAAAAGTCGCCAGACATCAATTTTTAATTTAGACCATATTCTGAAAGAGCAGACTTTAAGCTTTAAAATGATGTATAACTCAAATCAAATGGACTCTCCTAACATACCTAAATATTGGAAATAAAGCACAAACTCGGGAAAAGTGTGAAGTGAGAAAAGAGGCTCTGAAATACAGTGTCTATTCAAGCGGTTAATCTTTACCAAGCCGTACTGGCTGTGCAATGAATGGGACAAAAGACAGGAAGTAAACCACCAGAGTAACAACAATGAAGGAATTATCAGATTAAACTGAAATTAAGCATGCCTCATTAACACATTTTGTCCATAATTAATGCCAACTTTCAAAGCAGTAGCCCTATCCTTTCAAAAGTTATTAGAGTTGAAAGTGAAGAGTGTGGACAAGGTTTTTTCAGAAATGAAAAAGGGATTCTGAAGACACACCTAATCACACTATTCTACCAAAAATGTTCGAGATAAACTGCTACAAAAAGACACTTTCCTGCCCGTTTTATGATACCAAATTTTAGCATAATGTAAAAGAAGACCCGCTCTTTCAGAAAATATGAAAAAGTCAAGTTTGGCCAGGTTAACCCATATCACTTATTTTCAGTCCTCACGCAAAATCAGTGTGTGCGACTTTATGTTCGTTTTGAGGTGCACGGTCACATATATCGAAAGAGTCTACAAAGAAACTTACCTGGCTGACGCGGTTTGCCGGAATGATGAGTCGTTTTGGAGTATTTTGAGAAAAATAATAAAAGTCGGTAAACCGACTTTTATTCCAGAAGGCTCCAGACTAACTCGGTCTCAGGGAAAAGTCGACCCTATTTCAGACAATTTACACACAGTTCGTGATCGCCATGTTCATCAGTACTCTATAATACTACGGGCACCGGCCAAACGAGGCCTTACTGAGCAGACAGGAAAGTGCGTGCTAATCCTGTACAAAACAAATGGACAGCGCGCGGTCCTCAAGCTTACTAGCAAAGACGCTTTATAATACGCACATCACCTCAGTTGCTGAGACGCGCGGTCTTTGAAGTTTTTGTTGTTGTTTATCAATTGTCTTTGATTGTTTTTAGAGGTGTTTGAGAGGCGCACACTAATTTTGCATGCGCGCCAAAGAGGTTTTTGATGCGCATGTTGTAACAACTCGGACCATTACTGCGAGTAGCCAGAACGCTACAATGTAGTTTATACAGGCCGCTCCCGTATGCATAGTACTGTACAATCCAGAGGGAAAACCAGTAGCAGTACAACTCATCCCGCCGTCAAGCAAAGCGAGGCCGAGTTATCCCCGAGTCCGAGTCTAGCCTGACCCCGTTCGGGTAAGTTCCGAGACTGAATGTTTTTGGTTAATATATCCCATTTTCGTCCTTACCTATCGAATATCTTGTTATTACAGCGTTATTCCGCACATTTCCTAGGCATACGTTCACATTTTGGAGCAAAATTTGACAACTTTTGCAGGCATACCAGAACTTTGTTTGGGCTTTAAAGGCGCTTGGGCAAAACCTGATTCTCTTACCTTTTTGTTTCAGCTCTCTGATTTTGGCTTTCTTCTCATTCAAAATGGTTGCAAACTGCAGAAAAAGATCAGAGAGCAGACATATTCACATGACACTTCCTGGAAAGCCCTTCAGCAAGTACCATTCCAAGGTAATGGCTAAAAGCCAATATGATGACTACTTAATTTAAGACCTGAATATAATAACGACCCAAGTCCAATTTTCGGCCAAATTCAGTTTGACATGGAAATTGTAGCTTATGCATGGACTCATCTTGTGTATAAATGATAAATCGTAATTACCCCCGGAAGTGCCTGAAATGCATGAGCGAAATCTTATATGAATGTAAGAATGACCCAAGTCTAGGACTTGGGTCATTTTTACATTCATATTATAGCGCCCTCTCTCAGCGCTTCTCTCATCTAATATAGCAGCCTATCCTGTATATGATTCAAAGAACGACCCAAGTCCATCACACAAAATGGCCTCTCCACTATTAATGTAAATGTTAATTGTCATGATAATATCTGTTCTAATTTGTATATATACAATGTTGCCTTCCCATCACAGTTAGATAGAATATTATTGGACAAATAAAAAAGATATGAAGTTTTTTAAAGTTTACTTGAAATGGCCTCCCATGGACTTGGGTCGTTCTCATATTCAGATACTCAATTGTTTTCCACAGAAAGGGTAGTGTTTTTGTGGTTTTTTAAACTAACTTGATTTTTTTTTTAATTATTACTATCACCTATTTTATTTGCATTCTAATTTCACATACCATTTTTCTTTCTATCCTAAGACGTTTTGCTCTGATGCATTGAAGTCAACTTTGTCCAACTGATGTGATCCATGTTTCAGCTTGTATCCCTGGGAGATATTCCACTGACAAATCTGATTCCATGAACCTCCCACAGACACAAGAGAGGGCTTGCGAAGTTAAGACTTGTCAACAAAGCATCCTTGGAGAAGCCGTTTGAAGCTTTTTGCACAACTCCTGACAATATCTTGAGGGCATAATTATACCTATGGCTTGTGATACATCATTTAATTTGCAAGTATAATTTTTCGCAAAAATGGGACTTGGAAGACAATTTCACAAAAGGTTGATTTCGTGGTCAGGAACCACACAGGAAGAATAAGAAAGCAGTTAGCATTCCTTCTTATGAGGAGAAGCAATTTTAGGCCTTGGGGAAGATATACTTTATATTTTGTGCGATAAGAGGTAATGTTTTTGAGATGTGTTAATTACTAAAATATCAGACAACTCTCAAAACTCCCCCAAATAGAATCACTTCAAAATTTACAGGGTATATTTTTAAAGGGTTAATTTTTTTTAACTACGCTGCTCCTGACTTTTTACTTTAACCCTATTCTAACTGGGCTATTTGAGACCAAGTTTTTACTGGGGGGGGGGGGGTCAATTTATCCCCCCTTCAGATCTCGGCCGCCAATCGCGCGATCGCCGCAAAATTTTGCCTGAGCATAGAGCCGGATGTCAACTACAAGATTTTATGGTCATATAATAAAAAAATTTGATTTTGTATTTTTTAATAAATTAATTATGCAAATTTACGCATGAAAACATATTTTCACCTATAACTCCATTAAAAAAGATTGAAGGATTGCTGAATTTTTGTGTCAGAGTTGCTCAAGACACATCAAACAATTTTCTTGTAAAAAATAGCGTAATCAAATTCAGTTTCTTTTGTTTTTTATTGTTTTCTTCATTTCTTATGTATTTTATTGTTTTTTTGACCTTTTGTTTTCTATTTTTTTTTGCCAAAATTTGTTGCAGGCACTTTTTCAAGCTTCTATATCAGAATTGAGTAATTTCAATGGTTAAAAGTTGAAATAATCTAATTAATATCAATTAAACAAAAAAAACACAATTTGCATTGGATTTGCACACAAAATCATGAATTTGAGCCATTTTCGCGTAGACATGCATATGCAAAACATTGCATAACTTCAGAACGGTGTACCCGGACGTCGCAAATTTGGTCTCAAAATATGCAGGAGACTTCAATGAAAAAAGTCACGACAAGACACGGCAAAATCTTTTTACGCGTTGCGGAATCGTGGCGCGAAATTTCGAGGGGGGGTAATTGACCCCCAGTTTGAATAGGGTTAAAGTCTCATACATCTTTTGACACCATTTCTGCAAAAATTGGGCATACTGTTACGACACTGCACAACCTTTTATACATGCTTGTCCGACCAAAAATGGCTCAAAAACATGATTTTGTGTACAAAGTCTATGCAAGTGGAGTTTTCTCAACTTATTCAAAAAGATATTTTTTTTTCCATGCATCTTGATGAAATCAATTGATTTTAGCATAATTATGCTTGAAATAGGTTCTGCCATAAATTTTGCTAAAAAAAAAATGATAAAACGAAAGGTCCAAAAAGAAAAAAAATACATAAGAAATTCATAAAGCAATAAAATGCATCCCACAAGAAATTAATTTTGATACCAGATTTTTTTTTCCAAGTATATTGTTAGGGTGGGGTTGACTCAACCCTCCCCAGCCACAGAACAGCCAAAATAGCCTTGCCTGGTTAGGGTTTTAAAAACAGGGGGAAAAGGATTATTCTGGTCCCGCTGAAAATCATGCAGATGATGGTATCACAGTAATCATCCAAGGTTGCCTACCTTAGCATACAGATCAGCCTCCATGTCTTCCTTCTGTACCACACATCTCTCTAGCCTCTGCAATAATATCCATGTGAAAAAGAACATTCAATGCATGACTGTGAGGCGCAAATAATGAAGTATGCAAATTTTTTTACTATTAAAACACATCATGATAATTTACCTCCATCAATCAATTTTATTTTTTATTCTCCGTTATATTTTCTTTTTGTTTTTTTTTTTTTTTTTTGCCTGCAGCACACAGCATAAAGTCTGTCTTGAAAGAAATCTATCATTCAGAGGGGTGAAGGTTCAGGTGTGAGTTTCTTCAATATGTCTCCCTCTTGGGTATTTGTTCCTTGTTCATCGTGTCACCGCCGGCACCCAGGGGCAGCCTGGTGGTAGTGTCGTTGCCCGGAAAGCAGTAGATGACAGGATCGAGTCCCACTGGTTCCTATTTTCTGACATGTTTGTTAATTTACATATCAGCAGTTGCGATCTTAACAAATTTAACTGGTTGAGGGAGACAAATTTAAAGGACAAGTTCACCTTCATAAACATAAGGATTGAGAGAATGCAGCAATATTAGTAGAACACATTAGTGAAAGTTTGAGGAAAATTGGACAATCGATGCAAAAGTTATGAATTTTTAAAATGTTTGTGTTGGAACCGCTGGATAAGGAGAATACTAAGGCTTGTGATGTCATATGAGTACAACAGTGTAAAGAAAATGTAAAGAAAATTCAACATATTTTCACTTTTTTCACATAATAAAAGAGCACTTGACTTGCCTCTTTCTAAAGGCAATGGGAATAATATTACCCATAACATATGTCAGTAACGAGTCAAGGGAATGTGTACTTTTTTCAGAAGATGAAATTTTGTGAAATTCTCTTTATATTTTCCATACAGGTATATTGTTGTACGCATGTGACATCATACACTGTAGTAGTCTTCTCATCCAGCGGTGACTGCACAGAAACTTCAAAAATGCATAACTTTTGAACGGATTGTCCGATTTTCCTCAAACTTTCCATGATGTTCTACAAATATTGCTACATTCTCTCAATCCTATGTTAATGAAGGTGAACTTGTCCTTGAAGAAACTCACACCTAAAGTCTGTCTTGTTCAAAGACATCAAGAGCCACTGATGCTTGGTTAAGGCATGCGAGCCAAATTTCGCACAAGGAACATGCTATATTAAACCCAAGTTTTCAGCTACACTGTGCTAGAAACACTTGCAGTATGCCACAAGGTTTCGACAAGGTTCACAGATTGTTCTCTAGGTGGTAGTTCCCTTTGATAGTGAAATTACAGTTAAACTCGCCTAAGTCGACGTCGCATATGTCGAATAATCGCGTAAGTCGATGATTTTAAAAAGTCCCGATTTTTCCCCATTGACTTATGTGTATTAATTCACTCACAAGTCGAATTTTGTAAGTCGAATACTCGTCTAAGTCGATGAAATTCCAAGAACACTTTCACGGAAAAACCATTGAATTCACTGTGCCTAAGTCGAATAAGATTTTATCGTGTAATAAATCACTGTCATTTATTATTCATTATTTATTACTCATTATTAATTTGTTTGTCAGATGAGTTTGAGGTGACCAAAAAAAAAAAAAAATGATCTACAGTATCAAAATTCAAAGCGATCGCATGCGATCGTTGAACTCTCTTCGTGTTTGGAGGTCCGCTGGTACAGCCCTGTCAGCTGTCGCGCTACGTACGTACGTACAGCGACTGGGCTAGCTGTGTATTGCTCCACTCGCAGTAAGGCGTTCGTACAGTACACATGCGTTCATTTACATGTTCAGTATTGAGCTTGCAGTGTAGCTTGGCATTCGCAGCGCTGTGTAGTGGCCGATGGAGTGGTACGGATGAAGTTGCTGAGTTTTCAAAGCGGAAAGTACTAGTACGGGGAAAGTTATGGGCATGGGTAAATCAGAATTGCACCTCTACACGCATTTCAAGCCACGGTATGGTAAACTGGAATCAATTGCCGCTCAAATGTCGTTCATATTCACTTCCCCAAGGTTTAACAAGGGTGTAAAGTAATCGGACCTGTGCCAATACTAATGCACTGTCCATACAAAGTTAGCCGGGGCCCTGCCGGGCAACCCGTGCTGCGGCACACCGCTCCAGCTCTCGGCTTTCAGAGTAGACAACATACTAGTACATGTACATCATGTAAATGTGGTGTAACTGTAAGTCGATTTTTTTCGACTTACGCACAAGTCGAAAATCGCCTAAGTCGATGTGTTTTGCTCAGTCCCGAGAAGATCGACTTATGCGAGTTTAACTGTATGTCATAATTATCCTGGAGATAGATAGTTGGCAGGGAATGGACAAATATGAATTAGCTCCACCATACAGCCAATATTTGCTGGTGTTTAAAATAAAAAAAAGGTGAAGAAATTAGGTGATTAAACTGTAGTGGAACCTTCCTCAAAATCAGTTACAAAAGATGTGAAAACACTTTATATGATTTTTCTGTCTGGTTGTTGAAAGTACAGTGCACTCCCGTTATAACAAATTGCTCGGGACCGGCAGTTTTCTTTCGTTATGACGAAATTTCGTTATAACCGTGTTCGTTGTAATGGGAGTGCACTGTAAGTATACATTGCCTGTGGCGGATACAGGGGGGGGGGGGGGGGCATCGGGCCCGCATCCCCTTTTTATTTTTTTGTTAAAACAAAAGAAATAAAAAGAAAAAATGGGGGGGGGGAGGGGCTCTGGTGCACCCCTTTATATTGTGTAAAGGCGCCTCCCCTTTACGGAATTCCTGGATCCGCCCCTGATTGTAGCATCCTATTTCCTACTAACAAGATGTCTGTGACATTTTATCAAATGATTTTATCAAATGATACCACTGTATGGCGTAAGAGACCAACCTGGGGTAGTATTTCCTATTTAGTTTCAGTGTGACCATGATTAAACAAGTTTTGTTAGAATTATTGTCAAAACTTTTGTGTTTTGTGGGGTTAGTTGGATGCTTATGGACTCAGAAGAATAATGGAGGTATGACTGTTTGGCTCTGGAGTCAGAATGCAAGTGTTCTTTATTCACTGTTCTCCAGTATAACAATCCAACACATTTACATTTGATACATCACTGTACATCATATTTACAAAACATGTCCCGGTGACTTTCCGGTGTTGTTTACGTTTACAACGCTGATATCGTGAGATGAGGTGAAGACAAATGACAGGGGGAGCGGAAAGGAAGTGGGAATAGAAAGTGGCTGTCAGCATGTCAGAAGATCTTGATGAGAGAAAGAAACCAGAGAACGATAAGAACTTGTCTGTGGAAGGGTGGCGGTGAGATGGATGACTATGGAATGAATGAGACATGCTGTTCACTGCTACACCATAGATACTGTAGACATAATATTTCTTGTACAGACACAATAAAAACCAATTGAGAACCTTACACTACTTGAAACATACCCACACACTGTGCATGAATACAATGTATTTCCACACATAAAATGTACTGAATCCATGTCAAACTAGAGAACCACGCTGAGAACACAGACCTCCACCAAGCAACTCATTTCCACCACTGATCTTGTTCTCCTGTAGAGATCAGTGAGTTCTACCCATGCACATGTATGCTGAAAATATGCTGAAAAAGTTCATTGACCCTACCTGCCAAAATATCGAAAATCCTTCATAAAATCCATAAAAATTCCTGGATCACTACCAAAATTTAATCATCTGTTTCTTGTGTCACTCTCAACCTTTCCTGCAAGTTTCACCTAAACCCGTTCAAGTTGTTCTGAGTTATTTTGCACATGGACACACCAATGTATTATTGGCGGAGGTAATTACAAGTCGTTGCATAACAGTGCTGACTGAGACTAGATGGTAGCAGCTAGGACAAGAGTCAAAAGGCAACCAAGCCGGAGAATACTGCCTACCTTTAGGGCCTGGGCTCGCTCACTGGACAAACGCTCATTTTCCGTCTCCAGTCTACAGATGGCGCTCTTCAGGTCTGTGGCTGCTTCAATGGAATACAACAGAATATCTTTCATCGCATCCGGCGATGACACCACGGGCTCCAAGGGCACAGAACCAAGCTGGAGCTGATTGTATATGAAAGATGTAATTAGGTGTTGGTCGGTTATTCTTTCAAAGCTCCATGCTAACATTTGCATATAATATAAACAATCAAACAAACAGCTCTAAAGGGATGGTATAGTTTTAGTTGAAATTGAAGATTCAGATTTCAACTTAATGCAAGATAGTTACAAACGACTTATGACATATTAACGAGCATCATATTCCAAGAGATATTCAAAATTAATTTGATGAAAATCGGTTTTGAATTGATCCAAAAACATAGTAAAACACAGTGGTCCTAAAAAAAAAAGTGGGTCCAACCTTTTATTAGGACCTTTTAGTTTCTGGATATCTCAGCCATTTCAAAATGGAAACCAATTGTTATCAAGTAATAAACTTTGAATTCCTCTAGGATTGTATGCTCTGTCATATTCCATAAAAAGGTTTCTCATCATCTCACAAAAAAAAAAAAGTTGGAAACCTGAAGCCAATTCTCAACCAAAACAATACCATCCCTTGATGAATGCTTCAAAATAGCTTTTAATTGTGAGTTAGAGATAAAAGTAACCAACATGAAAATGCTAATCAGTAGAATGTTATCTAAATTTGTATGTTTAAACAACTATAATGTGAACAATAGTTTTACTCCAATTGCTTTTCGAATAAAGCGTCTGCAATATTATGCTTTAAAGAGAAAATCAGTGACATTTTCTTATATTTGTGGCTTTAGTGGACAATTTTGTACAGTGGTAGCATTTTTTGTGTTACAACTGAACTACACATATTTGTCACAAAAGAATTCTGTGTTATGTTTTTGCAAGCTCCTTTGATTGTGCGAGGCATCTGTAAGCACACACCCTGACCAGGGTCAGAGGTCACGCTACAGTCACGTGTTTGGTGAAGAAGACAAATAAAGTCTCTTTGACAGGTGCCCTAAAACTGGTCACTATTCATTGTCATTTCTGTGACAATATTCATCATAGACACCCTCTATAATCTTCATAACTTTCTCCTCTCTGTTCAACAATATTATTGGTATACTGGCTGGAGAGTTCTTCACCATTTGGTACAGATGTCTCCAAACTACACGTAATTGAGTATCAGGCAGACTATCTGAATATAAGAACGACCCAAGTCCATGGAAGACCATTTTATTTTCAAGTAAACTTAAAAAAAACTTCATATCTTTTTCATTTGTCCAATAACATTCTATTTAACTGTGATGGGAAGGCAACATTGTATATACAAATTAGAACATATATTATTATGACAATTAACATTTACATTAATTGTGGAGAGGCCATTTTGTGTGATGGACTTGGGTCGTTCTTTGATTCATATACATGATATTCTGCTATAGAGATGAGAGAAGGACGAGAGAGGGCGCTATAATATGAATGTAAGAATGACCCAAGTCCTTCATTCTTACATTCATATAAGATTTAACTCATTTATTTCAGGCACTTCCGGGGGTAATTAGGATTTATCATTTACACACAAGATGAGTCCATGCATAAGCTACAATTTATCATGTCAACCTGAATTTGGCAAAATATTGGACTTGGGTCGTTCTTATATTCAGGTCTTCAACTGTCAATGAATATAGATTCCCTAATGCCTCTAATCTCTATGGTATCGCCATGGCCTTTGTGTTGGACTGAGGTACATTGCTACACCTGATTGAGCCTGCTTATCCAGTAACTTGGTCAACTTTGGCTGGATTGAAATGCTGACGAAAAAACTTGGCAAGTTAATCTTAATGCCTGGCTGCCGAATGGGTTGGCCACACAAAAGGAAGAATCAGAAATCTGCAAAAGCATCAATACAAAAAAGGAGGTACAGCTGCATAATTGCACAAAAACATCACATCAGGCCATACAGAACACGCACACATACTGTACACGAAAAACACAAATACTGTAGTCTGCAGTGCATGCATTTTGATCGATGTAGCAAAAACAAACAAACAAACAAACAAAAACTCAGATAAGAGACACGAAATTCAGAGGTGGATGAATGTGTTTCCACCTGAGAGATGCTACGCTTCAGGAAATATTTAAAATATATTTCACATACCTTGATTGAAGATACAGCTTTCTTCCACGATAACACCTTTCCGTTCCTGCCCGAGGAGCTCACCTGTGTTAAGGTAAACAAACATCCTTCCTATCAACACTAAAGAAGATGATTGCCCTACAGGTGGATTCTATGATCCTGTGTCACTATCAAGGGGGAGGGGGAGGGGGAGGGGGAGACAGGTGGATTATTTAAGTTATTAGGCCAAAATTTGAAAGAGAAGATATGAAAGGGTTTTTCCTCATGTATCTATCCATCCATCTATCTATCTATATCTATCTTTCAATCTTTCAATCTATCTATCCATTTATCTATCAATTATCTATCATCTATCTATCTATTTATCTATCTTTCTATTCATCTATTTATCTTTCTATCTATCCATCTATCTACTTATCTATCTAGACTGGTTGTTTTAAGCATATCAGAAATGAAAGAGCATAAACTCGCAAGAAAGCTACTTTTGGGAATAGGGGCATATCAGAAATGACGAGTGTAATAAGAAGTATCAGCACACTGAGAGTCTGCCTTGACTGTGTGTGGAACCACCCTCCTTAGAAAAAATGAATAAATAAAAAATAATAATAAATAAAAAACTAAATAATAAACTAAAAAAACAACAACATTGGTTTGAAATCTTTTAACGCATTTGTTGTGACAAGTGACTACACTAACAAAAGTCTTCCAATTTCTAGGAATATTCAAAAAAATTGAAAAAAAAAACAAAAACAAAAACAAGAATGACACAAATCAAGCAATTACACAGTGACAAGATGATGTAAACTTTGTGTACCTGATATTCAAATTTGAGGTCGCCCATGTTTTGTCTTGTCAGTGCTTTGCTTGTTTGGTTGATGTATTCCTCCTGCGACATCCCTACTTCTTCTGCCTGTTTTTTGTGATCACCCCTCACTAGGGAATAAACAACAACAACAACAACGACAACATGTTGTAATAGTGGACCGGATTCAATGATGAACAGAGGACACAGTTGTTTAACGATAAAATGAACAACTTTAATCCACTATCACAAACTAGCGTCATGTAATGACTGCTGCTCTGACCGTATCACTCAAATATAGAATACATGGAATATGCGTACACTTGTGATAAATGTAGTGCGCTCACATAACACAACACAAACAATCAAAAGAAATCAGTAAACACGTTAAAAAGATTTATTATGCCTGGTACTATTAAAAGACTAAATAGCACATGTCCAAAATTGCTTTCCCAAGTGTAACTGCTTATCGTAAATTCTTGTTATTGGTATACACTTCTGTGATTAAAATACAGGCACTGCATGCACTATTCAGTGTTAGTAGGCCTATCTTCTTATACTGTAAAAGTGGAAATGTTTGTAGCGTGGAACTTCTCAGGCGCAACATGAAGAAAGCACAAAAATGAAAGTGGGCAAATATTTTGTGTGATTTTTAATTACATTTCATCTCTTTAATTTCACGGAATTAAAATCAGGCAAAATTAATGTACATTTAGGGTAAGAGGCTCCTCTTCTGAAGAATTGGAATTGGAATTGGAATTGGAAGACAATACGATCAGATTGTATATAATTATAAAGATGCATTTTTATTCTAGAAGTTTGGAAGCAAAGGATAGTGGCCTGGATGTCCACAGATTGTATTTAAGATTAAAATGTATCAAGTGTTGTGCAATGTAGGCTCAGACCTACGGCATGATTTGATATTGATGACGCTCTTCTTTCCACACGAGTACTCATGTACAAATGCACACATACAAACAATAACACACACACACACACCCATGCACACAAACAAAGACTAACAAAACAACATGTTATACACACACTCAGTTTCTACTTACATTCCCCTTCCCAAGCGTGGAGACTTTCAGAATCAATCAGCTTGATGCTGAACGTAGCATCCTCCTCATCGCGTTCAATGCGGGTACTCAGGAAGAAAACCTTGTCATGTGCCTCAAAGCTGCACAGCCCTCGCTCCACAGACATGTTTGATGGTGTTTTGTGGCTGTATGTAGAGAAGCTGACAAACATTAATTCCTAATACAATACATAGGAACATCTGCATTCTGAGGTTGACTACAACAGCTTGGTCGATAAGGTCCAGAGATCTAGAGACTAAAGAGGTGATTAGAGTCTATAGATCTAGAGTCTACATGAAATGAAAAATCATCAAGAATGTCATGATTGATGTGCACTAGGCCTATGCACAGGGCAACTGCAACCAGCCCGAATGCTTTGCGTTCTACCACAGCAGGGTAACTCTTTGAAGGAGTGCTCTAGGGTTATGCATAGCCATAGTATTCTACAGAACTTCTACAGCATCATGTCTGACACTACTCTACAAAAGATGACTGTACTTTAATGGAAAAAGAAGAAGGGATTACACTAACTATCCAAGAAGATTTTAAGTTTTAACCTCGGCATGGTTCTGCTCTATTAATGGCATGCCATAACCTACTACTAGGCCAGGGTAATGTTGACCAGGAATCCCACTGGTATGATGTCACGTTTCATCACCTGTTCATGACATTAGTTTCTAGAAACTCTTGTAGTTGTACTCGCATGAATTTGGCAGACGCTAGAGTAAGACGGTGTAAAATGGTGTAGGCCCTAGCCTAGCCTAGGCCTAATCACTGGGATTAGCCTAATGTAAAGCATCGAGTGTTCATCAGTATTCATCATCACTGATCATGAAGATAAACCAGTGGATCTACATCTATCTGTATACAAGAATCTACTAGTTGTTCGAGTATTCCTTAGACAAAACAGCATGGCGTAGATCTAGACCCTAGTAGAAAAACTAGAAAAGTAGCAAATGTGTTTTATTGGACAGATCCAAGCATCAGTTCAAACACAGTTTGCTACGCGTGGGACTGATATTATAATGAAACATTCGCTGATAACTGTCACAGCTTATTTGATGTATTTCTCGAAATCCGTAGAATCTCCAAACTTACGATTTTAATAGTGCAAGTCCAAAAGTCACGATACTGCCAGTAATGTGTCTACCTAGGTTAGACCTAAAAGTTAGTTAGGGGATCGACAGACAGATCAGTGTAAAGACAGTCAGCTGCCCATGCCGCCAGCATGCAAAGAGCAGGGCGAGATAACGTTAGATCTAATGAGAGTTCTGCTCTTTGCTCAGTTTTTCAAAGTTCTGTACCGCCCTCTCGCGATCGCGATTGAGTTCGTGGTGGTGTTTCAAAACTAAGTGTACAAACAAAAACAAACGAAGAATAAAAAAATGAACCTGAAAAATTATTTACATAATTATAACTACAGAATGCATCAACGTAACACAACTATTTCAATGTTTTGCATACTTACCATCGCATTACATTGGTATAACTTGGTCCATTTACTGTTTGTAAATCCCAGATTTCAATATCAAGCGAATAAAATCCAAGACTGTTGTTAGGTTGTAGGCCTATGTGACTAGTAAGTTAGGCCCAAAAGTAAGACTGAGTGCACATCATCCGGCTCGGGCAGCTGCTTAGAAAATAATGTGTGTCACTTCTGGTTTTTTTTTTCTCCCTTTTTCACATCATTGGGGAAAATAACGATAATTATAATCGACACATTTCTTCTTCTTCTTGCTTACACATTCGCAAATCTCGTCCCTCCTCCGGCCTTTCTCTCCTCACCCCGCCTCTGTGAATTTGTCCTTCTCTGCTGTTTTTCCCTCAATGTGAATTCACTATTCTAAGCAAGTGTCTAATTCTATTTGTTATTCAATTTCCTTCGTGGGTAATCTAACGAATGGTAAGCACTGGTAAGGGGGATCAGATTATCGTTCTGAGAATTTTAATCGGGAAATGAGTTAACTCCATTCCTAATTTGAAATAATTATTGCCACTAGACCACTGGACCTGCCCAAGCGGAATACCGGGTGAAGGCAGTGCCGCCTCACACCCAGCTGGACCCCATGAAAGTCCAGGTATAGCACCTGAATATGCGCTAGATCCAGCCATCTTCTCAGATGCAAATGAAAGAAAGAAACAAACAAACAAACAAACACCACTGAAACAAACAAAATAATGAAGACATTGCGATTGGGCTCGTTTTATTCATAGCATCTGTAATCCTTATAGTAACAAGTGAGATATCACTGGAAGGGTGAATAATTTTTGCTCTATCTGATGATGGCCTATTTTGTGATGTCTTACATATTGACGCACAACCCGTTTCGCGATCAAACTCTTCACTTGTGCAATACTTTGTGAAGTTATGAATTTCTTATAAATGTTTTGTTGTTGTTGTTGTTGTCGAATCGTTTGTTTTTGGTAATGTTTTCTCTGGATCGGATTTGTAAAAGTGCCATGAGTTCCACTGATATTATGTGCCCCTCTTGCAAATGGAACTCTCACTTTTGTGATGACACAGTATAAAGTAAATAGAACAATCTCAAATGTAAAGGAATTCTCTCTCTCCCTCCCTCTCTCCCCCTTTTTTCTCTCTCACCCTTAGCTCTTCCCTATCTCTCTCCGTCTTAGACAGACAGACAGACAGACACAGACACAGACACAGACACACGCACAAAATAATTTCACTGTACATCGAAAGAGCCTCAAAACTATTTCCTATACAAGAAAAATGTGAACAGTAGGCACTCATCGTTGTTATTATTATTATTATTATTATTATTATTATTATCATCATTTAATTATTATTATCATCATTTAATTATTTTTATTATTATTATTATTATTGTTTCATTATTATAATAATAATATTATTATTATTATTATTATTATTATTATTATTATTATTATTATTATTATTATTATTATTATTATTATTATCATTATCATTATTATTATTTTCGCATTAGAATATTCACCAACAGGTCAAGGGATCAATATGAACTTTCCATTATAGAAAGGAAGACTTTGTGAAATTACTTTTATTTTGGTAATTTGTATCCTCACTCCATCGTGACATCACAGTATGATTCTTGCAGAGTTGCAGTCTTGTTGAAGGCTGCACATAAACTTAACTAAAATCAAACAAAGCAGAAATCAATTATTTTTACAGATTGTTGAATAATTTTTTGAAACGTCCGATGGAATTCAAAGTCATTCGCTGAATTCATGTAATATGTTATAAGATTTCGGGATCAACCTTGCATGGCTTGAAAAAACAAAAAACAAAACAAGAAAATGAATTCAAAATATTTCTCACTGTAATAAAAGTATAATAATAATACTTGAAGAGTTTGTTTGCAAAAACCGATAAGTCCATTTTTGAAGATTTTGAAGTACGGTCTCTGTCATAAGGTACAAAATGATACCTTTTAAATAATATATTGGTCACTACATCACATTTTTGAAGCTATGGTCAAAAGAAGAAAAATTTCTTATTATTCTCTTTATTTTTCTTGACCTTTAATCGCAAATATCTCCATTTGGCAAATATGGATTTATCGGTTTTTGCGAACAAACTCTTCACTTATTGTTATGATTTTATTATCAGGCATAAAGGGTTGATAGATGTCCAAGACGACGAATCTCGACTTCATTACATTTTTAAAGGGATCGTATACTGTATTTTTGGTTGAGACCTAATTTCAGGTTTCTAACACTTTTTGGTGAGATAATGAGAAACCTCTTATGAAATATGAAAGAGCATGTAATTCTATGAGGAATTCAACGTTTATTTGATGAAAATTGGTTTTGAAATGGCTGAGATAGCCAAAAACGAGCGATTCTAATAAGGTGGGGGACCCACACTTTATTACGATCGCTTTGTTTTACTGTGTTTTTGGATGTTTCAGTCATTCCAAACCCGATTTTCATCAATCAATAAACTTTGAATTCATCTTAAAATGGTATGCTCTGTACTATTTCATAAGTGATTTCTTGGAATCTCGCAAAGAGTTAAAAGCCCAAATTCTCATCTCCACCAATACTGTACCATCCCCTTACCTAAATCATGTGACATTGTAAGACATAATTATGATTTGGGCATACATTTTTTTTTTTTCAAGTCATTGTCATAAGCCGGATAGTGAATGTTTTGGTGTCTTCTGATAAATTTTATTGACAGTTGTCCAGGGGAGAGAGAGACTTACTCATGACACGATGTGTTGAGTGAGCAATAAAACTGTTGGATATTTTTCCTCTCTCTTTTAGGCATGCTATAGTCTTGGTTGAGGTGAGGATTCAGCCTTTAACTTTTTGCAAGATACCTACGTAAAACAAAGCGATCCTAGTAAAAGATGGTGCCACCTTATATTATGACCGCTTTGTTTTGGATATCTCAGCCATTTCAAAATCAATTTTCATCAAATGAGCTTTGAATTTCTCGTAGAATTACGTGCTCTTGAATATTTCAAAAGAGGCTTTACATTATCTTAAAAAAAAATAAATCATTAAAAAACGTTGCAAACCAGTCCTGTTACAGCACCCCATCTAAACCAAAAAATGTATATACCTTTAACATAGATGGCGCTATACCACAAACGTGAGCAGAAAACTAGACGTTGACGGACAGTGGGCACCAATTTGACACAGATGCAATCTTGCGGGGGAAAATTCTGTCGTTTATGGTTCTAAAACTTTCCGATTTTCTCCTCACCTTGCATAGTATACTATAGGTGCGCCCGAAAGAATCGAATGGGTGAGTCGCATATTATTATGTTCGATGTTGTATCTCTTATTGTTTTATAATATCGATGTTATCGGCTGCCAAACTGTACAGTCGAGCTTATTAAGTTAGTGCTTATTCTTGGCATATAAATATTACATGGAAATTGAAATTGTTCCAAAAAGCCACAAATGCCATATTTTGTGTACACATTGTTTAATGAAATAAATGAAAATTTGTGCGATCGTAAAGCAATGTCATACAGGAATGAAAATGAAGGGGAATGAAATGAAAAGAAAAGGAAAGAATTCAAATCAAATCACATCAAATCAACAGGCTGGGAAAGTTGGATAGAAAACGTGATCAGTAGGTCTACGCTGTGTCCCATATGTCCTTGCATCGGCCGTGTCGTGCTACACTAAAGAGCATTATGATACAGTATCAGTAAACTCCGGAATTCGGGGTAACGGAATAAAAGCAAAACAACAACAACAGAGACATCCAAAAAAAAAAAAAAAAAAAATGTTCCCGCGTTGCTGCAGCTGAGACTGCGTGTGCTGTGCGGATGTGGTGCACTGACAGTTTTGAGTTACCTGCACGCACATCACACACAAACGCGCAGGCGTGCTTACTATTTCGCCAGCAGTTTGTTTTTGGTGGTCGTCGAAAGTGCAGCCTTCTGTTGTAAGTTCTTGCCGTCAGCAAGGTGTGGATTGCCACTTACTCTCTACTTTGACGCTCTGCAGCCGAAGAAAGGTAAAGTTCAATTCCTCTCTCAGCTTTACTCGGGACAGTCTTGTTCCGTATTATGTGCTGTATTTGGCCCTCCCCAGCACTCTGTTCTTGCATGTTTCTCCTCTTTCATCACGGGTGGGGCCATAAATATTACGATGCCTTATGAACCCTCTACGCTCTCCTCTCCACTACACCCTCCGTGTTTTATTCCCAGCCGCCCAAACTGTGCGGCATGTTCCTCCCATATCTCCACCAAAACTGCTCCGGAGGAGTCTTTTATCATTTTTTTTTTTTTTTTTTTTTTGGGGGGGGGGGGGGTACTTTTACAACTCTCCTCCGTTGACATAACAGTCATAGAGGAGGGGATTCCGTGAAGCAAGATTATAGTCTCTGCGGAACATTATAATATCCATGACGACAAGATACAGACCGATCTTTGGGTCAACTAAAGTAAAACCACCTGGGCCTGGGCTCTTTCCTCAATAATCTGTGACAACAATCTTTTCCGTCCGTTTTCATAATGGCATCTTCCAACCATTGTGATTGTGTCTGTGAGCTGAGTCTGCTGGGAATATGTTATTGTGTATGCATCTCTATAACTATACTGTCAGTGTGTCCTGGTTGTTGTATTAAATATAATAGTACTGAATAAAAATGATTCTTGATATGAGTGCTTACTGCAAGTGTGTAAATGTATGAATATAATTTGTATATTTTTGTGTGCCTGTATTTTGTGAGACTCAGTTTACATTTCATCTCTCCTATTCTCACTTGAAATTGAAAGGTATAATAACGTGAATGAAACGTTTGCGGGCGATTTTTGCAACCATGAGAAAGTTCACTGTTTGGCGGTGACGATGATCAATATTGATTCATGGCAAAGCTCGGCAGTCTATCAATGTGGTAGACATGGGATATATTATTTTACGACCATGGCTTGCACCAGCTGTGATCTTTCTCACCTAAGCCTATAGCACAGCGGCCTGACACAAGGCAAGTGACGATCATAGTAAGTGGCAGTTGTCCACTGCTGTAAAAGCAACAAAGTTGTATGGAGTATAGAAGGAGGCCTGAGTCTGCGCCAAGACTACTATATGCACCACTTTGGCACTGTCCCATAGGCCCTTGGGCGAGGCTGGGACAGTGGTGCGTGTATTAGTCTTGGCATATGCAGACTCCTAATACGACCAACAAGGGCTTGTGCCTGCAAACTAGGTCTATCGCGATATCATGCATGGTGGGTTTGGGCGTGTCGCTCTAATCGGGAGGTGGGAATATCCACCTCCCTGCTGTGCGTCAAACCAGGGAGGTGAGACAAAATTGCTTGATGGTAATGATAGTATTGGTGGAGATGAGGTCTGGATTGAGCGTTTAAAGGGATGCGGTGGAGATGAAGATTGGGCTTTTGGGTCAATCCATGTCAAATCATCAAGTGCTTGTCACCCGACCCCCTCCGATTTTCTTTAAAATCGCACCAAATGTTCCCCAAAGTGTCTGACGGAAAATCCCAAAATATTTTGCCCCAAGGTCAATTGGTTTCTAAGATACAGCCTCACATAGCAACCGATGCGCATTCCAAAAAATTAGTTAAAAGAAAATTAGGCATTTTTGATTGATTGTGGTAGCATGGATATTTATGCAAAAGTCTTAATTATCTGGAAATTGAGAGAACTTTATGGTCTTTGCAAGAAAAACTGACTGTGACGTGAAATTGACTTTTCGTTAACGTGCACGAGGTCACCGAAAATGGTGTTAAATGTTAATTTCGAAAATTTTAAAGCATATTTAGAGGCTAATATCTTCCACATTTCATCACCTTAGGTTCCAAAATATCATGCTCTTGAAGGCTTTGACTTGCTCAGTAATTTTGAAAAAAAAATCAGCAGATTTTTACCCACCGTCTTTACGAAGAGCGCCCTCAAAGTTGACAAAAATGAAAAATGTGCCAAATTCAAGGTCATGGATCACCCTTCGTCCCACCTAGGAATGGCATCAATTTTTGTGTATTGATAGACATTTACCTATATTATCTTGGGTTATCAAAGAAATTTTGCTACCGAAATGTTCAATGGCAAATTTGCCCCACTGAAAATGGTCGTAAACGGCCAAATTCCCATGTAATATCACATATTAGGTTTAGTGGAAATTTTAAATGTCCCCGCTTTCAAGATGAAAAGCCCTAGCCCTGTGATATTTGCAGTAGGGATAGTCTGTTATACATATTTTAGTAATATATACCACAAAACATTTTACTACATAATAATGACCTTGAAATTTAATCCAAAAATTTGTTAAAAACAATAAATCGCTCCATTTTCCTCATTGAACTGCATTTAGTATGTGTTTTGAAAGACTTTTCACAGAGCTATATTTCAAGAATTATGAAAGCTGACAGCCTGCCATATTAAGGTTCTAAACTATTTGTGTTCTTCTTTCAGATTTAGTGTCAATTTGATCATGAATGTTATACCTTTGACCTTGAAGTGCTTCTAAAAATAGCTGTAAATTTGAAAAAAAAAAATTTAAAACTACAAAATTACACACACGACAGGTGTTTTATGGCATGATATCCTTGTGATTCTTCCACAAACACAAAAGCTTTTTATAGTGTAAATGTTATATAATGGAATTAATCTATATGTGCTTGCAAGATATGTTACAATTAATTACTTTGTTCTGAAAATGACCCTCAATTTCAATCAAAAATAAGGGACAGTAATACTTTGTGATTTTGTGTACATTTCCTATGGAAAACAGTGCTTTGTGATGAAACTCATAAGAACTAGACCATTTTTACTATCTATCACTTTGATTGATTAATTCTATTCTAATTATGGTAGAAAAAGTGGGCTGTGACAATTTCCAATAAAAAAAAAACCACACAAATGCTGTAAGAAATAAAAACAAAGAAATACATAACAAATTCCAAAAAAAAAAACATAAGAATTGAAGTGATTATGGAATTGTCATAAATTACAGAACAAATACCCCCAAAATGAAGACTCAAAGTGCTTTTAATGTGCGTTTCACAGGCTAGAATAAGAATCTTATTATTATGTTGGGCGCAATGTCTATAATATACGTACTTAATAGGCATTTCTCATGATTTTGAAGGTCATAACTTGAGGGTCATTGTCAGAACAAAGTGATTAATTGTAACATATCTTGCAAGAACGTATAGATTAATTCCAGTATGTAACATTTACACCATAAAAACTTTTTTTTGTGTTTGTGAAAGAATCACTAGTATGTTATGCCATAAAACACCTGTCGTGTGTGTAATTTGTATTTAACAAATTTACAGCTATTTTTAGAAGCTCTTCAAGGTCAAGGGTATCACATTCATGATCACATTAACATTTAATCTGAAAGAAGAACACAAATAGTTTAGAACCTTAATAAGGTAGGCTGTCAGCTTTCATAATTCTTGAAATATTGTTCTGTGAAAAGTCTTTCAAAACACATATTACATGCAGTGCAATGAGGAAAATGGAGTGATTTATTGTTTTAATCAAATTTTTGGATTAAATTTCAAGGTCGTTATTATGTAATAAAAGTGTTTTGTGGTATATATTACTAAAATATGTATAACAGACTACCCCTACAGCAAATATCACAGGGCTAGGGCTTTTCATCTTGAAAGCGGGGACATTTGAAATGTCCTCTAAACCCAATATGTGATATTACATGGGAATTTGGTCGTTTACGTCCATTTTCAGTGGGGTAAATTTGCCATTGAACATTTCGGTAGCAAAATTTCTTTGGTAACCCAAGATAATATAGGTAAATGTCTATCAATACACAAAAATTGATGCCATTCTTAGGTGGGACGAAGAGTGATCCGTGACCTTGAATTTGGCACATTTTTCATTTTTGTCAACTTTGAGGGCGCTCTCCGTAAAAACGGTGGGCACGAATCGGCTGATTTTTTTCAAAATTACTGAGCAAGTCAAAGCCTTCAACAGCATAATATTTTGGAACCTAAGGTGATGAAATGTGGAAGATATTAGCCTCTAAATATACATTGAAATTTTCGAAATTAACATTTAACACCATTTTCGGTGACCCCGTGCACTTTAACGAAAAGTCAATTTCGCGTCACAGTCAGTTTTTCTTGCAAAGACTATAAAGTTCTCTCAATTTCCAGATAATGAACACTTCTGCATAAATATCCATACTAAAACAGTCAATCAAAAATGCCTAATTTTCTTTTAACTAATATTTTGGAATGGGCACTGGTTGCTATGTGAGGCTGTATCTTAGCAACCAATTGACCTTGGGGCAAAATATTTTGGGATTTTCCGTCAGACACTCTGGGGAACATTTGGTGTGATTTTAAAGAAAATCGGAGGGGGTCGGGTGACAACTTTTCTGAAAATTGCATGATTTGACGTGGATTGACCCTTTTAACTTTTTGCGAGATACCAAAAAATCCACTAACGAAAATATAATATCAGTGCAGAGCATTCCATTCTAAAAGGAATTCAAAGCTTATTAGGTTGATGAATATCGGTTTTGAAATGGCCGAGCCATCCAATAAGTAAAACAAAGTGATTGCAAAACCCCACCTTTTATTAGGATTGCTCTGTTTTCGGTATCTTAGCCATTTCAAAACCAATTTTCATCGGATTAACATTAAGGTTCCACTTATAATTACATGCTCTTTCATATTTCACGAGAGGTTTCTCACGATATCTCGTGCAAAAATGTTAGAATCTAGACTTAGGTCTCAACCAAAACTACAATAATGTAGTATGTTTAGTACCTAAAGCTTGTATCACGCATACACACATTCGCTCGCAGGCAAACACATGCAACCCCCTCTCGTCGTTTTCTTCTTCTTCTTCTTCTTCTTCTTCTTTCGTCTTGGTGATGGTAAAAGGAATGGGAAAAGCAGTGTACAATCCGGTAAATTAACTCTTCTTCATGTGCATTGAGTGCCGATTAGCCTACACCCTCAGTGATAACAAGTAGTACAGGGCCTACACACTGTCCAAAGTCAGCGGTACAACAAGGGTTATTAAAAGAACAGAACCATTTCAACCGGAAGAGAATCAGAAACAACCTTAGGGACTTGAGCACATCAGTTCAGACCAATCGGAAAATTAATATAACTTACAGAGGATGACGATTGAGAACAATGATTGTAACCTTACCATTACCACAGACAATTACTCGATTAGATAGCTGTGCCGTTTTTTTTTTTTTTTTTCGTGCAGAAGGTTATTTTGAAATAATAATGAAGGAACGGCCATCAAAAAGACCCGTAAAGCCATATTTGGAGCAAATTGGCAGATGTATATTGTGGTTTCACGATAGAAAAGGCGGGGTATATGGATGACTTATTCAGGTATGTAGCCTCATAGAAAACTCTGTTGACGTTGTACAGAACAACAACAACAACAGCAACAACAACAAAAACAACAAAAATGTGATGCTCGTTAAACAACGCGATAATTCGTATTTCACGCCAAGACGATTAAAATCGTATTAGACTGAATACTTGCGTCTGTCGGGCGTTGGCCACACCTAGTTTGCAGGCACAACCCTTGTTGGTCGTAAAGGAGTCTGCGCCAAGACTACTACATGCATTGAAGCTTCTCCCTCCCTGTCACCTCCCTGTGTTAAAGGGGAAGGCTAGTAACTGATCAGTGGGAATCAGTGGAAATGCTGGGAGATGATTGTTCCAATCCTTATGGGATTCATTCAAGAGTTCATTGTATCTATTGTTGTGTGAAAATGATTTGCTTCAGAACGGTCTCATATTCAAGTAATGTGCAGATTAATGCTCCATCACTGACCAGGGACGCTAACCTGGAAGCATTAAACTGCACATTACTCGAATATGAGACCATTCTGAAGCAAATCATTTTCACACAACAATAGATATACAATGAACTCTTGAATGAATCCCATAAGGATTGGAACAATCATCTCCCAGCATTTTCACTGATTCTCACTGATCAGTTACTAGCCTTCCCCTTTAATCTTGGCGCATGCAGACTCCTATACAAAGGTTTGTGCCTGCAAACCAACAGGCCACACCAGCGGCTTGCGTTTTAATAGTCCGTCCGTTCACGATATTGAAACGGTCTCATAATTTCAATATCAGTTTTTCAATTTCACATCACACAATCAAAGGTCTATGTTGTCATCAGCACTGCTGGTAAGAAGCGAATGTGACGTGTAGGCTAATATTATGGTGAGGCAGGGAGGTGCTTTCCACCTGCCTGGATGAGGGGAAGCGTGTTTGTAGGTGGTCATGCCAATAAGTTGACTTCATTCGTCTCGGACCAGAGAGGTGACACCTCCCTGCTTGGACGTAGAATACACAGCGAAACACAAAACAAGCTTATGTATCACGAAGCTACATGTAGTAACTCCCAAACCATAGCAGGAAATTATTTAGAGATGTGCTTATGAATTATAACAGAAGACAGAGATAGATAGATGGAGAGATAGATAGATAGATAGATGATAGATAGATAGATAGATAGATAGATAGATGGATTATAGATAGATATAGATAGATAGATAGACAGATTAGATAGATAGATAGATAGATAGATAGATAGACAGATTAGATAGATAGATAGATAGATAGATAGACAGATTAGATAGATAGATAGATAGATAGACAGATTAGACAGATAAGATAGATAGATAGATAGATAGATAGATAAATAGATAAACCGGAAGGTGGGGTAGGGTCCATGGTGGGGGTAAAGGGAGTGAGTGAGAAAGGGCAGCTCAGATGGCAAAGTGTTACTGTTTTCCATTGTATGTATTTTGCTAGCCAACTTCGAACTGTCCACTTCACATTCGTGTGTCTTAGCATACACACAGTTATACATCTCGTATTTCTTTAGTCTTGTTTTCCTAACTCACACGCGAATGTTATGATTAGAAAGCGATTTTACACGCGCCATTGCTTTAATACGCCATAGCTGTTGTGTCCATAGCACGTAGCATTCCTTCCCACGCCCCACGCCCATAAAACCATGCAGCTACTATAGGAGCTCCATGTATAAACACTGCTTTCATGATTCTCTCCACTTTACTCAAGTTCACAAATTGATCCAATCATCCAAGTCTGATAATTATGTTGAAATGTTTGGAAATGAAACTAAAGGAATCATTCGAAAGTCATTAAACAAAGTGCGATGTAGGCATCCAGCAATCGCATCTGCGAGGGAAAGAAAATTGGACTGAATTGAATTTGTCATCTATGTTTGATGAATATATTTTTCAATCATAGTTGTTTTTTTCCTTGTACATAATGCTACAGAGAGCATTAACATCAATGAAAATCCGTTAACATCGGGCAACGTATTTCTGGATTTCCATTGTTTTGGTTGAAGTTTTGGTTGGAATATAATCGTGAGTAGTCGTCTTGTGTGTTGATGGTAGAGTACATGCCGTTTAAAGGGATAGTAAAGTATTGGTGGAGATGAGGATTGAACTTTTATCTTTTTTTCTTTGGCGAGATAAGGAGAAACCACTTTAATATCAAAATGTTACAGAACATGCTATTCTAACAGGAACTCAAAGTTTATTTGATGAAAAATCGGTTTGAAATGGCTGAGATATCCAAAAACAAAGTAAAATAAAGCGATCTCCATAAAAGGTGGATCTCATCTTTTATTTAGATGCTTTGATTTGGATATCTCGGCCATTTCAAAAACAATTTTCATCAAGTAAACATTAAATTCCTCTTAGAGAATTGCGTACTCTTTCAAATTTCATTAGAAGTTCCTCATTACCTCATATAAAAAAGAAGAAGTTAAGAACGTGAAGCCAGGTCTCAAACGTAACTATATCATCCCTTTTAGCAAACCATTAAAAATGCGAAATTTTTGGCGGGTTGTCCGATTTAGCTTAAATTTCACTGATGGTGTAATATTCACCTGTTGCTTTCAAATGCTGGCCCTGTGCCAAGGAAGCGTCGCCTGTACATATCCCCTTCCGGTGTGACCTTCGCCCCACTGGTATTTAGCACCGACCTATCCAGTGGGGTAAATTGGCACCTCGTCTACAACCACCCTGTCCACTGTCCACCTAGTCTAATGCCATCTCGTCTAAACTCACTTCGTCTACTACTAACTCGTCTACCAACCATTTTGTCTATATGCCAATTAGTCTAATTGTCATTTCGTCTACTAGCCATTTTATCTAATGTCCAATTTGTCTAAGTCACATTTCGTCTAACACCCATTATGTCTATTGACCATTTCGTCTATTAATCATAAGGTCTATGAATAAAATAGTCTACAGCTCATTTTGTCTAATAGCCAATTGGTCTACAACTCATTGTCTAATAGTCAATTAGTCTAATAACCAGTCAGTCTACTGCCAACTGGTCTACTCCCAATTGGTCTAATCCCAACTGGTCTACACTCAATTGGTCTACTCCCAACTCGTCTACTCCCAATTGGTCTACTCCCAACTCGTCTACACCCAAGTGGTCTACTCCCAACTCGTCTACTCCCAACTAGTCTACACCCAACTGGTCTACACCCAACTCGTCTACCGCCAACTCATCTAATGCCAACTTGTCTACTGCCAACTCGTCTACTGCCAACTAGTCTACTCCCAACTGGTCTACTACTAGTTATAGTTTTTTTTTTTTTTGTAATTTAAGTCTACTTCATCCAGTTTCTTTTTTCCCAGTGAAATAGGTTGAACACTTTTGGTGCCCCATTTGGTTTAAATTTTTATGTTCTAATTATGACAATTTTTTAGGAAAAAAAGATAATGTCACAGTGTGAAAAACTTGCTGTGTTATTTTTGTGGTGGATGTGTAATTTATATCAGAAGCAATCATGCAGAATTTATATGTCCAAACTTCAACACATCATCAATTCAACTTTGATACACAATCATAAGTATGGTAAAAATGAAAAGGAACACAATAGAAGTACATTATCAGTATTCTTTATTCTGTCTGCCACGTACTGATGTATGTAAACGGTTAAATGCACAAAAAAAGGTTGAAACATATACACAAAAATATGATTTGCGATGATGGAAAGAAATTAAATCTTGATCTAAAATATGGTAATGTAAGTTTCACTATATACAATTCGTCAGTCGCATTACGAACCGGCGAATGTTCGAATTTGGGTCGATTTTTCAAAATTCACTTTTTCCATTTTTTGAATGTCCATACCAAACTCTACCTATCCCCAAAATATAAAATTGCAAAATTCACAAAAACACGTATTTTTGGTAATGACGAATTTTCAAAATGTCCAAATGCTGCAATTTGTGACATTACGAACCGGCAAATGTTCGTATTCGCCGGTTCGTAAAATCCCTGTTCAGACGGTAACACACGTGAGGTATGTGGGGCGAATCGTTTGTGATGGAGGATTGTTACTGAGCTAGTTTATCATTATTTAGTTATTTTACGGCCAGAATGTAGACTGGATAGTCATGTCTCACCATTGATTAGTATGTCTTTATATTCAGCATGTGCGGAATAATTAACAACTAGAATAGTCTAATATTGATTTTTGTGCTAATCAAGGGCAGGGTTTAATATGAATAGTTCATGACAGTGAGATGGACTGGACACTAGACAAAGTGGTATATTCATTATTAGCATGACCAGATGGAAATGATCAGTTTGGGTAAATTGTTGAGAGTAAAACTGCATCAGTTGGGAGTACACCAATTGGGTATAGACGAGTATAGACCAATTGGGAGTAGACAAGTTGGGAGTAGACCAATTGGGAGTAGACCAATTGGGAGTAGACCAATTGGGAGTAGACCAATTGGGAGTAGACCAGTTGGGAGTAGACCAGTTGGGAGTAGACCAGTTGGGAGTAGACCAGTTGGGAGTAGACCAATTGGGAGTAGACGAGTTGGGAGTAGACCAGATGGGTATAGACCATATTGGGTATGGACAAACTAAGGGTTGGACGATATGATAACTAGACAAAGTGAATGTAGACTAAATGACTTGTAGACGAGGTGGGAGTAGACTAACTAGTAGTAGACAAAATAGATATTAGACGACATGGCAAATAGACATTGTGAGTGTAGACGATTTGGCTATTAGATCAATTGTTTTGTAGACGAAATGCTCCTTAGACGAGTTGGGTATTAGACAGTACGGGTAGTGGGCAAAGTGACTATTAGACAATATGGGTACTGGACAAAACGAGTTGTAGACCAAATGGGTATTAGACGAATCGGTAATAGACGATATGCCAGTAGACCAATTGGAAAATAGACATAGTGGCTGTAGACGAGGTCACTATAAACCTCTAGTGGAGGTCGAAATCGCATGGTTCCTAGCCTTTTACCAAGGCCCTCTCCCTGTATTGTGGTGAGCGAATGTGAGCAAACGAAGCGAACTCACGTACCTGAGTTTGACAGCTTCGGTCGCCCGTCAAAGCCATCACACAGATAGAGGGCCTTGACAAAAGGCTACTTGGTTTCTAGAGAGGAAATAAATGGCGTAAATACTCAATCTTGAGTGATACACGCCATTAAAACCAAAACCATTGAAACAACAGCTACAACAACAACAACAACAACAACAACAACAACAACAACAACAACAAGAAACCAAAGTACACGTCACCTGCTCGTCAACTCGCGCCAGATTTCATTGGGAAGTAGGCCCGTATAGGACGCCAAATAGTGTGTTTCAAAACTTGAAGAAGAACTCTTTTGTTTTCTTGTGTTTGTTTGTTTGTTTGTTTTTAAACCACTGATCAAAGGTGTTGGCTATGCGCATGCAACTTAAAAATTAGAACCGCTTTAGATTAAGGGTTTTCATCAAAGATAGCAGAGATGAGCGTCTTTGGTTTTCATCTTTGCAAGACGAGAGAAGTTCAGACCCACACACTTGGGTTTATATTTCACTATAACGATACCCTACAAACATAGCAAGAAACCTCTGAATAGAAATTCTAAAGGAGATGGCTAGTAACTGATCAGTGGGAAAACTGGGGGATGATTGTTCCAATTCTGGTGGAATTCATTTAAGAGTACATTATATCCATTATTGTGTGAAAATTATTTGCTTGAGAACGGTCTCATATTCAAGTAATGTGCACAGTTTAATGCCCCGTCACTGTACAGGCATGCTAACCTGGAAACATTACAATAATAATAATAATTGATATGATTTATATAGCGCCAAATCCACTCTGCAGAGTGCTCTAGGCGCGGAAGGAAGAGAAAGTGAAGGAGATAAAGGACATACAAATATCAAGTACATGTAATGAGTAGTCAAATTGAGGCTTTAAACAAGTGAGTTTTTAGACTGCTTTTAAAGGAGTCTGATGAAGAACAATTTTTTACGGCTGAAGGTAAGTTATTCCATAAGGTGGGAGCAGCATGGCCAAAGGCACGTATGCCCCATATTGTAGTGAATCTTGGAATTATCAGAGAACCGGAGTTGGATGAGCGTAAAGATCTAGCAGGGATGTAATTATGGAGTAAGTCAATATTATACTGAGGAGCAGTGCCCTGAATGCAATGAAAAGTCAAAAGTAAAATCTTGAAAATAATGCGATCTTTGACTGGTAACCAATGAAGTGATCTCAAAATAGGGGTGATGTGAGCGTACTTCTTGGATAGTGTGATGATGCGTGCTGCCGCATTTTGAAGCCTCTGTAGCATGGAGAGCTGAGTTTGTGGTAAGTTAAATAAGACAGAGTTTCCAAAATCGAGCCTAGAGGATATCAAGGCATGGACTAATTTTTCGGTAGAAGAGCGGTTCAAATATTTTCTAATGAAGCCGATATTGCGAAGTTGGTATCTTACAGATCTACAAATGCTAGAAACTTGATGAGACATAGTCATATTACAATCTAGCATTACACCCAGGTTGCGACAGGTTTGGGACACACTAATTGACATGCCGGAAAAGGAGATAAAATTAATGTCAAGTTTACCTAATTGTGTCTTCGAACCAAACATTAAAAACTCAGATTTATCCGTATTCAATTTCAAAGAATGTGAGTTCAGCCATGAATAAACATCGTTCATTGCATTCTCAAGCTGACTCAAAGCATGTAAGGCATCGGCCTGGTTAGGTTTGAAAGACAAATACAATTGAATGTCATCAGCGTATATGTGATAATTAATTTTGTGCTGGCGCAGTAAGTGTCCCAGGCTAATAAGATAGATGGAAAACAAGGTGGGCCCGCCCACAGAGCCCTGTGGAACACCGCATTTGAGAGGCATAGCATTTGATTTACAGCTGTTGACACACACTGCCTGTGAGTGGCATGAAAGGTAAGATTTAAACCATTCGTATGCCTGACCTTTTACACCAAGAGATTGGAGGGTGTTTAACAAAATTGCATGATTAACAGTATCGAAGGCGGAGGACAAATCAAGTAAAATCAAAGCAGTGACATTTCCACGATCCATTTCCTGTAGGATGAAGTTCGACACATTGAGGAGAAGGGTTTCTACGCTATGGTAAGGACGATATGCGGATTGAAAAGGATCGAATAAATTATTAACCAAGAGGTAATCTGTAAGTCTGGAGAAAACAATCCTTTCCAAAATTTTAAACAAAAATGGAAGGTTACACACGGGGCGGTAATTTTGGAGTGAATCTGGGTCTAAGGAAGGTTTTTTCAAAAGAGGTGTTATATATGCAGATTTCAAACACGAGGGGACGTAACACTGATCAATACTTAGGTTCACAATCATTGAAATAATAGGAGCGAAAATGGATGAACAATCTTTTATCAATACAGTGGGGACTGGATCTAAAGAACATGACTTGGGAGGTAATCTGCGAAGAAGAGCTTGGACCTCGTCGGGATCAGTGGGCTTCAGGGTTTCAAGGGAAGCTGTCGTGAGGGGCTCCTGCGCCGATTCGTCTGGACAGAGACTGTTACTGATAGTCTCTACCTTATTCCGAAAGTAATCGATGAAAGTCTCGGCCATTGCAGAACTGTCCATGTTGGACGGTAATGGTGAAGATTGCTTTCGATTGAGAAGGCGGTTGGCAACGGAGAAGAGCCGTTTGGAATCTTCGCCACAGTCTTTGATGAGGCCCACGTAATAAGATCGTTTGGCCTTCTTCAGCAGGGAGTTTACCACGTTCTTCTGTGCGCACAATGATTTCCTGTCAATTTCACTTTTACCGTTGGAAAGCCATTTGCGCTCGAGTCTCCTACGTTTCCGCTTCGCCGCTGCGATGTCAGAGTTGTACCACGGACAGTCAGTGCGTTTCCTGATCTTTCGAGTCTTTGCAGGAGCATGTATATTGAGGAGTCTGCTGAGCGCTGAGTTGTAATTTTCCACAACGCAGTCCACACTGTCAGTTGGGGAAGACATCAAATTGCAGCTGACAATATCCTCGGCGAATGCTGTCCTGTTGATTTTCTTGATATTGCGGCAGGTGAATTCAGACATAACACGAGAAGGCTTTACAAACTTGAGCAAGCAGGAAACTGCAGAATGGTCTGAGATACCGGAAAAGACCTTGGGGCTGGAGTAGAGAACATTATCAGAGTTTCGCACCATGATGACATCAAGAATATGACCCTTATCATGGGTAGGGGATGAGACGAGCTGGGAAATGCCATGGCCACTGATGAGATCATTGAACCTCAGCGTATTTGGGGCTGAAGTATTGTCAAAGTGGATGTTCAGATCCCCCGTGATCACCAAAGGTGATGGTCTGTACATAGTCTCATCAAGAAACTGTGAGAACTCGTCGAGAAATGTTGAGAAAGAGTGATTTCCAGGAGGTCTATACACAACGACGATGTCCACACAGGAGTGTGCGTTCGAAACAGTTCCATGCATTGACTCGAAGGTAGTGTATTTCCGTGATGGGTTTATGACAACTTGAAGGTTGTCCTTGTAGAGAAACCCAACTCCGCCTCCGCGCTTGGAGACCCTTGGACAGTGATGGAAGGTATAGCCACACGGACGAAGATCGGCAATAGCTGCATCATCAGACGAGGACAACCAGGTTTCGCAGATACATGTGAAATCTAAACGGTGATCGGTAACAAAATCTTGGAATACTGAAGATTTATTACGTAAGGAACGGGCATTTAAAACACCTAACTTGAAATTGTTATCAAAACAAAAATGACCACCTCGTTTTCCCCTATGTGTCCTCCGCCTTCTGTTAATACCGAGAGAGACAATCCGATTCCAGACAGTGGGGTTATCATTGCGCCATCTAGTTGAAATATGACTTGAATTAAATGAACGAAGGGTTTGTGTATCATATGATAATGAATGTCTTGAATTCGATGAGTTTTTGATTGTCGACAAATGCAGTCCACCACTCTCAGGGCCAGGATTCGGATTTATATCTCCAGATATCAATAACAAACTCTGAAATGCGGCCTCTGAGTTGGCATAATAGCGTACAGGGGTACCAACATATTTCCCCTTTGATGGATAGGCTTGTGCATAATGTGCACTAACATTATGAAGGCAGATATTAGGCGTACATGCATCTAGGCAGTACCCTTGACAGCAATAACACAACAGGATCACAGTAAGTACAAAGGCTATAGAGGTGACTGGCTTCATTGTGAATGACATACAGCTGGTACTCAGTAGATTAACAATAGCACTGAACAGTGACAGGATCAGTGAAAATACTTCGAGCTTGACTGAACAGCAAGGCACCTGTAGCTACATGTGTAATGCACCCAACATGGCTGTACAAGCTATGCATATAGAGTGAGGCAACCCTCAAATAATTCAGTGACGGCACTGTAACAAAATAAGCTTACCAGAGCCACAAATTTGTCTAGTTGATTCTCTACACGAACAGAAACCAGATGGTACACAGCACAAGCACAAACATTATACAAGATCAGCAAAATATAAGACAAAAGCAAGAGCAGTGTGGGCGGGCATCCACAAGGCGCGCGCAACCCGAGTCTAATTACTACTATTACTATTACTATTACTATTACTACATTGCTACTATGTCAGCAAGTACGCAAAGTATAGGCCTGGAGGTAGTTACCTTCTTGGTAGGGGCAATTATTAGTTACGTTCAGACGGGAGCCCTTAACCTCGAAGTTAGGAAACTTCGAGGTTAGAGCTTGTAGTTAGGGACCGTGAAGACGCACTCGTAGTTAGCAAACCTCGAGGTTTGCTCGATGTTTCGAGCCACGAGAAATCTTATGGTTAGCGCTCTAACCACGAGCCGCGGGGGGTCCCCACTCGTAGTTAAGCACCGTGTGGACACAAAAAAACAACGAACTCGAAGTTAAGAGTGACCTCGCCGTAAACTCCAGCCCCCACAATTTCCCTCTGCTTCCGGGTCAACCTCCAAACGTACACCACAAATACACTACACGTGAAAAACCTATGACGCACGACACAACAACATCATCTTTTCTTCCCATGCGCTTGATCTCTGAAACTGAACACGTCGAACTCGCTACTGTATTCTATATTCTTCTCCGACGCTAAAAAAAAAAAAAAAAAATGTTTTCGACGAATATCTTCATAAAGGCATAAAGTTATCAGTGCAGTGCTATCTTTGCATACCATGACAGAGAACAAGAGTACCTGTAAGCGAGTCCGACAGGGTTGGACTAAAGAATAAATAGACGTCTTGTTAGCAGTGTGGGCTGAAACTTCCGTTTTTGTGGTTTTAACATCGAGTGGGACCCACTCGTAGTTAGGGGGGCAGAAGCTTTACCTCGAGGTTTCGTAACCTCGAGGTTACGATTCGTCGTGTGGACACACGTCGTAGTTAGGGGGCAAGAGCTAAACCTCGAGGTTTCCTAACCTCGAGGTTAGGGCCTGCCGTCTGAACGTAACTATTGTGGGTGTAGTTTTCCACGCATGACAATAGTTACGTTCAGCCGACAAGCCTCGAGGTTAGGGAACCTCAAGGTTAGAGCTTGTAGTTAGGGACCGTGAAGACGCACTCGTAGTTAGCTAACCTCGAGGTTAGCTCGATGAGCTACGAGAAATCTTATGGTTAGCGCTCTAACCACGAGCCGCGGGGGGGGGGGGGGGGGTCCCCATTCGTAGTTAAGCACCGTGTGGACACAAAAATCAACGCACTCAAAGGGGCAGGAATTTAACCTCGAGGTTTCGTAACCTCGAGGTTAAGATTCATCGTGTGGACACACGTCGAAGTTAGGGGGCAAGCCTCAAGGTTTCCTAACCTCGAGGTTAGGGCTTGTCGTCTGAACGTAACTTTTGTTTGTGTGTTTGTTTTTTACTGTAAGGTTAGAGAGCTGGTATGGAATTTGAGGTATCAAAATGTCTCAACGACGCAGTTATACGGAGTATATTGTTTTCATATAATAGTTACGTTCAGACGACAAGCCTTGAGCCACACCAGAATTCCGTGATTATGATGGTATAGTTTTAGTTGATGGGGGATTCATAATTATTTCAACTTAATGCGAGATAATTAGAAACCACTGATGATATATTCAAAAGAGCATACAATTCTTAGAGAAATTCATTTCTTTAATGAAAATTGGTTTTGAAATACTTGAGATATTCAAAAACAACGTAAAATGAAGTGGTCCTAATGAAAGGTGGGTCCCAACTTCTCATAGTATACTTTAGGAAGTGACTGGATTTCCCATATTAGGCTGTTTTCTGTGGATGATTTTCTAAATAGCTTGTCAGTATGATTACAATTTTCATAGATAACGTCATGTTGCTTGACTTTATGGCGTAATCTAAAGACTTCATTTTCTACCCGGATATCGATCCGTCCCCATCCCACCCCCGAACTTAAAGCTATTTTACTCCTCAATCCGCGTCCTATTCCTAATGAAGGGCGCGTGGTTGACTATTTGAAACTCAAATTCCAAACATGAAAGTTTGAAGCCGTGTGATCATTCAAATCCAGCTTGAGCGTTTTGTATTGGTTCTGATCAACATCAGTCGTTAGTTTTGATTCTAGACAATCATCATTCTCTGGCAATCTGTATGTGGAATTTGAGACGTAACGCATTTGATTTTATTACAGATAACGAACATGAAATTACAAAGCAACAAAAAGTGTTGAAATTGTACTACAAAAATCATACTGTGTAATGCCACATTATGCAATGTAAAGTTGGTGTAATTGTAAAGCAATGCTACACAGTACAGACAAAAAAAAAATCAAAGCAAGATCTCTTAGTCAAAGTCGTCTCTCTGTTCCGTAGACTACACTACATGATATCATATCAATTGGTTTTGTGCATGTTTGGCCACTTTACCGAGAATTTATGATAATCAAAGTGTATAATTAAGTCGCTTATAGTGTATAGTTTTACATCATGATCTTTGTTTTATCAAATCGAAATTTCATCCTGATATGGCTTTGTATAAAACAGAAAAATTAAAGTAGATCAGCGAAAATTTGGAAAAAGAATATAAGACACATCCCTTTTCACATTTTCTTACTTATATCCCTTTCACTGTGTGGTGTACCTATAGAATAATAGAAATGATTTCGTGTGATTAGAAATTCATCAATCACCAGGTATTCTTTTTCATATTCTTCGTATTCATTCATTTTTTTTTCTTTATTGTACGTTGTATATCTGTCTCTCTTGACAAAAGCATTGGAAACTTTTCATCGCTGAAATTATATACCGGGATAATTTCGTCGCGATGTTGCAATCTTCCTTCCATACGGATATTGCATTGACTCGTGTCGAGGCGGAAGTCCTAAAGTGGGTCGCAAAGAAAAAAAAAAAGGGTGAAATTTCAGACTCGTTACAGCACCGGTGAATAATGGCAGGGTAAGTTGGGAAAGGTAGGCGAGGCCGGATTTTTTTTTTTTTTTTTTTTTTTGAGGGGGGGGGGGGGGAGCGGAAGGGGGTGAACAGTGCAGGCCGATTTACAGGGAAGGAATATTTTATGATAAAGCACCTGTCATGACTGATAAGCTTTGTACCCATCACATCACTCGCCTGCAAGTGTGTGTTATTTAATGATGATTAGCATCAACACGCATTAACCTGTAATCAAAGCTATGGGGGTTTCTGTACTTTGGTACCCCCATAGCTTTGATTACTCTCTCCAAAGTCCCTGGCACAGAGGAAGTCAAAGGGATCGTACAGTTTTGGTTGAGACCTAATTTCAGGTTTCAAACATTTTTGGTGAGATAATGAGAAACCTCTTATGAAATATGAAAAAGCATGTAATTCTATGAGGAATTCACCTTTTATTTGATAAAAATTGGTTTTGAGATGGCTGAGATATCCAAAAAAGGGTGATTCTAGTAAAGTGTGGGACCCACACTTTTATACTACGATGGCTTTGTTTTACTTTGTTTTTGGATGTTTCAGTCATTCTAAACCCGATTTTCGTCAAATAAACTTTGAATTCCTCTTAAAATGGTACGTTCTGTACTATATCATATGTGTCTTCTTGGCATCTCGCAAAATGTTAAAAGCCCAATTCTCATCTTCATCAATACTGTACCATCCCTTTAATGTAAGACCGATATTGATTATGCAAAGGCCCCCACTCTATCAGCCGGACGGTTGTGCACGAGGAGAGATAGGTCCCGATGAACCGAACATGAGTTATTCCAAAGGTTCTCAATTCCAAAGGTTCGTTTTTCTAATGGTTCGTTAATCCAAAGACGAAATAAGGTTCTTGATTTCGAGAGTTATTCGTTCCTTCGCACAGCCTGCGCAGTACTCACCTCGGTATTTCGAACTTGATTTTATTTTCGGATTATAGCTCACCTATAAATGGAATAAAAAAACCTTCGGAATAACGAACCTTGTTCATTTCGGATCTTCGATATGTCGAATGTTTGCCCTGCTCGAAAAAAAATATCACAAAAATATTATAGAAATATTTAAAAAATCACCCCCAAAATATATTTTTACGATATTTTTGTATCTAAAAAATACTTCAAAAATATAGTTTTTTTTACGTACAGTTTTGGAACACCGAATACTGTATGTTAAAAATATGAAAAATATATTTTTTGAATATTTTTTGTCACGTCGTGCTGCTACAGCAAAAAAAAAAATACTGTAAAAATATGTTTTTCTAGGTATTTTTAGTGCCTTTATGATTTGGGGCTACAAAAATACTGCAAAAATATATTTTTCAAATATTTTTGTTTTACATTTTCGAGTTTGGACAAAATAGATATTAATTTCTTGAGTTATGTTGATGTTTGAGCTTATCGCAGAACACATATATTGTACATTCTGTATAGATTATGTGAAGACATTATCGATATCCAAATTAACCTTTCATGAACACAACCCTACACTCAGTCTTAGAGCCTAGGCTTATGTAAACTATGTATCTACATAAATGTCGGTACCCTATGGTATACCTAGTTTGTACCAGACATATCACACTAATAGGGCCATTTAGTTATAATGTTTTAAGGCGTGGTTACCAAGTAAATTACACTTTTGATATTGAAAAATGAAAAAGCCTCCTCATAACACAAGTTGGAATTATGAATACCACAACAATGATATTGAGTAAACTTTCTAACACAGTTCAGAGCTTATTGTCATCATAAAAACAATTGTTTTTTTCTTTTTCCATTCCAAGAGAATTTGAATAGCAGCTTGAATATGCTTGACCAGTAGAAATCAGTAAAAACCAACTGGTATTATGGTTAATGTGTTTTAATCTGGTATGAACTGGTAAGCAAGCCCAGTCAGGTATATGGCTTTCAAGTGTCAACAAACTGTTTACACACAAATTAACACACACGCACACACACACACACACATACACACACACACACACCGATACACACACAAACACACACAAGAGCATTATACATACCTGGTCTACACTATAGTTTGCTAGTTGAAATGTCAATTGACTTCAGTTTGTACCAACTGAATTCACCTTTACCACAGTTTTACCACATTTTTAATTTTAAAGCATATTTTAATGCTTTATTTATCAATTTGTTTTTTCACTAATTACGCTGAAAAATACGGGAAAAAATATAAATAATATTTCAAATTTGACAAAAATACCCCCCAAATATCCTATTTTTAGAGTATTTTTACAAACTGTCGAGAACGTGTATAGGGAAGATGAAAAAATAAAGTAAAAATATTCGTCTCTTCTCAAGACTCAAAAAAATACTCCAAAAAAAATATGCCATTTTCAGAGTATTTTTAAAAAATAATAATAAAAAATGGTATTTTTAGAGTATTTTTCCAAAAAATATCACAAAAATATGCAGTTTTAAAAGAAATTACTCAAAAAATATCCGAAAAATATGTAAAAAATATATTTTTCAGTTGGGAAAAACGACTAGGGTGGTTTAACGAACCTTATTTTTTTTTTTCGGATTAACGAGTTACGGAGTGCTTACAATAATCAGGCATTTTTTTGTTTTTTCCAACAGGGAAAATAAAAAAAAAGTTCAAATGCAATCGGAAAGTCGAGCTATGACCCAGGTACTGTGGACAGAGAGGCTGTCCATATGATAATCCTAATTTGTTTTCTGTGACCATGGTATTATACTCGAACCCTTGTAACTTCTCAAGGCAAACGCATAGGCCTATAAGATATTCATTATCATAGTCCAGCATCACTACAAGTTCACGTTACTTGTAGCGCATGTGCAAAGGTTGTTCAAGTTATTTCCCCTGCCTATCCAATAGATAATCAATAACACATGGGTAATTACAAAGTGAATACAGGAATGAGATGTCAACATAAGAAGAGTTTGTTCGCAAAAACCGATAAGTCCATATTTGCCAAATGGAGATATTTGCGATTAAAGGTCAAGAAAAATAAAGAGAATAATACGAAAATTTTTGCTTCTTTTGACCATAACTTCAAAAATGTACCTTTTATGTAGTGACCAATATATCATTTTAAAGGTATTATTTTGTACTTTGTTACAGACACCATACTTCAAAATCTTCAAAAATGGACTTGTCGGTTTTTGCGAACAAACCCTTCATATAATCATAAAGCATGGTACATTGTACGCTTGATGAGAATTATGAGACTTTGATAAAAAATGATATAAATATAATATAAGCCTATACCTAAATGTGTATGACCCTATAATGATAGCAATCATTGACACATACTCAATATTCACATGATTATATTTAATTTGTTCTTGCTGTTGTTGTCCTGTGTCTGTGCGTGTGTGTGTATGTGTGTGATACGAGTAGATGCATTTTTCGTTCCCTGCTATATAACATGATTTTGTCTACGCCCATACATAGCATCCCAATTCCATCGTGTGTAGCATGAATCCTGTTGTATCAGGGAGGTGAGACCTCCCTGGTACACTTGTACGTTGTGCACCGACAAGATACGTGATGATATCCTCGTTTTTATCCATGATATCGAACACCTGTGCACAGAAAGCGAAATAGGTTGGGGCAAGCGAACATTGCAGGGTGTTACCGCCTCCCCTGTGCAAACTTAAATTACAGACCTAAAACAGATGAACTTTGGGCGGAAATAAAAAAGGACAAAGGAAATCACAACAAGCTCTAACCATCATAACCAGAATGCGTGGGTGCATCACAAAGGAACGGGGGGGGGGGGTGGAATGAAAAGCGGAATGAAAAGCGAAGAATTTGTATTTGAACATGTGGAAACTAATTGCATATAACTGTTCTCTATGGTTTTCCGCATATTTTCATTTGTAAGAGAATTGGCCATGCGAAGCCGTGTCTTTTGTGGAACATAGAGGGAGAGGGAAGAGAGGGAGAGAAAGAGAGAAAAAAAAAGAAAGAAAAAAGAAAAGAAAGATAGAAAGACAGAATGAGACACAATGGGCCTAATGGGATGCCAAAGTTTCAACATTATTTTCACAGAACAGTGAAATCGGTGGTGCATGACCACAGTGATAATTGAATCTACTCACGCATACTACACTACTACCTGTGCTCCCTGAGAAAATGATATCACCAAGTCACAATTCTCTCACTTATCAGAACACACACACACACACACACACACACACAATATGAAAATCATGCCCTTTTTTCAGGTATAACTCTTGTATAACTGTTATAAGCATTAAAAAAAAATGTGATTGGTCCAAGTTTTGTGAATGACGTGCAATGTGAATGGTTTTTCTTTTCATGTCCATACCCCAAATGGAAGCAGAAATTCAGTGAAAATTTTGAATGATTTGAAGATGAGTATCATGTAGGTCAATCCAAAGGGTGATTTTGGGGACCGTTACCGTGGTAACATCACTAAGACCAGGGACGGTACCTCTCACCAGGGAGGTGACCTCCCTGCTCTCACATTCCTGCTTAGTAACGTGTAAAACATTGCAGTCTCGAAAGTTTTCTTATTTCGCGTTCGATTTTCATAAAACCTTTATGCCTTCAGTCAGCTTTGACTTTGATTTTGGAATCTCATTGTACATGAGATTCCAAAATGATCTCATTGTACATGAGATTCCAAAATGCATATTAATGATACGGTGCTATGCACTGAGGAGATACCTCTTTGGGTGCATATTTAGCTACTTTGATTTGACCCCAAGTGATAAACCATTCTATACGATTTGATGGCTTCCGCAGATGTTCATATAGGCCTAGACGGAACCGGAAATTAACTGGCACACAAAATGCGTTGATTCGTATAACGCACAATAATAATTGATTGCCATATCAAAACTCGAAACAATGACAGGCGTACAGGAAGGAACCGCACAGCACTATATATCGAAACCTAATTATCATAAATCGCAGTACCACCTACTCGCACACACGAGAGCTATAAGTCCATTAGTTTTTGTGTGATCTGACATTGAAAACAGCACATGCGTATTGTTACGTATTTACAATGATAATTTACATTGTCACGTACCGCCAAGCGGAACTTCCACAAAACACATTTCTGCACACACATTGTCATTTAAAAATAAAATGAGAAAGAAACCCAAATGAATATATAGGCCTATGTTGATTTATTAAGGAAACCCAAACCCACAGAGTAATGCGGACTGAGTAAAAGCAGCGACATTGGTAGAACACATCAGTGAAAGTTATGAATTTTTAAAGTTTTGGCGTTGAAACTGCTGGATGAGGAGACTACTAGAGGTTATGACGCAAAGTGTATGTGTGGACAACAATACAAAGAAAAATCCTCAAAATTCACTTTTCTAGCATAATGATAGAGCACTTGACTAACCGCTTTCAGAAAGCAGGGGAAATAATTAAAGAGTTTGTTTGCAAAAACCGATAAGTCCATTTGTGAAGATTTTGAAATACGGTCTCTGTCATAAAGTGCAAAATAATACCTTTTAAATGATGTATTGGTCACTACATATAAAGGTACATTTTTGAAGTTATGGTCAAAAGAAGCAAAAAATTTCTTATTATTCTCTTTATTTTTCTAGACCTTTAATCGCAAATATATCCATTTGACAAATACGGACTTATCGGTTTTTGCGAACAAACTCTTCAATTTCTACCCTTAACTATGTCAGTATCAAGTTGATGGAATGTGTAATTTTCATGAAAAATGGATTTTTGTGGAATTTCCTTTATATTTTCTTGCTTACGACCTTCGTACAATAAAGAAAGAAAGAAAGAAGGAAGGAAGGAAAGAAAGAAAGAAAGAAAGAAAAAACAAAACAGCAAGCCAACAGAGACTTGCACTCCTCATCTGATCAACAAAGAACGTTTCGGTTTCAGAGGGAATACACAGTTACGTGTGCAAAATTTTTTTTCTGGTATTTCTGCTTTCAAATCTTTTCTCTCACCCCTGCCTCGGGACCCCTCCCTTCTCCCATGGACCTAGGCCCATTTGCTTCTCCTTCACTCGTTCCTCCATGGAGGTACGGTCCCTCCAGCCCTATAAACAAGAACAACGATTAAACCTTCAAAGGTAGGGAATCCCATTTGCATGCCTCAAATGAAGAGTTGTATAAATACAGTGGTATGTTGAAGAGAGTATCATTTTAGAAACTCCCATAAAGTATTGAAAGTGGAAGGTAACATTTAGTACATTTTTATTGACCGTTAGATTTTGAATTGAATTTTTTTCGGGGCTCACCATAAATTCCAGTACATTACTAGGCTACCTTTGCAGACCCATGCACTGCACGTGTGTCCATCATGTATATTTTGTGAAGAAAGTTCATCAAAACTTACAAACATTTCTATATACATTCTTGCCACACACTCTATATGTTATTACATCAGCTCCTATACTTTTAGATTTGTGTTTATAGATAAAAAATACAGAAGACTGCAACAAAAAGGCTTAAGTGTGGCTGACACACAGAACTACTGAGTAGTTGAGTTTTGTGCATTATTCAAATTTTAGATAACTGTTGACTTTCAAATTTCTCAGCAGTGGCCTAAACAAGTCCCCTGAGGTTCATATTTAATGTTTTGCTGCATTTTGGGAGGTTTGTAAAAGGGATCCCCTACCTTTAACAAGAGAAACCAGACCCAAAATCAAAGAGTTCAGAAAGCTATAAATGAAGTTTGCATGCATGTTCTTTCCTGTCCTGTCATCTGCACTTTTCCTTTTCTCATTAGATCGTCGACGCTTGGCCAGTAATCGGTACTGGTATATATACCAGTACCGATTACTGTTCGTGTTGCAATCGACCGAAGGTTAACTAACCTTGATCATATCCTGTATATAAAATTATGTAGATCCTTATCACCCCCCCCCCCCCCCCGCCCACCCCCGAGACACGGGAGAAAGAGGGAAAGAGTGATCGATAGTCAAAGGGGGGGGGGGGGGGGGTGAGAGAAGGATAGAAAAACAAGTTGCAACACAATCATGACATCGTCCTTCCAGAGCGATACAAATATCTCCGATTCCTCGCTGCCATAGCGTATAGGCTAAGGGGGTGTTGCAAGAAAGTTGCAATTAATTGCAACTCCCCAAAATCTATTGCAAATCCTGCAATTCATTGCAAATTTGCAATTAATTGCAAGTTGCAATCAATTCTGTTGCAAGAAAGATGCAATTGATTGCAAATCAATTGCATCTTTGCAATTAGTTGCTAATCAATTGCAACTTTGCAATTAATTGCTAATCAATTGCAACTATCTATTGCAAAGTTGCAATAGATATTTGCAATTAATCGCAACTCGACTTTCTTGCAATACCCCCTAAGTCATAATTACACGTACACGCACACACGCACACACGTACACACACACACACACACACACTCACACACACACACTCAAAAACATCCTCACACATACAATACACATACACTGTACAGGCATACTAGCCTGGAAACGTTAAACTGCACATTACTTGAATATTATGAGACCATTCTGAGTCTGAAGCAAATAATTTTCACACAACAATAGATATATATGATATATGTACTCTTAAATGAATATCACAAGATTTGGAACAATCATCCCCCAGTATTTCCACTGATTCCCACTGATCAGTTACTAGCCATCCACTCTAAAGGACAAGTCCACCTTCATATCGGACTAATGATTAAGTGAGTGCAGCAATGACAAAATTTAAGAATTTTTAAAGTACATGTATCTACACAGTTACTGCTGGAAGAGAAGACTACTACAGCGTATGGTGTCACATGCGTAGAACGATATAAGGGGAATTTAAAGAGAATTTCTCAAAATTTTATTGATTGATTGATTGATTTATTTATTTATCTATTTTTTTTTTTGGGGGGGGGGAAATACACAGCCATTTTTTCCGACTTGTCACTGACGTATGTTTAGGCTTTAGGGTAATATTATCCCTCTGCCTTCTATAAAAGAGGCAAGTCAATCGTTCTTTTACTATGCGAGAAAAGTGAAAATATGTTGATTTTTTTTGTATATATTTTCTTTATTCTATCGTTCTACACATGAGACATCACAAGCTGTAGTAGACTTCTCATCCGGCAGTGACTGATCAGAAACTTGAAAAATTCATAACTTAAATTTTGAACGGATTATCCGATTTTCCTCAAACTTTCACTGATGTGTTCTACTAATAAGCCAGTTCGGGGTTCCAGTTTGAGCATGAGCAGAAAAAGGTCATTATTGTACCGAGAGACAGGTTGGTCTTTAATTTCACTGAGATAAGCATCTGTAATGCTATGATTATTCATGAATCCTTATAAATGGTGCCTGCCGGTACATCCACCTGACAGCAAGCCTGGTATTTGGCAATGTTAACAAAAAAAGTTTGTTAATGTATTCAAAACAGCACAATGAAATAGATGCTTCCCAAAGTGTTGATAGACGAACCATTCTGGCCATTAATCTACACAGGTTCATTCTTTGTTAGAATACGAGTTCCATAAATTGCTATGTTGGGCAAGCTGCTGCATTATGTCGCTTTGAATTGAGTGAAGTGCCTAACCAACTGAGAAAAATGAAAGGTTATTTGTACTCATGTGCACATGAGCTATCTCCGAACTGGCTTACATTACTGTATTCATTCAATCCACATGTCTATGGAGGTGGATTTGCCCTGTAAGTTACACGTCTGTATTTGCCCTGGATTTGCCCTGAAGTTACACGTCTGTATTGTCCTGTATTGTTCAGGAGGTTGATGCCAACCACGCTGTAAAAGGAGGCCCTTGTTTCGACTCCTGCCTATATATGCCTACTTCTTTCGCACCCTTTCTATTCTATTTACTGTAATTCTCATTAAATTTCTATCGTTACTCTCTCCGATTTGGTTGATAGATATTTATACCCCTTATATTTCCAGACTGAAGTCAGAGACGAACGAAAAGTTCACCGTTAACCCTTCAGGATTCAGAATGTTAAACAAAGGTGCAAAATGTCAGTAGCATTTCACGTTAAGGCCTACTTCAATCGTCATTGTCAACATGGAAGTATACAGAGACAAATGCTCAAGTCTCTGCACCCCACTGCATGGGCCTATAAAACAGAAAAAGAAAGAAAAAAAAACACACACACACAAACTTCTTTCTCTTTGTGCAGGTTGCGGTAGTTGTGTTTGGATGCATTTCTCCAGCAACGCCTGGCTCTTGTTTGTTCTGTCTGTTTTAGCGTATGCGATAACTTGCGTGTGTGGGTGTGGAGGCGGGGGATTATTTTTTGTTTTACCAGGGACCAGTTGAAAGAGCGCCCCTCCCCCCCCCCCCCCCCCCCTCCCCCCCCCCCCCCCCCCACCCCACCCCCACCAACAACCACTCCCTGGGTGTGTTCTCGAGTAAGTTTACATTACTGGTCGGTGGGGATATAGAGCTACATAAGCCCGACCTTTGACCCCGTGGAAGCAGAGTTATGTGACCTCTGCCGCGACACGCCGAAACTGTAGACTCTTTCGCAGCCACTAGTGTTTATAAATGCTGTCAAGCGTGTACGTTTATTTCAGGCTAATCATCATACCAGAAGGAAAAAAGTTGGAGGCCGTCTATTGTTTAAGGGCAAGATTTAATCACCGTCCATCAATGTATCAGAAGCACTCGATAGCGCTTTCAGGGGAAAATTTCGCAAACGTGCAGTGCGATTTCAGCGAATGAAAAAACAACAACAAATAAAAACAGAACGAAACTGAAACACGCAGTGAAATCTAGAAAAAAAAAAAAACGGACAATAATTCTGCTCATAAGTTACACTTTGATATAGTACAGAGCAATGAGGGACAAGCTGAAGTTGCCAGACAAAACAGCGAAATTTGATCCTAATCGCATAAGAAACAATTAATTAGGAAGTTATACGCACTCTAGAAGTTGCGGTAATTTTAAGTAATATTCACCCAATCGTCATTTTTTCATCATTTTTTTTTACTATAAATTTTGCAATGTAGCTTATGTAATTACTTATTGTTTTTTTTTTCGGAGGGGGGGGGGGGGGGTTGAATTACGTTTACCTGGCACGGAATATCGTTTAATATAGTAAATTGAAAAAAAAAAAATCCTCCCGTGAAGTTACGTGGGCATCAAAGTTAAATTCTTCTCGCTCAAATGACATACCTCCTGATTATTATACTATAATGATATAGCGGCCTTTCAGGCTAACGTGACACAGAGCACTTTCAAAAGTAAATCCTAAACCTGCAGATTAGAATTATAATGATGTATTATTATCAGAACCAGTTTCTGTATTATCCCTTTTGCAAAGATAAAGAAAATTCCCCCCCCCCAAAAAAAAAAAAAATCACTTTTCTATCATTATGAAAGAGCATTTGACTAATCGCTTTCAGAAAGCAGGAATTGCTACCCTTACATAATTATGTCAGTATCAAGTTGATGGAATGTGTAATTTTTATGGAAAATGGATTCAAAATGTTTCGCTTTCTTTTTTTCACAATGCAGTGAATAAATTCACATAGTATGGTCGTATAGGAGAAATCTGAATCGATGTCAAAACTTCATCTTAGTTGTTTTTATTGTTGTTCTCTTACCCCCTTCTGTTCATCTCACAGACTTATCACCATGACAACCGTTGTGATGCAACAGCCAATCGCCGGCCAGGTGATTCAGGTAAGTTGTTCAGGCCTGCGGTGTCCCTAGCGATAACCCTGGACGTGGACGTCGAGGTAATACAACTGCGCTTGATCCAGGTTATCCAGCACGTCCAACGCCAGAATGACGAACGCGTCTTCCTAGGATTTCACGTCCCAATGTGCTCAATAATATTCATGATGTAGCAATCTTTGCACATGCGCACTAGCTCTACCAAAAAACTCCCGTTGCTAATGAATATACATCATGTACATGAATGGTGCTCGAACATCGGAATAGCATGGCTGTATGAACTGGGAGGCTGTATGTATGCCTAACAAAACATGATTTATGCACTGACATATAGCAACGCACCTGGCTCATTGCACAACGCAATGAAGACGCAGCCCGCCGGAGGGGAAGTGGCCATGACGTCATAGCAGTACGTCGTGAACGGCGTGCACTAAAAATCGAAATGGGTGATAACACCGCGGAGATAACGAATGGACTGCAGCAATTTGGAACCGCTCTTTTACGAGAAAGGCGTCCACGTCCACACAATCGAAAAGTTCCAGTTGTCAATGCAGACATTCGCTATTCTTTAACTTTGTTTACTCTGCCCAAGGAGGCATGACGCAGTATGCCTATAATGTTCGTAAAACGTGCAGCTGCTTTTTGCACCATGGGTAGATAGATATGTGGATAAAGTGTCTTCCTTAGATATACAGATGCTTTAATAGTTCTTCTTATACTTAAAGGAAAGGCCTATCCCGATATTGTGCTGCTTTGCATGAAGACGGAAAAGGCAGATAATAATCATTATAGTAGATCAATGATTTCTTTTTTGAGAAATCAGACAGGACCCTGATACACTAAAAGGTTATGAGGTGAAATCTAGGGAGTAAGAAAATTGGCAACTCCGTGTGACTAGGGAGGTACAAGAGACCCTGGTGTGACGTACACTTACGTGTTGAGCAGCTCTCCGTAACTTTTCTACACAAAACCATCACTAATTTTTATGTTCATGAAATATTTGAGGGAAGACGGAACTTATCTATCTAGGAGGACATGACTGTCATTGTAAAAGCGTTTTATTCTAATTATACATGTACCAAGAACAGGTGGGAACAAAATGTTTCTCTTGAGAAAAATCAAACTTTGGTTTACAGACAGAATAGATCGCTGCTCAACATCTATGTCACTCAAAATTGCCATCTTGTCTTGCTTTCTAGACTGTAACGGTCAGTTCGTAACTTTTTTTGGTGTGTCCATTTTCCTGATTTTTCACTGGTCTTATACTTCTGATTTCCCTCTTTTCATTAATATACCAGGTAACTTCAAAGGATCGTATTGGTTGAGATGAGGATTCAGCTTAGAAACCACCTAATTTGACCTAAAATTCTAGGCCTAACAGGAATTTAAAACTTATTTGGTGAAAATCGGTTTTGAGATGGCTGAGATATCCAAAAACAAAGTAAAACAATGCAATCCTAATAAAAGCTAGGTCACACCAGTGCTTTTATTAGGATCGCTTTGTACTCGATATCTCGGCTATTTCAAAACCAGTTTTCACCAAATAAACTTTGAAATCCTTTTGGAATTGTATGCTTTTTCATAATTATTTCATAAGAGGTTTGTCTTTATCTCTCACAACGAAGGATGAAAACCTGAAGCCCCATCTCAACCCAAACTATACCATGTCTTTATCATCAGGATTGAATCCCCCCTTACTGTGTAATTTGCGTCGTTGTTTTACCTCATTTTGCCCTCCCCCTTTTTTTTTCGAACTGGCAGATGACAACGACGTCGAACCCGCTGATGCCCCGCGGCGTCCCTCGTGATTGGAGTACGAGTCTTTTTGACTGCTTCAGCGACATCCCCGTGTGTAAGTACACTTCTACTGCTGCCGCTGAAACTGTAGAATATTATTACTGTGATACGTGAAAGAAAATGGGAAAGGATAAACTTTCATCGCTTATTAAACAATTATGTGATATGTATCCTGGATATCAATTATAGTTGGACTGAAGCTTAAACACTTAGAAATGCAAAATGGATACGATAGGGGTACTGGGTAAATGTGCGATGATTAATTTGATTGTTGTCTGATAGTTTGTCGATCACTAAAATTGTGGTACACTAAATGCATATTTACTACAACTTATTCACTGTTAATTTTTGTAAGCGTGTCATTACCTGTCATATGGAACTATGGAACTGGTACACAGTCATGGTCTACGAACCTTCGTAATAACGCCTCAAAATTAGTGTTCGAATCATTAACGAACCCGCTTTCATTTTCGGATAAGGTTTGTAGGAGACTTGAGTGTTTCGGAATGAATCTTCGGAATAACCAACCTTATTCTATTCTCGGATTAACGAACGTTGGGAATAAAGAACACCACCCGTTTTCACAGCCAGCCATGCTGAAACCTTTTTGAAGGGCCCTATGCTGTTTGATGCACGTCACGATTTGACACCAACGAATTATACAGCCCACGAGTCATACAGCTCATGAGTTTGACACTAGGCAAACAAGGCCCACGATACCGATACGTTAAGCCCCGTGTTATAATGTAGAACTCGTGAACCTTTTGTCTATTGTCGAACTCATGGGCGATATGACTCCAGGGCTGTATGACTCGTGGGCTGTATGACTCGAGGGTTGTATGACTCGTGGGCTATATGACTCGTGGGCTGTATGACTCGAGGGTTGTATGACTCGTGGGCTGTATGACTCATGGGCTGTATGATTCGTGGGCTGTATGACTCGAGGGTTGTACCACTCGTGGGCTATTTGACTCATGGGCTGTATGACTTGAGGGTTGTATGACTCATGGGCTAAATGACTCGTGGGCTGTATGACTCGTGGGCTACATGACTCGTGGGCTGTATGACTCGTGGGCTGTATGATTCGTGGGCTGTATGACTCGAGGGTTGTACGACTCGTGGGCTATTTGACTCATGGGCTGTATGACTCGAGGGTTGTATGACTCGTGGGCTATATGACTCGTGGGCTGTATTACTCGTGGGCTACATGACTCGTGGGCTGTATGACTCGTGGGCTAGATGACTCGTGGGCTGTATGACTCGAGGCCTAGGGTTGTATGACTCGTGGGTGTCGGTTTCGTGGGATATGGCCCCATGCTAATTACCCTGACTGTCGTGAGCACAGACTTGGAGACGAAACCGCACTTTTGTAGATTATGTGAATACAAAGATATTCAAATTCATGAAAAATTTACCTTCGATGTGTCGAGGTTCATGAATTTGAATAATCCCTGCTGAATGCTATAAGGATTAGAACCAACACTCGCTGTTGGGCGGAAGCTCGGTCAATGTCGGTGGTCTATAAGTGGAGATGACGCCTGTCCGGTGATTAGTGGTCGTAGGTTCGAATCCTGCTCGAGTACGTACGCCAATGAAATCTTTTATCATGCCTACTACTAAAACACTGATCAATTCAGTGATTATTTACATCTATGTTTATAGGGCCATTTTCCAATCAGTTGCAATGCAAAGACATTAATGTAGGGCCTATGCAATCTCTTTTTTTTTATCTTTCAATTTTTATTAAACAGCATCAAACAAAATTACAGAGATCAAAACCATGATTATACAAATAAAAATAAACAAGAAAAGGGCCTATGCAATCTCAGTGAGTAAATATGACTATTTATTATGCCGGTAGAAACTCTTAGCTCTGACAGGATAATTTAGAAACAAATGATTCAGTTAGTTACTTCAACTAAAGAAATTGCTAGGGGGTTCCACCTCCCTGGTTTACCCAACAGCCGTCAGTGCGAACTTAGCCCGACTCCAACTTTCCCGACCAACAGTTGCCAACTTGCTGAATAAGCATTACATGAAGCATTATGACAACACAATAATATATCATTACCGTTGTACTCCTAAAATGACTGCAGAGTAAAGTCATCAAACTGTTTATGATAATTCTAAGCATGAATCACTGACATATTTATCTATTTCATTAGAATTAGAGGTAAGCTTTTGCGATTTGTGAAATAAAATTGGCACCGTCAGCCCGACGTCTGCTCGCTTCTCTTGCAAATTGCTACAGCGCAAAGACCGTTGAATTAGTACGGCAGGAGTTATGGGTCCGCGTAAATAATAGGAAATGTTCACCCGTATATTTTTGTAGTTTCAGTTTAATAACGTTTGCAGTTTTCTTGGCGACCCTGTTGTGCAGTGGCGTGTAACCTAAGGTGTCAGTGTCAAACACCGTCTGTCATGCTGCATGACTAAACACTGAACACAATCGTCTGGATACTCAAAGTGATTTTGACGTCATTGGTAAGATTTTGCGCCATTTCTGGACCTGAACCGATTCAACGGCCATCGCAGCTCTACGTTGTCAACACGCATGCATGATTATTATTTGGCGCTTAGCCTGGAATCCTAGGATCTCATGTAATTATTATCGTACTAGGACATGACGCTTAAAATCTGACATTTTGCCAATAATTATATCATAATTTGTTTTTGTTTTGACTTTGTGGAAGGACAAAACGCGAATTATGCGTGAACGCAGCCAGCTCGTGCAGGACTTGTATCACATGCAGTATTGATGTGCGGGCGCCTCACTGTCTGCGGGGAAAAAAAAAAATAACAGCAGACTCTAGAATGTAAACCGTGGTGTGATTCATTGCACGCGGACCTGTATCGGGAGTTCTGAGAGAGATCTACAGTGTAGTTATCATTTGAAAGTTTGCTCTGAAGCAGTGATGATTAGAATCAACAACATTAACAACTGCTTGTTGATGCCATTGCGTCCTAAGTCGCAAGTGACAGATTTCCTCGAAACGTCCCCGTTTTTAGCTCACCTGAGCCAAAGGCTCAAGAGAGCTATTGCGATCGCCCTTCGTCCGGCGTCCGTCGTGCGTCGTGCGTAAACTTTTTACGTTTTCATCTTCTTCTTGAAAACCCCAAGACCGATTTTCATCAAACTTGGCAGGTAGCATCCCTAGGGGGGTTAGGAACTTAATTTGTTAAAATGGGCACCATGCCCCACCCAGGGGGCCCCCAGGGGGGCCCCCAGGGGGCCCAAATCCCCCAAAATTAAGGAATCTGTAAAAATCTTCTCTAGAACCAGAAGTGATAGAGCTAAGTTAATACTATGAGTTAGTACATTGATGACTGTAGTTTCAAGTTTGTTCATGGCAGAATCAGGGGTGCCCCCTTGGGATCCAGGGGAGGGGGGGGGGGGGGGGGGGGGAGTGGGAGGTGTTCTAATGGGGCCTAAATTGTACATTTTCATCTTCTTCTTGAGAACCCCATGACCCATTTTCACCAAACTTGGCAGGTAGCATCCCTAGGGGGTTAGGAACTCAATTTGTTAAAATGGGCACCATGCCCCACCCAGGGGGCCCCCAGGGGACCCACCCCCCCCCCCCCAAATTAAGGAATCTGTAAAAATCTTCTTCTCTAGAACCAGAAGTGATAGATCTAAGTTAATGCTATGAGTTAGTACATTGATGACTGTAGTTTCAAGTTTGTTCGTGGCCGAATCAGGGGTGCCCCCCTTGGGACCCAGGGGAGGGGGTGAGGAGGGGTCCTAATGGGGCCTAAATTGTACATTTTTATCTTCTTCTTGAGAACCCCATATATTTTCACCAAACTTGGCAGGTAGCATCCCTAGGGGGTTAGGATCTTAATTTGTTAAAATGGGCACCATGCCCCACCCACGGGGCCCCCAGGGGGCCCCCAGGGGGGCCCAAACCCCCCAAATGAAGGAATCTTTAAAAATCTTCTCTAGAATCAGAAGTTATAGAGCTGAGATGATACTATGAGTGAGTACATTAATGACTGTAGTTTCAATTTTGTTCATAGCAGATCCAGGGGTGCCCCTCTTGGGGGCAGGGGGGGGGGGGTGGTTGGGAAGGTCCAAATGGGGGCCTGAATTGTACATTTTCATCTTCTTCCTGAAAACCTCATGATGGATTTTCGTCAAACTTGGCAGGTAGCATCCCTAGGGGGTCAGGATCTCAATTTATCAAAATGGGCACCATGCCCCACCCAGAGGGCCCCAGGGGCCCCAATCCCCCAAATTAAGGAATCTTAAAAGATTTGGGCCCTTATTGTACATTTTCATCTTCTACTTGAGAATGCCTGGTCAAATTTCAGTAGAGCTGTGAATAATTTAGATTAGTGACTGCGTGAAAGGTGAGCGCTAGACCCGCGGGTCTCTTGTTTTACATGAAATCCTAAAAACCACCACCACCACCACCAACAACAACAACAACAATAACAACAACAACAACAACAACAGCAACAACCTTTTGCACTTTTGCATCACGATGGCTCTGAGAGGGGAAATGATTGATATTGTCCATGAACGCTTAATTAGTTGTGAAGATAATTTTGTTCTTACACCTGGTGGGGATCATTTCTAGCTTATGTTTGGCAACATGAGTTGCAAAACATTCTTTGGGCAGAAAACGGTCGGATCTTGTTTCAAAACTCCGGTGGTTTCAATTCTACAGCGATGTGTTCTTGATAGTTTTTTCAACACTCGGCTATTGTGAGATATTTGGGCATTTCCTTCAAAAGGACAGGGGAGAGAAATATTTCAATTTAAACTATGCTTGTCAGGACAGTGTAACCTCGTAAAAATGTACATCGGGACCATCAAGATCAGCTCTTTGTTATAATTATCAGGTGTCTTGTAGTACGATGGTAAACCTTCGTTCTCCTTACATTGAGCATCCCTCCAATGTAATATAGTTAACGTGGCCAGTTATCGCTTTTCATTGCCCAATTTACGAGTTAATAGGCCTATAGATATCGAAACCTCCTGTGGTGCGTGGTTAACAAATTCTATATTTTGCAAAACTCACTTTTACTGTGCTTTATTTGTTCGTATTGTTCCTATTGGCACCAGGTCTGCTTGGCTTTTTCTTCGGGCCGTGCCATCTTTGCTGTGTGGCTACTGATATGAACGAGAACTGTTGCACGGCCGTGTGTCTGCCTGCACCACTCATATCAATGAGGGCGCTTCACCGTGGACGACACAACGTGCAGGTACGTAATATTTTGTTTCGTGATACTCTCGCCGCGACATTTTATGACTTTTTTCTTTCAAGTATCGCGCGCTTTTGACACCAAATTTGTCGCTCACGGGCATACCGTTTTGAAGCCAAGCCCCTTTGAAAAAAATTCGTCTACCCAAAAATTGCTCAAAAACATGATTTTGTGTACAAATCCAATGTAAATTGTGTTTTTGCAATTAATTCATATAAAAATAAATATTTTTCCTTTCAATGGCTGATAATGATTTATTTTAGCCTGATTATGCTTTAAAAAGTTTCTGCAATAAATTTTGGCGAAAAAACAACAAAAACAAAAAGTAAAAAAACCCAAAGAAATACATGAGAAATTCAATAAACAATAAAATTTTTGCTTCAATAGTATTGTTGAGGATATTGAAAAGAATATGTTCACCAAAAATTAGAAGTCTTGGAGCTTTATTTTTTTATTTATAGGCAAAAAAAAAAATGCATAAAGTAGCATAAATTAATTAATGTAAAATACATAAATTAAAACTTGAAAAATCTAACTATACAGTCTTGTAGATTACATTGGCTTCTACCTTAGTCCAAATTTTCGCGAGGATCGCGCGATCCACGACCGAGATCTGAAGGGGGGGCAAAAAGCCCCCCCCCCCCCCGATGGTTTCAAGTCCCTCAAAAAACCTGGTGGGATTAGGATTAAGGCAAATTTCATTTGATAACTGTAGTCTTCCCACAACGATTGTGCTTTCATTTTTTTTTATATTCCTTTTGATGTCTATTGGTCAGTTCACATCACGTATTAATCTGACCATCTGAAGAAGTTGTGACTGATTCGATTTGAAATCATAACCGTTAGGTATGTAACCTTTATGTATTGAGGAATGACAATTTTCCTCAAGACCAAATACAGATGAAATGTAGGTTTATAATACTATTCGCGTCATTGCCATTCACTAAATGCTTATATTTCAGTGTAGATAAAAGACACAGACACGCACACGCGCGTGCGCGCGCGCGCGCACACACACACACACACACACAAACTCTAAAGAAACCGGCATTAATACCCTCAGAGTGAGCGATGGTCCTTACTTGGCAGAACCATCTCTAGCTGTGTAGTCACGGTGGTCTAGAGGATACGACGCTTGTCAAGCAATCAGGGGATCAGGGATTCGAATCCCACCCGAGTATGCCTGCCCATGATTCTTATTATGACTACTCCATACAAAACGTTATAAGAGGGGTTTAGATTACGTCGATGAAGGGTAATTTATCAATCTGTCGCAACATCCATACTATTTTAGATTTTGGATTTAGACGAAGGGATATGAGCCTAATCATCATCAAAATAAAGTCAATATTTATGAGGAAATAGTTTTCGGCTGACGGGATTACTTTTTATTACATGTATTATCGTTATTATTATTATTATTATTATTGTTATTATTATCATCATTGTTGTTATTATTGTTATTACTATTATTATTATTATTATTATTATTATTATTATTATTATTATTATTGTTGTTACTACTACTACTACTACTACTACTACTACTACTACTACTAAACATTAAACTAAACACATACTTAAAAAGTTGGCTGCCCATACTGTCAGGGAATACATTCAGAGACTTAATCGTGGTTGGACTAAATGGAGATCTAAAAAAACAGAAAGCGAGTACATGTACTCAGCGCTAGCTAAGTATAAGGGGGAATTTACCCGAAATGTACGGATGGATCGAGTGAATGCACTAAGTATAGTACGTATTTGTGAAGCTCGAAAAAAATCAGGTAATCTGTGCAAAAATTATGAATTTTATACCGGTAGTCTTTGTCGAGTTCATGTGTCGTCGTTGCTGGAGAAGAAGATTACACAACAATTCGAACGCAGGGCAACGATATAAAGAACATGAAAGGGAACTCCCCAGTATTACATTTTTTTTTTTCAAAGAAAAATACACATTCTAATGAACTGTTACTGACATACATGTATTAAGTTGAGAATAATATTATTCTTTCTGCCATCTGAGAGAAATAGTCAAGTACTCTGTCATTTTACTAGAAATATAAAAACATGTTTAATTATTTTCTTTATATCGTTTTCCATATTAATACAGTATTACGTTGCCAACTGTTGTAGTCTTCTCATCCAGCGATGGCTGCACTGAGACTTTAATAATTCACAACCTTTGAACGGAAAGTCCGATTTTCCTTAAACTTAATCCACTCATGTGTTAACCCTAACGGGGCCGGGCTTTTTTGGCTATGCTCAGACCGGGGAGGGGGGGGGGGGGGATGGATTCCGCCCCCCCCCCCCCCCGAGATCTCGGCCATCAGAGGTGCGATCGCGATGAAATTTTGCATGCGTGAGACCCGCGTCATAATCTACAAGATTGTGTCATAAGATTTTTTGAAACAATCAATTTCTAATTTCAATTAATTAATTATGCAAATTAAGCTCAAGGTGATATTTTAGCCTAATTAAAAGCATTGAGAGTCTAATTTTTGATCTGTAAATCTGTTTTAGCATATTCAACAATTGTACATCACAAAAACTTCCAAAACTCATTTCAATTCTTAGGTATTTTATTGTTTTCAGAATTTCTTATGTATTTCTATGTTTTTCAACTTTTGTTTTTTCTTTGTTTTTTCATCGGAAATTGTCACTGACCACTTTTCTACCATAATTAGCACAAAATTAATCAATGAAAGTGATTAATTGTAAAAATAATCAGGTTTTTATGACTTTCATGACAGAGCACTGTTTTCCATAGGAAATGTACACAAAATCACAAAATTTTGCCCGTTTTGGGGCGACATTCCGTTACAAAAATGGGCGTGGCTTCGCAAAGGTATGTGCGGACGTTGCAAATTTGGTCTCAAAATTTGCGCGAGACTTGAACGAAGAAAGTCAAGAAGCTCGCGACGAGGCCTTCTCGCGTTACAGAATTATAGCGCGAAACGTCGAGGGGTGGGGGGGGGGGGGGGGCGGATTCCGCCCCCCGGCCCTTTTAGGGTTGAATTATAATGCTGCATTCACTCAATCCGTGTGTGTATTTGGGTTTTATTCTCCTGTTTAAAGAGTGCTGACGTGGACATGCGAAAATAATTGACGATATGACAAAATTCGTTTTGTTCTTTTTTTTTTAAAGGATAGCCCACAGTCAGTTCGACAGCATAGTCTTCTCTTGACTGTAGTCATGACAGATACAATGTATAAGCTTATTGTGTGCCGTGGACCTTGGACAATGACGTCAAACGTGTACTAGGCCTACACTTTTCTGTGCAAATCGGTACTGAAAGAATACAGAGTTAAACCTACGTGCCTCCAGCATAGTTATGAGACAAAAGACTCTCGTTTGCATATTCTGTTTGTATAATAGTGTCTGCTTTTATGTGTTTTTCTTTCCGTTTCTGTAAACATTGATGCAGTGAACTACAAGTATGCGGAAATGTTATGGTCGCATGCACAGTCATCACTGAACTTTGTTTTCCTCACGATGAAAATTGTCAGTTTCTATTTTCATTATAAATCCCATTCCCATCACTGTATGATTTTTGCTCGGGAAAGGAAATGGAGTTTTGCCAGTATAAGCATGCCAAGAACATTAAACTGTTACATTGTGTAAGACTTTGTGGCCAGTAACCATTCACGATACAATTATGACCACAGACATGGCAAATTATTATAGTGCTGTGAATATAAGTTCATACTGATTTGCATAATAATTCAGACATTGAAATGCATATAAGAATATTAAATGCGAACAATGAATTCTCGTGATTAGTATATTAGGAGTTATTATTAGTAGGCTCAGAAATATATTTCAGTGGAAACTTGTGTCTTGGACATCTTTGTGCACACAAAATACATCATAGTAATAATAATCACTGGCTAAATGGTGGAAATGCCTTCAAATTGCATCTTGAGCCGAGAGTCTGTCGCATCAATTCCCATATCAAGTGGAATTATTTTTATTTATGCCGAAAGTATAGTCGGGATAACTTCAAAAGGTGTATTTGCTCCGCGGTATACAAGTGTACTACATTATTGTACCAATGCGCCCAGTATGTCAATTTCAATTTTCAATTTCAATATCAATTTAGTTTCTGCGACTGCTTTTTTATGCCTCCGCCCGAAGGGTGGCGGAGGCATTATGCTTTCGGGTTGTTCGTCCGTCCGTCCGTCCGTCCGTACGTACGTCCGTCCCCATTAGTTTACGCGATAACTTGAGTAATATTGAGTGGGGTTTTACCAAACTTGGTCCAAGTATGAAGTATGATGGGGGCAATTACTTTATTAGACTTTGGGGGATTATATCAGCCAGAGGTAAAAGATAAAAGGTCATGGTCAAATCATCAAATTGTGTCCGGTTACGCGATAACTCAAGACTGGATGAAGCAAATTTCACCAAACTTTGTCCAAGGATTATGTACGATGGGGCAATATTACTTGATTAGTTTTTTAGTGAAATCGGCCATAGGTCAAAGGTAAAAGGTCAAGGTCAAATTCAAAATTTCACTATTTCCCCCATATCTACGCAATGCCTGAAGGTGTTTTCTTGAAACTTGGTGTATACATGTATTACCCAATAAGGATTCTGTAGAGAAAGATTCGGGCCATGAGGTAAAGGTCAAAGGTCAAAGTTCAAGTGAAAATGTTAAAATTTCACTTTTTTCTCCATATCTCGGAAATGGTTCAAGGTACATTTATGAAACTTAGTACATATGCATGTACTGACAAGCAGTGATTACCTTTGGAATTTTGGAGTCTTGGGGGTCAAAGGTCAAGGGTCAAAGCTCAAGGTCAACTCCTCAAAATTAAACTATTTCCCTCATATCTATGCAATGCCTGAAGGATTTTTCTTAAACCTTAGTGTATACATGTATTACCCAATAGAGATTCTCTGGATATTTTTTTTTTTTTTTTTGGGGGGGGGGGGGCAAGAGGTCAATGGTCAAAAGGTCAAAGATCAAGTGTATATGCATGGTTTCACTTCTTCCTCCATATCTCGTAAGTGGCCCAAGGTATCCTCATGAAACTTAAGTACATACACGTAGTTATGCATGTACTGCCTGACAGTGATTCTCGTAGGAAATTTAGGGTCATGTGGTCAAAGGTCAAGGGTCAAAGGTCCGGTTGAAATGCTTGATTTTTATATTTGATATTAAAATTACATTTTTTCTCCATGCCTTGGAAACTGTTCAATACATAAATTTATGAAAGTGTCAAAGGTCCAGTAAAAATCCTCAAATTCCCAAATACCTGCTCTCTTAGACAATATAAGGTTCCATTAATCCAACTAAACCTAATTCAAGGAAAGTGAACACTCAACACATACTTATGTGACAAACGTCATTTTAATATGTTGCCAATTATGTGAAACTCTCATCACACATTGTCAAGATGTACTATAAACCTATTAGGAGAAGCATGCATTATGGCGGAGGCATACCTGTCGCCATAGCGACATTTCTAGTTTTTTATTTGGCAAGAATACAATGGACACACAAAAATACAATGATGATGATTTCGGTTGAATAACGTTTTCCCAAGAAGATCAGATTTAGTGTTCAAACAGTATCAATAAATCCCTGAGAAGTTTATACAGTATCGAAGCTTTGGTTGAAATTATCCGTAGCTTTTCCGTTATTTTCCCAGATCCAAAGTACTACATCCATGATCCAACTCATTTAACACCATGAACCCTCCCAACCCCCAAACCCAAACACGTACCACCCCCACACCCAGTACACTTCCTCCTACAACAGTACCCCCTCCTCATAAACTGTTCAATGGTTTTGATGTCTGTCATTATTATTGTTTTCTTCACCCGTTGTGTGCGCGTAGGGTACACTGATGAACGACTGCTGCACGACCACTTTCTGCGGGATGTGCGCGCAGTGCCAACTCCACCGTGAGGTGAAGGGTATCAAGGACGGACGCGTGCAGGCGTAAAAAGGTCACGACCCTGTGCACCAGGTCGGTCCTGTCGTGAAATGGCAACATGGAACTGGATCTGTCGATAGATGGTGCTGCAGTGATTCGTCTCAATAGGCTTCGTAGTTGCGGACGTTCTGCGTCTCTTTCATTTTATGCCGTATGTTGTGCCTTTCCGTAGTTTTTCCAGGAACCTGAGGTGATGTTGTAATTACTGCGTATTCGTAAACATGGGTTTGTAGAGCAAAATCAGGCTTGCAATATCGGCATACACGTTTATTAACAAAAATTATGCACATCCAAATCTTGCTTGTATATTAACCCTAACTAGGCCGGGGGGGGGGGGGGGGGGGCCTCCGAGGCCCCCCCCCCCCCTCGACGTTCCGCGCGATGTATCGCAATCGCAAAAAGCTATCGCCGCGACGTTTCATGACTTTTTTCTTTCGAGTCTCCCGCATCTTTTGACACCAAATTTGCGACGCCCGGGCACGCGGTTCCGAAGTTACACATCAATGTGTACATGCATGTCAGACCAAAAATTGCTCAAAAACGTTAATTCGTGTACAATTTCAATGCAAACTGTGCTTACTGGCAAAATTCATAAAAGCATGATTATTTTGGTGTTTTATTGATTAAAATCAATGAATAACATATTTTCTTGTTCGGAGCGATGTCGCGGACAAATTTCATTAAAGAAACAATGAAAAACATAAAGTCGAAAAAACAAAGAAATACATAAGAAATTCAAAAAAACAATAGAATACTTAAGAATTTTTTCTGATATCACAATTTTTTTTCATTACACTTGCTAAGGACACTAAAAAAAATATCTACAAAATAATTGTGCCTGTTTTGAGTTTTTTTTTTGTGATTTATACCAAATAGTCTGATTTTATGCATCATCATGCATAAATTAGCATAATTTAGCATAAATGATGATTTTTTTTAAAAATTAACTTCATGGTATTTTAGATTACATCATAGGCAATGTGTGTGCCAATTTTCGTCGCGATCGCGCGGTCGACGGCCGAGATCTGGAGGGGGGGCCTGGGAGGCCCCCCCCCCCCCCCCCCCCCCGGCTCTATCAACTACCTAAATAGCCCGGCCTAGTTAGGGTTAAAAGAATGAAGACTGTAGCCGCCTTTTTGTAGATATTAACCGCCTTTGTGAAGACCTGACGCAATCATAACGACTAATAGGCCATAAAGTGGAAGTATACTAGCACTTTTGGCTTTCTTCATATACCTTATTTCGGGAAGTATATGGTCATTTCTTTTTTATTGTTAGTGAGGATGGTTGTTTTGCAGACGCTACTTGAAGACACGCACTTACTAAGCATACTGTTGTGAAAAAAAGTTAGTTATTTTTATTAGTAGAAAAAAAAACATTAAAACACTTATCCCTTTGAAGAACTGCACTGACACTAACACTGAAATAAACGTTAAGTACTGGGCATTTTATTTTTTCTTATTACTGGCGTTGTTACAGTGTACATGAAGAGACCATATACAGCTAACACTATCATATGATTCTGTAGGTCTAATCTCGTGTGTTCTTTATGCAAGCTACTGTTTTAGATCTTCTTCATAATGATAAACTCAAAATTGATAGTCTTTGCATGGGGGATTTTTAGTTTTTTTTTTTGTTCCTACTGACAATGACTGACGACTGGACAACTCCTGCCTGTTTGATTTGTTTGTTTGTTTGTTTGTTTGTTTGTTAGTTAGTTAGTTAGTTTGTTTGTTTGTTTGTTTGTTTGTTTTTTGGGGGGCTTTTCATTTTGTGAAGGGGGAGGAGGATTGCGCTGTCCTCTCAGGAGCAAATGAGCAGAGTTTAAAGAAGGAGTACTGCTAATGTGCAGAAATAAGCTTGAAAAGGAAAGGAAAACTTACAAGTATTTCAGAATCATTGGTTTCGTTCGTCTGTGTTCTTGCTGCTGTAGTATAATATGCCTAAGACTGTTGATACATGCTTGGCATGAGTCTAAGGTACTTTTGATACCTTGAGCAAAAGTTTGGAAACCATCATGTCTGACTCAGTTTTTACACTTTGCCACGTACCTATTTGCTGAAGTACAATTTATGTGTTTTTAGTTTTTTTTTTACTCCATCATTCTTAGTGTTTAAGTTTATGTCTCATTATATTGTACATGATATATTTTTTAAAAAGTGTAACAGTAAAGTCACAGACTGTTTTTTTTTTGTGTCCAAACTTAAAATAACTTTTGTGATAAAATAATAAAGAGGCTTTCAATAAAATTAAAATTTGTGTCTGTGTTTCATTTGTGACAATTGTTTTCAAGGTCATGGTAGATGTACGAGAGTAACTATGTATGCAGTGGTTGTGTCAGTAAAAACGAGCAAAACCGTTCTCTGTAGTTGATTTTAAAAATAGTTTTCTATCATTCTTTGACCAAGCGTACATCAACAATAATAACTTATTGATAAAAAAATATACCTTCACTAGTACAGTACATCATGTTTTATAATATACGGCCTGTAGTTGAGTAAAAGGTAACAAACTCGACAGTCGGGTATATTGGGTAGCTGAATGAGGACCATGCACCCTGTTCAGCCGCCCGGTGTCCCCGACTGCTGCAGCTTCACCGGTCCCCGACAGGAGAAACTGTAGGGCGCCATCTGTTGGTAATAATTGTTAATGTTGCTGGAAATCTATGTGACAGCAGGCCTGTCGCGACGTACCATGTACAGCGACTGGGCTGTGTATAGTTAACTATGTACAGGCTTCTACAGTTACATGCAGTGCACAGCACGGACAGTGCAGGGATCACTGTCATTTTGAAGCGTAGAGAACTCTCATTCCACAGCCACACTTGCCGGAAAAGCTGTCATTTCAACAGAAATGCTAGATTTTACGAATCTGCGCATCTAATGGCATAGAAGTGGCCATAGAAGTCTAGGACAAACGTTAGATCTGAACTTCTAGATATTAGGTTCTATCTACTCACCGACTAGCAACAAGGAGAAACTTCTGCAGTGCAACGGGCTGCCAGTTTTAAGTCAGGAGCATGGCCCGCCACCGCACCGACCGGTGAAACGGTACACATACATGCCAGCAGCACGTATAAACAACAGAGTATATGATATACACAGAGTATAAAAGATACACCTTTCTGCCTTATCATACTTCGCAACTATAATTCATGATTCATTCGGCAGATGGATGTATCTAAAGATACACCTATCTGCCAAATCTTTAAGCGCTCCCCAGCGTGCACGGTTAGAGGTATATCTAGAGATACACCCTTTTGCCAAATCATGTAGTTCTCTATCCTGGTACGTCATTGTACGTCAAGGGTGTATGTAAAGATACACCCTTTTGCCTAATCAAAAGCAGGAAAATTGATAAAATAATACAGAGATAGCCCCAAGTATCTCGGAAACAAATGATCGATGACTTACGAAAGTTGGTCACATGAAAATTTCGGCATCGAAAACCCCCCAAATGGTAAAAACCAAAAACATGATATTTTTCAGACATACACCTTTTTGCCAAATCACGACCGAGCGACTGGGCTGTGTATAGTTAGGCCTGGCGTGAAAGATTGTGTACCGTGTGGACATGCTGGATATGATGATCAATTTCGGTTTATTTGTTTTGATTTTGTTATCGTTTAATTTGACAAAAAGGTGTATCTTTATACATACACCTTTTTGCCAACTTAAATGCACGATTTCTCACGGTGCATGAGAAGATACACCTTTTTGCCAAAATAGCGTGGGTTGCAGTCCCTGTAAACGTGATTTGGCAAAAAGGTGTATCTCTATGCATACACCTTTTTGCCAAGTTAAATGCATGATTTCTTACGGTGTATGTGAAGATACACCTTTTTGCCAAAATAGCGTGGGTCGCAGTCCCTGTAAACGTGATTTGGCAAAAAGGTGTATCTCTATACATACACCTTTTTGCCAAGTTAAATGCATGATTTCTTACGGTGTATGTGAAGATACACCTTTTTGCCAAAATAGCGTGGGTCGCAGTCCCTGTAAACGTGATTTGGCAAAAAGGTGTATGTCTCTAAACATGCTAAAAGTGCTAATTCTGAAGTATTCTTTAAAGTTAGATGCAAGAAAATTATCAGGAAATGAAATTTGAAGTGTATACTAAATCATGGAATTGAATCCCTGAGCGTTGCACAGTTTAGGTGGCTTCTACGGTCAAGGAAACTGCCAAAACTTTAAAGTCGATTTTCTCGGCTTTGTAGTCGCTGTAAAACGGCAGACATACACCTTTTTGCCAAATCACGACCGAGGGAGGTGCTGCAATGTATAAGCACCTGCCTGGTGACACTGCTCAACTCCTAACGTAAATGTGATCTACAGTGTACAGTGTATTTTATTTAATTTTTTGTATTATTACAATTTATTGAATCTTACGACATGCCGTACGGTTGTGAGTCATTCGTACCCTGTGTATTTGAAATGACGTACGTGTATTCACTGTAAAAACATCGGTGTTAGATTTAACACCATGGGTGTTAAATCTAACACCGATCAAAATTCAGTAGAGGACCACACCCACAGGTGTAGAAAACGTGTAAAAAGAAAATGTGTAAAAGTGTTCGCCTGGCACTTCGTGGTGTTAATTTGACACTGTGGCTGGTGATATTTTTGACACTGCGCTAGAGTTGATTTGATATTGGTGATGTTAATTTCAATGGTATAACACCCGTCCAGCTTCAATAGGGGACCACACCAACTGGTGTTGGTGTGGTGTAAATGTATTTACAGATTTTTTTTTTTCAAAAATCAAGTACTTTATCGTCTTGTTGAAGTTCAAAATTAACAAGAAGTGCAGTAACTAAGAAACTATTCAAAAAACAATTTTAAATTTTGAAATGACACCCGGAGGTGTTAATCTAACACCATGAATGAGCGCCGGAAATTTAACACCAGCTCGGTGTTTCATATTTAACACCGGACTTTTTGCAGTGTTCATTATTGAAAAGCTTGACACTTATTCCCTTCTGCACGAAATTGATGCAAAAGAATGAATGAAGGAACGAACGAATGAATAAATGGAAAAGGTCAATGGTAGAAATGGAAACATGTGTGTATGTGTGTTTGTGTGTGTGTAGGTGTAGGTGTATTTTCGTGTGTACAGAATATAGGTGCCCACCCTGAAATTAATGAGTTCGTGTGAATAGAAGCAGAAACATGAGAGGAACAAGACTGAATATGAAAGTTTGAGTTTTCTCAAAGATAATTACAATTAATCAATCGCAAATTGACATCTCTGTAATGACGATGTAGCGTGTGAGCTCATCTTCCCCGTTAAAGGTTCACATATTATTTTTGTTACTTGCTTACGGTAACCATTTCAACGGAATAAATAATTGGTCTGTCAGAGGAGCACCTGTACACACGAGCACGCACACATAATAGTAAGCGATTGTTCATTTGATATCCCATTGTAATTAGATATTCATCAACCATTAGAATTGAATGGAACCAACCCATTGTCGCCCCCGTGCCAACCCATTGTCGCCCCCGTACTGCCAATCAAAAGGTTCCCTGTTCAAGTCCACTGATCCCACCAGTTGCTCCCCAATCCGCCAATTCAAGGCATCTAATCCACATGGTCGGTCCCGAGACTGTTTCCTTATAGCATTCATCGCTCCCTTATTGACGAGGTAAAAAGAGACAATCATCTCTTGACACAATTTTTGATTGAACAAGATTATGAAGACTTCAATCCACCGCCGATATCTTTCTTCCATTCTTTAATCATCGTTCTAGAATGTTGCATTTCTTTTAAAGACAACGACATGCAACAAAATTATTGAGACATCTGAATGACAAATGCACACAAAATGAACAGAAAATAAAAAGATCACTGTATTGATTCCAATCGTCTGGATTGGTATTACAAAACATATAGCATATGAACAATGTACATACAATACACACAGCAGCTGTTCCGAAACCCTTTTAGAGGCTGATTTTACGAGAGCTTGGTATGCATGCATACTAGCCATATATCACGAGTATCATAAAATGATCAACGGAATAAAAGGGGAGCCCAGGTTGATATTAAGAAGATGTGTGTGAGTACACAGTAACGGTTGGGCAGAATCATTAATACACGCTTTTGAGTCTTACACGTGACGAGATAATTATACAGTGTAGCTGTAGGTACAATGCTTTTGAGTCGCACCCCTCACTGAGGCAGATCGTCGGTACCCACGCATTGTCTACAAGGTTTCATTGTTGTCATCTGCTTCTACTTTTAACCCGAGAACAAAGGAGAGTTTCGTTTCTATCTGTTCTCCTACTCCCCCTCTCTCTGTCCATCTCTTTCTGTGTGACTATTTTTGAACTACACCATTCCTTTTCCTTCATCTCTATCTGTATAATGTATCTCTCTTATATATATATATATATATATATATATATATATATATATATATATATATGAAGGGTTTGTTTGCAAAAACCGATAAGTCCATTTTTTGAAGATTTTAAAGTACGATCTCTGTCATAAAGTAAAAAATAATACCTTTTAAATGATATATTGGTCACTACATAAGAAGGTATATTTTTAAAGTTATGGTCAAAAGAAGCAAAATTTTTCTTATTATTCTCTTTATTTTTCTTGACCTTTAATCGCAAATATCTCCATTTGGCAAATATGGACTTATCGGTTTTTGCAAACAAACTCTTCATATATATATATATATATATATATATATATATATATATATATATATAATATACATATATATACCTGTATAATATCCCTCAGCAGTTTGAGGCTCTACTTACCCCTCTCTGTCTATCTATCTATCTATCTTTCTAAATACCTATCAATTAAGTGAAACCAGAAGATTGCTTGAGATCCAACAATATGACATCTGACAATCATATCCAAGGTACTTGAAAGTTACTATAAAAAATCATATCTATATCTATATTATTGTTTATCTATCTATCTAGGAGTTTATCTCTATCTATCTATCTATCTATCTATTCAGCCATCCATGCATCTATCTATCTATCTATCTATCTATCTATCTATCTATCTATCTATCTATCTATCTTTCTATCTATCTATCTATCTAAATATATATCTGCCTGTCTATCTATCTCCAACGGTGTAGAAAGTATGTCAATAACGTTCATATTTTGGATGTCAAAATGTCGTAGAGTATATACTGTATACATGTAGATAGAGAGAGAGCTAAGGGGGGGGGGGGGGGAGGGGAGGGGGTAGGGATAGCGCAATTGTCTCCCAAATCAGCTTAGGACGGGCACACCTCTGTCTGGCATTGATTTGACAAGTTTATTCAAAGACGCAGTAATACATCATGTAGAAGTCTTTGAGAAATGTAAAGAGATATTGGAATTGGGAAAGAGAAAACGAAAGAAGAGATACTACTGAAATGCGACCCTGGGGTAACCTTATGATCTCTAGCCATTGACATCAATATCTGTGCTGAGAGAGGGAGAAAAAAAAATGCAATAATTTTTCTTCTTTTTCTTTTCTATAAGAGAATAATGGAATTGTTCCCAACATCAGACGGACTCTATTTACTCATAACGGTTTGGCTATTGTGATGTTGAATAGACTGGCTGTAGCGAAAGCAGGCGTGGATTTGACTACGGAGAGAGGCTGAGAGAGAGAGAGAGAGGGAGAGAGAGAGGGAGGTGGGAGAGATGGAGAGGAAAAAAAAAACAGAGGACAAAAAACCCTAGTTCTGCGAGAAAAAGCAAATGTGATTCACTGCGTTTTGTATCGTCTGCAATAAGCATTCGCTGATACAGTGCAAGGCGGGAGCTCCTCAACGCACACGCATTATTCACGAAGTGCAGAGCTTCACGGAGTAACTACATCATCAATTCAGGTGAGTTTTTCTGATGAATTTCATCGTTTTTCTCTTTTACCTCTTTATCCATTTCTTCGGCCATACCACTGCGTTATTTTTTGAGTAATTGAGCAAGACAATTGTGGAAAAGAAGATGCATGTCTGATTTGACGGTTTCCGTTTCTTTTCTGGTGTTGGTAGTATTAAAAGGGAGTGGCTGGGTCGTATCTTGTTTATTCTTTACGGGGCAGCCTATGGTAGGTGGCTTTACATGGGCGTATTGCTGACGAGCTAATTATAAAAGGCCCAATCAACGCTCTCCAAAGAAGTCATATAGAATTTGATAGTTGATGCATGCACACATCGTCTTGTATGTCTGTCTTTGCTTTGTCTTTTAAGCGATAATTACTTTATTTCCCTACATACGGAATGAAAGTCTGGCATAGGTCTTGCTATGGGTGACGTGAAATCATACTTTTGTCAATTTTGCGTGGTATCTCGCAGGTGTTTTTTCATCATTAATCATCATATCATAGAAATGAGAATATCAAATCATAAGCCCCTGTTGTTCGTTTTTAATTCTATCATTATGCTGCAGTAATGGTGAAGTTGATGATGATGATGAGGATGAGGATGACGATGACGATGATGATGATGATAGTAACGTTGCCATGACGATAACGATCGTACAGACGATAAAAAGCCAGTGAGCAGGTGTAGATGATAACCATTTTCATACGAGAAGAATGAGGTTATATTGATATTGTTGATGATGATGATGATTATGATGATAGTGATCCAATAGTCACGGTGATTACGATGGTTGTTGTGGATTAGTGGATAAGACTGACAGCCAAACAATATCTGGTATTGGTCCAAGTCCACATGCTGAAGCTGTTGAGGCCGTACACTGACACCTAATCCTTACTGGCCTATAGTCTGTCGCAGGGAATTTAGTGTCGTTGGTCCCTCGGACATATTGGACGCTTTCTTCCAAGCGTTCATTGCCTCCTTATATAGTGGCCACGTATAAACATAACAAAGTAATCATTTCAATCCAATCCAATTCATTTCATTTCAATTCAATTCACTTCAGTCCAATTCAATTCAATTAATTCCAGTTCACTTCAATCCACTTCAGTCCAATTGAATTCAATTCAATCAAATTCATTTCAATTCAATTCACTTCAGTCCAATTCAATTCAATTCAATCCAATTCAGTTCAATTCAATTCAATTCAATTCAATCCAAGTCAATTCAATTCACTTCAGTCCATTTGAATTCAATTCAATCCATTTCATTTCAATTTAATTCACTTCAGTCCAATTCAAATCAATTCAATCCAATTCAGTTCAATTCAGTTCAACTCAATTCAATCCAATTCAATCCAATTCAATCCAATTCAATTAATTCAATTCAATCCAATCCAATCCAATCCAATCCAATTCAATTCAATTCAATGACGATGAAGATGATGTTGGTGATGTTAATGATGATGAAGGCCATGATGTCGCAAGGATGATCACTGCTTTGGGAATATTATGTGACTCTTGAAAATGATATTGATGTTTTGACAAAGACAATGTACACAATGATAATCAAGATAAGAATAGTAACTTTATAATGACATTTGTATCTTAGTCATTGCAATTTAATACTAAAAGTTTATTGTGTTAAAGAAAAGGATAGTTTAAGTGACGCAGATTGTGATTGGGATTGTGGGAGAGGCCCCGTTGATGTTAAGGTATATGTCACTTGTTGATGGTATAATTAAGTTTATGTTTGAGGTGTTGGTAATGGTTATAAACTGTGGTAGTAATGACAGCCGTGTCATGATGACGAGGACAATGTCCTCGATGATGATGATGATGATGATGGTAACAAAAAATATGAGAATGATGGTTCGACAACAATGGTGATGCTACAATGATTACGTCGATTAAACATATTATCGTGGCGTTGATACTGGTAATGTTATGAAGGTAGATGATAGCATTGAATAATAGGGCGAGGCTAGACTTGTCACAATGAAATAGTGATGGATGGATTTATAAACAACATTATGATTATAATGCGGTCCTGCTCAGCTGGAATAAAGACATTTTACGACAGTATGTATTGTGAGAGAGGGATCATACTGGATTTCCGTGTTGCTACTCGGAAAACACTGAATGCAAGCTAGTGTGCCTATTATTCTTGTGATGCCTGCTCATGCATTACAGCCGTCGTTCTGACTAATTTCCCGGACATAACATGATCATGTTTGAGTTGAGTTCCCGTACATTTATTAAAATATGTATGCACATACATTATGAATGCATGTGAAGAGTTTGCAACTGATTGACAAATTGCCCTACATCGACGTAAATGAGCACTGAATTGATCAGTGTTTTAGTAGTAGCCATGATAAAAAATCATGGGCGTACATACTCGAGCAGGATTCGAACCTACGACCTCCCGATCACCGGGCAGGCGTCATCTCCACCAGACCACCGAGCCCCCGCCCGACAGCAAGCGCTGGCCCTAATCCTTATAGCATGCAGCGGGTACTGCTTTGTTATTCAAATTTATGAAATTCTTCCGTCGCGATGTTTTCATTGCAACTGATTGACAAATTGCCCTACATGTACGCCCATGATTTTTTATCATGGCTACTACTAAAACACTGATCAATTCAGTGCTTATTTACGTCGATGTAGGACAATTTGTCAATCAGTTGCAATGAAAACATCTCGACGGAAGAATTTTATAAATTTGAATGATTGTATACGTACATTCAAGCAGAGTAAAACTAAATCGTCACATGAATTATACCACAGTGAATAAATGATGAAAGATCATGTGTATACTGTAACCATCTAAATCTAGCTGGAAGCAGATAAACCAGGTGAAACCAGATGAAACCAGTTGAAACCAGATGAAACCATGTCAAACCGAAAAGGAAGGGGCTCATGAATGTATGGAGTACACAGACGACTGTGAACGTATTGAGTAGAATCGTTTCACTGTTCTCGCCAACTTCTGGGGAAACCCGATCTTGACAATTTGATGAACACAATGGCACGTATAGCTCCAAAACATTCAATCATCTTTCACCTACCATATGCTATACCAAAGATGGTGGTAGAAGCCTTTATCCGCGCGGAAAAAAGATGCATCTATGCAAAAAAAGTTGAGACTCCATCCTTCTTTATGAATTTAAACCGAGGGATAAAAACGACGGTCCTGGTGTGGAAAAAAAAAATCCCTTAATTCTGCATACAAGTGCACAATCTTTACTATTAGACCTGAAGACCTGCCAGCTGCTGCAGCGACCCTCCAACATTATTGTCCAATATTCTTATCTAAATAGAGCTTATGGTAGTACAATAACGAGGATGTTTACTGACGAATGAAAAAAAAATCCTCCCAAAATTCTTCTTATTTGAAGTTTATATGTTAGTTTTGTTTTTCTATTTGTGATCCGTGACTGATCAGTCTTGTTTTCACAGTGAATGAATTGTTAAAGATCAGGAGTGCAGTTAACCATCTATCAAGGCTGATAGATGTTTCTAGATCTATGTACAGAGCGACAACAAGTCATATATAGTAGGGTGCGCTGTGGCATAGTGGATACGACTCCCGACTCCCGATCGGAGGGCCCGAGTTCGAATCCCGCCCAGTGTTCACGTCCTTGGACTTTTAGCCGCTTCTGAAGCGAGCTAACTTTAGCTCGGGCCAAGTCGTTTTATACTGCCATTCTCGACCACCCAAGGTTACGTGCAAGACCAGACCTATCGCCCCCCACCCCCCCCCCCCCCCCCCCATTAGCCTGCTGTCCTTCCAACGAGCGCGAAAATTCAGTGACAGTTTTTCATGCTTATACTTACGAGTACGAATTCAGTTCCGTTGTTATACGGTACGTTACTCGCTTCAGAAGCTGACCTGATCCACCCCCCTAGAGGGGACTAACTTTAGCTCGGACTAACTATTTTTCGACCTTTTATACTGAGAGTTACCTCGCTTCAGGTCCGCACCAGAAGCGAGCTAACGCCCAGTTTAAAAGGGGCTTAAGTCCCTCTCCACCCAGGTGTTTAAATGGGTACCTGGTAGAGCAGGGTGATGATAATAGCAGGGCCCTCTGGTAGAGCAGGGTGATGATAAAAGCAGGGCCCTCTGGTAGAGCAGGGTGATGATAATAGCAGGGCCCTCTGGTAGAGCAGGGTAATGAAAATAGCAGGGCCCTCTGGGAGAGCAGTGGCAACATTGAAGAGGCTACCCTGGGTAAATAAGACCTTATTATTAATATTATTATCATTATATGAACCCTCGCAGAGTTACGTTATCCAACCCCCTGATAATCCATGTAGCCTATTATGTTCATTTCTTTGGATATGAAAAAAAAAAAAAACCAAAACCTGCAGCTAATGATCATTATCACCATTTTTGAAAAAAAAAAAAACCCCACAAAAAACAATGGAGGCACGTCAACAATACGATCAATATCTTAATGTATTTCAAGGAACGCATTACACTTTTTCTCCCCCCACACACACACTTTTAAGATGCTTAAAATTACACGAAGCAATTCCACTCCAAGGCAAGATATACGATGATGCTGAGCAGGGGTGAAGAACAGTTTAAACACGCATAGGCCTATAGATATACCTTGACTTACCTCCAAGGAATTCATGTTTCTCATTTCATGTGATGATGTGTGTATATATTATATGGCACACACATGCAAACACAATATTGTGCATTTGTGATGAATACACATACACACACGCATCACACAAAATGTGTTGTACATCATAGTATATCATCATATCCATAAGCCCTACACACAAACATCTGATAAGTTGCATAACACACACACACAACAAGATACTAGTAATAGTATCCTAGACATGAAGGGTATTCGTTGTTATTGTTATTGTTATTTCCCCCTTTGGTATTACTTTATGCAAATTATGCCGATCTTTGCCACTTTGCTAGGACGTAGCAACAATAACCACTGATATCGATCTGAGGAAAACACGTTGCCATGGCTACGGAGGACAACGCACAGCAAGCGAATCACAAGGTTGAGTCAGTGCTGGCGTAGCCTCGCCTCAATGATAGTTGATTTATTTTTCAATTTTTTTATTTTCATCATTTACATTTTCTCTTTTATCTTTGTTATTCCTCTTGGAAATCTTAATGTCACTACTATAAATCACACTTTTTCATTAATGCTCTTACAGCTACCTTTCTAAATTGATTACTGTCCTCTATAATTATATTACTGATTTATGATATTTCAATGTGACATTTAAGCATGATGACCATCGAACGCATTACAATACAAGTTTGTGACGATCACATTCGGGAGAAGGCTAACATTTTTGGTAGTAAAAGAACAATGAATGCTTCAGCAGTAAATCTAACGCTTGCCACTTGCTTCCTGTTTTTACAAAAGGAAAATTACGTAGGTGCTATTTCAACTTGTTTAATTATCTTTTGACGGAGTGAGCATTGTCGCTATACTCTCTCCGTTATCAGGGTATATGCTCTAAAAACAGCTTTTTCACATAAAAGAATTACTTCCCCACTTACGAGTTACCGATCTCTGTCATCTGTTGTCGAGGGACCGAAAACCTTGAAACGATGACTGCAAAAAGATAAAAGAACAATTAATATAAAAGATACATCTATGCGACGTTTTCGTCCTGTATTTAGACTAATGACCATGCCCAAATTCGACATTTTCTTTAACCAAACAGAATTTTGTGACATGCAGGAGTGTAGTGCAGTCAGTAAAGGTGTTGTACCAAAAAAAAAAAAAAAGTGTAAACGTTGCATTCGTCTATCTTCATCATTTTTGCTGTGTATATGAAGAGTTTGTTTGCAAAAACTGATAAGTCCATTTTTGAAGATTTTGAAGTACGGTTTTTGTCACAAAGTACAAAATAATACCTTTTAAATGATATATTGGTCACTACGTATAAAGGTATATTTTTGAAGTTATGGTCAAAAGAAGTAAAATTTTTCTTATTATTCTCTTTATTTTTCTTGACCTTTAATCGCAAATATCTCCATTTGGCAAATATGGACTTATTGGTTTTTGCAAACAAACTCTTCATATGCTCGAAGACATGGTAAAGGGCAAATGATACATTATCTGTCACTGTACAATGTGTCTCATTCTCTTTTTCCTCTATTTCTCTCTCCCTCCCTCTCTCCCTCTCCCTCCCTCTCTCACTCTCTCTCCCTCTCTCTCCCTGTCTCTCTCTCTCTCAGTGTCTCTTCCCTCATCTTCCCTCCTCTCCTTTGTTTTTCTTTGTTCCATCACCTAGGTTTATCTGTTTATTGCATTAACACTTTATATGCCGATGAATCAAATAAGCACAAATTTCACACACAAACCTATGGTCAAAAAATAAGCGTGGCACATCGTAAGCGTGATCTGAATTAAGCAGCATTTTCAAGGCGCCTGTACGTTCGTGCGCTGTTTCATAATTATGGTTATCTCATAGGTTATCACCACGGCGTATAGTGACCATAGGGGTTCTTCAAGGCCAATGGCTCGCATTCTGTTAGTTTCGTGTGAACACTTTTTTTTTTTGGGGGGGGGGGTGAGATAATGAGATATCTCATATGAAATGTGAAAGGGGATGTAATTTCATGAGGAATTCAACGTTTATTTGATGAACATTGGTTTTGAAATGGCTACGATATCAAAATACAGCAATCCTGATAAAAGGTGGGACCCACCTTTTATTACGATCACTTTGTTTTACTATGTTTTTGGATGTCTCAGCCATTCCAAACCCGATTTTCATCAAACAAACTTTGAATTCCTCTTAGATTTGTATGCTCTGTGCTATTTCATAAGGGGTTTCTTGGTATCTTGCAAAGAGGTTAAAAGCCCAACCATCATCTCATCCAATACCATAAAATCCCCTTAAAGGGACGGGGTAATTTTGGTTGAGTTGGGACTATAGGTTTCCATTTTGTTATGAGATAATGAGCATATATGCTTCTTATATGAAATATTAAAGAGCAAACAATTCTTAGAGGAATAGGAATTCAAAGTTTACTTGATGAAATTTTGTTTTAAAATGGCTGGGATATCCAAAACAAAGTGGTCATATACTGAAAGGTGGGACCCACCTAACATTTAAGACCACTTCGATTTACTTTGATAACTGATCTACTGATTTTGTATTGCTCCTTCGCTGTCGGTCCTCTCTCGTCTGTCTGTCTGTCTGTCTGTATCTCCTTGTTCTCTCTCTCCCTCTCTCTCCCTCATTCTCTCTCTCTCTCTCTCTCGTTCTCTCTCTCTTTCTCTCACTTCCAGATGTTCAAGGTATCGCCCTAGTATCTGCTTCTGGAAAAAAATTTGCTTGATGATTTACATACTGAATAAATAATAGATAAATAGTCGCGTGAACAATCAAGGACAAAGTTATTTTTAAAATCTCATCAAATTTACGAAGTACGATGATTCCAAAGAGGGCGACATAGGATATCTGCATTCAATCGTGTCATGTACAACGTATCAATTATTTCAAGCAGCCGACACAAATAAATGCTAAAATTTCAATGCCATAATCAAGCGCATCCTGAATCTTTGTGAGCCACCACCAGCGATATGATTGTGAGCATGGTATTTTGTTTTTTTATTTCTCTTTGGAGTCTTCTAGACAGGTTTGACTATATACAGTGTATATATTGTGGTCCCATATTATGATATATCTCTTAACTCAAAACATGATTTTTCATATTGTGCTTTTGAATGTACTGTTGCAATAGCATCCAGTGCATGCTTAGGTATTGCGGGGCAGTCAAAAAATATCTATACCTAGTACATGGTGTGCTGTAAAATTATAATGTCAAGAGATTAACCTTGACGTTAAGGTAATTGCATTAACCCCCCCCCCCAAAAAAAAAAAAAAAAAAAGAAAAGAAAAGGGGGGGGGGGGGGGAGTGGATAAGGAAGGAAAGGTAGCGATTCCGGACCAACTGTCACCGCTTATTGTTTATCAGCCTACTCGGCGGATATTGTGCGCGTCATCCGCGATCGAATGAGTTGCCGATATCATACGAAACAGCATTGATTCAAGGCTAAACTCTTGTTCCGCGAGTCTCGAGCGACGGTCAGGGCCATCGCGATCATCCGACAATAGATGGGTTGGGGGGGGGGGGGGGGGGGGCGGAGGATCGCGTGCCTGGGAATCGCTGGCTGGCTTTGTAAGGTGTGACCCTATCAAGTTTGCGAATATGTAGGTTCGTTATCATGCCAAGTCAATTTGACATTTGCCATTGCCAGATTTGTAAAATACAATACAATTGCAAAGTCGAGTGGGGATGTAAAACAGAGTAGAAAAAAAAAATGTTCTTTACCAATGAGAGTACCAGAATTCAAATGCCTTAATGAATAAACAAAACAATAGATATGTTGATAGATGCACAAGTAGATATAGAAAAAAAATGAAATGAATTAATGAATGAATAAGTACATGGATGAATACACAAAGATACTGAATACCCCCCCCCCCCCATATCTGTTGAAGCAATTCGCATTTAGGCCTACAGGATGTCGTCATGACATGAGTGCAGATCCAATTTGCCATACTGCATCGCACTCAGTTACCGAGAATGCCTCCACCAACACCAACACCAACATCACACACACAACCACCGCCAAAATCAACTCCACCATCAACACCACCATCACCACCAACACTACCACCATCACCTCCTCCAACACCACCACCACAATCACCACGCCATACCACACCATCGCCACTAACACCATCAACACAACCCTAACACCACCACCTGTCCACCACCACCACAAACAACAACGCCAACACCAACAACACCGACACCACCACCAACACTAACACAAACACCAATCCCACCAACACGATCAACACACCAGCGCCACCACACCCACCACCATCTCCATCACAGAGCAAGGATCCGAAGTGCGAACGAATAACCAGGTACAGCAGGATTCCAATTTTACGGAACTGACAGGATGAAGGCCGGACACGATGAGTCGGATCGCATTTAGCTAATTGCCCAGACTTTGCCCAGCCCAGGCCAGGCGAGAACAGAAAAGTCACTAATAACTGTCAAAGCACTCAGTTAATCCGTTTCCTGCGGGGACGTGTGGGGTTACTGGCACATTTAAAGTGGATTTTCATGATCTCGTAAGGAACTGGTTAAGAGAGACTATAGGACGGAGACAGCGTTGAAAGACTATACATGAAGATTACCCATTTCGTTTATTGCAATTTTATTTTATTGAGGGCGGTTCAGTAGTTCAGGTACACAAGCCTAATGGTGTAGGCACGCCTTTTGCTTATAGGAGGGGGGGGGGATCTTTCGGACACGATCAACATTGGAGTGGCTCAATAATTATACACATTGTCACCCAATCCCAACACTGAACTGTGAAATGATAATGAAATGGATTCAAATTTAACAATACCTTCAAATAACATATCGTGAAGGTTATACTATACGGATTATTTCAAGTATTATCGCATGTTGTTAAACCGTTTCCAACATGGCTCTAACACAATCGAGTATACATTGTGCATGGTAAATTCTACAAAGGGATGTTACCCCACTATACTGCTGGTATGTTCGATCACTCGTAGATAGATGTTACATGACTGAAGCGTTCAACAATAAGTTTACAGGAAGATTTAGATTGCCTTATTTTGATATAGGCCTATACTACCAGATGTATTGGTACCATAATGGACAAAACAGTTTATGTTTCCCAAACTTGATACAATGCTTCTAATGCCTGAACATAATCCCGTAGTTCTGGACATGGATGCTTCAGGAATAGCAACAAACGTGTACGTTCGTAATTAATGTCGGTATATCGTCAATTCCCCACTCGTCATAATGTGCTTGCTTCTTCTTCTTCTTTTCTTTTTCTCTTGTTTTTTTTTCTCTCTGATTGGAATGTTCCCGAGGCACTCTACCATTTATTCATACAGACCTTAACTTCCTCCTTTCCCGCACCCATGTTGAAGGAGACTTTAGAACGCACTCATTGGCATTCCTTATTCTCAGGTAATGTGCATCGCGGTTCTTTGACATTTCTGTCAAATGCTGTCTCTCGTTCTGCTCTCTTAAGTGAGAATGGTAAAGATTCTTTCAGTACGTTCCAGATAATATTTCAACGGGGCCTCCGTGTTTTTATTTCCACTGCGTGATGAAATGTCAGAGATTCACTATGTGTTGAAAGGAAAAAAACAAAACAAAACAAAACAAGAAAAAACATTATGACATAAATGCACTTTTAGATTCCTTCAATATTCGTCGAAGCCGCCTACATTTAATCTCCACACACTTATGTCTCTCTGCCCGCCCACATGTGGCTATGGAAAAGCTCTCTAATGATTACCTGGATGATATGATGACTTCGTTCTTTTTCTTCAGTTAATTTGAACGCTTTGATTGTAATGCGTTTTGTGAGAATCTTGAGGCGCGTAAGTATCACCTACGTATTCTTTTGAAGCTATCGACTTTAGTTATACATCGCCAATGGTGTCGGAAATGATGATTCGCTGTGTAACTAGATTGTAAAGGCACAATATTCTTGACATTGTTAAATCTTTATGATATATCATGGCCGTCTTATCCCTATACGTAAGAGTTGCTGTGTTTGACAGGTAGTGTCGAAGGTCATTTGAATTCCATGTAAATTGTAGGCTACATTGCGCACAATTAACTCTCCCTAATTTAAGTTTCCCTTAACGGCCGCACTGGTCGTCATGTATGTTATCCTATTCTGTGGTTATTTTGACTTTACCTCTTTTGTTTTTAAGTAACCGATAGTTTTGATTTAGTAGTCCAGGTAAATACGCTGGGGTAGAAAATGAACCACATTTTAAGTAGCTGCAAATGAGCTTAAATCACACAGCAGGGGATATAAAAAGGTTATTAGTGAATACTCGCATATAGTTATGCATCCATGTACTTTGGCTTTGATTAATGGAAATGTTGTACTACTAATACTAGCCTATGCCAGTTGTCTATTGGTAGCCATGTTTGCATAACCTTCAATGCCATTCTATGATAATGCGGGGATTGAACGAGCTCGAGTAATGAATGAATATTAATCGATGCACACTACTGCCCTCGGGTTTTCTCATTGGAGTAATTGTTCCACTTTGCCCTTCATACATGTCATACGGCGGATTTGTGCTGAGGGTCTCGGGTATAATGTTATGCAGAAGGTCACTCTGATGTGTTATGTGTGCCTGCGTCCTTTTCCTCTTTCTATTTTTTTTTTACGTTTTTTTTTAACCCATGTAGCTCGTTAACATGTGTCTTTGAGGTTTGTCATTGAGGACTGCCATTGACAGGTCTGATTTGTCGCAGTAGGAAAACCATATAAAGCAAATACAAAGAGAACTGAAAAAGTGAAGAGAAGTACACAATCCATCGACTGTAATAGTGGATATGTAAAGGTTAATATGAATTCCCAATGTCTTCCGAAACAGGTCTGTCGAGTGTAATTTCAGTATGTTTGAAAACGGAAATGTGTTGAGAATTCTATGCATACATGTAAGTACACATTCCTTTGACTGACATAGTGGAAATGTAGAAAAGGTAATCTTAATTTCAAATCAATTCAGTTCAATAGTTTATTTATTTCCATCATCAAGAAATAAAGAAAAACAGAACTAGATTCAAAGTGGTACAAGTTGTCGAATTGTCTTTCATTCGTCTGATAAGGGCATTTTTTCCCAAATACAATATAAAGCATATGCACGAAGGATGTCGTAATGAAGAAATAATGCACTTTGTCATGGCAACAAAAATAGTAAATTATCATAACGATGGAATACAGTATTCCACTAAAAAGCCAAGCTTGTAAGACGTGGAACACTGGCACAAAACAACGACAGTATACCAACACTAATTTGTTATACCAATTACTATTCATATTAAATTCTTCTATCTACTATTGTACATTAACTCATTGATATAATAATACTATAAACAATACTTACTATATCTTACAATGCAAACATATAAACTATATAACATAGCACATTACGCCTTATGGCACAGACACTTTTTGGCCGGGTATGCCAGGAAAAGGTAATCTTATTCCCCCTGCCTTCCGAAACACGTAGGTCGAGTGTTATTCCAGAATGCTTGAAATTGGCACTATTACTGTGTTGAGAATTCCTTTTACACTTTAGTTATATATTACCATACGGTAATCCTTGCAGTTTTCTCCCTCAGTGATGTTATTATTTTTTACTTTTATGGTCTGTAAGTTAATCAAAGGTTTGATTGACAAGGATGTCTTTAAATATAGGTGGTAATAAGGTTTCGGTTGAGATGGCGTTTCAGGTTTCAAGCGTTTTTGTAAGATAACGAAAAACCACTCAGGAATTATCTACGAAAGATCTATTTATCTATCTATCTATCTATCTATCTATATGTCTATCTATCTATCTATCTATCTATCTATCTATCTATCTATCTATCTATTCAGCTATCCGTCTATCTATTGAAGTCTACATTTATCAGTCTAATCTATCTATCTATCTACCTACCTACCTATCTATCTATCTATCTATCTATCTATCTGTCTATCTATCTATCTATCTATCTATCTATCTATCTATCTATATATCTATCTATCTATATATCTATCTACCTAGCTCTCTATCTATCTATCACTATATCTCCATCTATCTATTCCAATCCCTATCTATTCTGTCTGTCTCTCCGTAAATATCTCTACATGGAATTCTACTTATTTTTCAATCGTTTCTCATCCTGTTTCTTTCATACTTCCGCTCTGCTTCATAATATCCCCCCCCCAAAAAAAAAAGAAAAGAAAAGAAGAGAAGTCGGAAGTTTTGACATAGGATTTTCGGCATGACATATTGTGCATTGTCTCTTGCTTCGTGTAACAGTCTATCTGTCTGTATATCTCTTTCTCTCTCTCACACGCTCGTATCTACCCAGCAATTATTAAAGATATACTGTCATATTCATTGTTGCACGTTAAAGGGATGCTATAGTTTTGGTTGAGATGGGGGATTCAGAATTTAATTTTTTTTACGAAATAATTAGAAACCACTAATGACATAAAGGGCATACAATTCGAAAGGGAATTCAAAGTTTATTTGTTAAAATTGGTTTTGGAATGAATGAAATATATATATAAAAAAATAAAACAAAGTGGTCCTAAAAAAAATAAAACAAAGTGGTCCTAAAAAAAAGGTGGGTCCCACCTTTTATTAGGTTATTTTTTGTTTTGGATATGTAAGCCATTTAATTCAGAACCAATTTAAAACTTTGAATTCCTCTTAGAATTGTATGGGCTGTCATCATATCATAAGAGGTTTCTCATTGTCTCACAAAAGAAATTGGAAACCTGAAGCCCCCATCTCAACCAAAACTATATCATCCCTTTAACTTTGATTTTAGTTGCCGTATTGTCCTGCCCACGATATTGACAATCCAAGATTTGCTCGATCTGAACAGAGATATGTAAAATCATGTTCACGGAACATTACTTTATTACAACAACGGTACAATACAAGGACGTGTGAAATTTCACATGACTGTCTGAGTTCAGAATGGCTGTTCCATGGCACGCTCTGAGCTTTGTTTGTTTTGGACAATACAGCGCAATGTGCTGGGACCAACGCTTGTTCTTGCGATCACGTGGTATGCATACCCGAAAGCAAATGGGGCAGACCCTCATGGATTCGAATCCCACCAAACAAACCATGACACTATTGTGCTCGGAGCCGAGCACATACCCACACCCCGTTATTCTTGCAGGATGCATGTGTAATAATGTGTCTCTGTTTGAGTAGGTGTCGGGTTGTAAGCCGGTGCGCACTACCAGCTCTATGCTGCCATGCATGTACGAAAAAAAAATACTAGAAAATGATATCCCATTAACAGAGCCAAGTACAATGCATAGTAAGCTCTAAACTTTATTTTGTCAGCCACTCTTACCCTATGCAGAGCTCTATCAGCATTTTTAGAATGTATTTTATATATTTGCTAGGGCGTCTGCCAATACATGTCGTATGGTTAGGCTTTGCTTATGATAGATGTCTCCTCTATCATTTTCTCCTCTCTTATTTTTGATTAATATAATTGCAATTTTAGAATAATTTGGGATTGTGAATCACGATAGTCAGTAGGCCTAATGTCACGGAATTGAGCACTGCTATTGTCATCAATTTGTACATTCTTACAGTTTACGTATATCTGACTCGACTCAATTTTACTTTTCTACCCTTTTTGTTTCCACTGGTTGTCAATCTTTGCATTTTATAACGTAAAAACTCAACTAATCTCTACTCAGCTCAGTGTTAGTTTTCTACCCTTTCTCGTGTTTTCTTTTCCCCCCATCACTGGTCTTCAAACTCCTGCATTTTATAATGTTTGTTTGAAATATTGTTTCAGTGTTGTGTATTTCAATTGAAAAAAAAATGAAATAAAAAAAGAGAAATAAGCTCAGCTCAACTCAACTGAATCTGAACTCAACTCAGCTGAGTGTTGCATTTCTACCCTTTCTCGTCTTTTTTTTTTCAACTAGTTGTCAAACCTTAACATTTTATAGTGTATGTTTTAACAAATTGTTTCAATGCTTGCGTATTTCAGTAGGAAAATGAAATGAACAAGATGGAAATACCCTCTTTTTGAATTGAACTAAACATAACTCAGCTGAACTCATCTCATATCAACTGAGTGGCATACCCTTTCACGAGTTTTTCCTCAGGTTGTCAAAACTCTTGCATTTTATAATGTATGTTTGACATAATGTTTAATTATTTGTGTATATCAATCGGAGAAATGAAATGAAATGAAGAAAAAAAAACATAAATAAGCTCAACTCAATGGAACTCTACTCAGTTCAACTCAGCTCAGCTCATCTAAACTAAACTCAATGTTACTTTTCTACCCTTTGAAGCGTTTTCTTTCTTTCCGCAGGTTGTCACACTTTTGCACTTTATAATCTTCTTGACATATTTTTTCATCGATTGTGAATTTCATGTAGAAAAATGAGAATGATGAGTTTAAATATTAAAGCTCAACTGAACTGAACATAATTCCACTTAACTCAACTCAACTCAACTCAACTCAACTCAATAATTATTACCTTTCTACCTTTTTTTCTAGACCTCTCTGTCCATTGGCTGTCACCAGGCCTGACGTCTCCTGTCCTATTATCGAATATCGCTGAACGATACCGAGAACCATCATGACATCGGGCGGAAAATACGGTGAGTATCGATCGAGGACCATACGTATATCCATTATATTCATCCCAATTAGTCGTGGCTAGTAATCTGATCAATTTGTCTGGATGATCCCAACGGTGAAGTAATACATAGATATACAAACATTTAACACTTTTTTTTATACGTTGCTATAATAGTAAAGGATCCCCTGAATTCAGTCGAATCTCAAAGCAGAGGTAGAGCTAGTTTTAATGACGTTGCAATTCTTCAGCAAGAAATAATAGGATTACAAAAAAGCAATAACAAGTTAGATGTTACTGAGACTGAGGTCTTTCGATGGAACTTATATCCCTTAACACAAAACAACACGGAAAAAAGAGGAAAACAAACAATCTGGATCTTGCTTTGCCGTCTGAAACCATGAGTTTAGGCATAATTAGATTGAGACAACTCCTCCCTGCATAAAATACGGAAGCTATGTCGGCATGTCGACAAACACTTTTGGGAAGTCGACATGGCAAGATAGCCTATGTCGCCATGTCGACATATCAATGTTCATAATTCGACGTGGTGGGTTACATTCAAGTTCAAGTTCAAGTTCAATCATAGTTTATTTCCAATCAAAGAAAATCAAAACGTAATGCAAAGTATGCATATCATAAAATGATATTGTCTACACTTTTACAAAAGGTTCATGTAATATACGAAATAAATTATATACATCAACATATGTACAATAATCAGAAGGAACGATGCGTATACATGTATACTTCGCGAGCTTTCAGAAAATAACTTCAATTTTGGAAAATAGCGATCCACAAAAAAGCTAAGCTTGTAGGACGTGGATCCCTAGATAATTGATGAGTAAGCAATATATTATTCAAGTTTGTTTTATTATTTTCTTACAGCATTTATATTAAATATAGATTACTTAAGTCGTTTGTAAAAATATAGCTATACGATGGCTTCGACAATAATAGGAAATAAGTATCAATGCTAATGCCCAGACGGTGTTCATTGAACTGGTGTACCGGGAAAATATAAGAAGGACGACACACTCGTACAGACATTCAGTTACCCACACACATATACGACGCGAGACAGTACCGAGAAGAGAGAAGAAGACGGTGACAATACAAGTCTACGAGGAACAAAGACAGGAAGGAAGAGGAAAGAAGAATAAAGAGAGAAGAGAGGTCTGCATACAGAACACGCCAAGTGCTGCGACATCAGGACAGGTGAAACCTCAAGCATAAATTAAAACAATTAATTCAGATTATCTAGAATTATAAGTAGATAACAAATGTTTTCTGAATTTGTATTTAAATGTGAGGAATGAGGGTGAGTCTTTTAAGCTATTATCTAGATTATTCCAAAGTCTGGGTCCGGTATACAGAAATGTATTTTGGGCATGTACGGTTCTCATGAATGGAAGATGGAATTCGTTGGATCGTCGCGTAGGATAGTTATGTACATGACTGTTTCGATGAAAAGAGTCGTGAAATATTTTGGGTAAAAAGTTGCTGTTATAATTAAACATGAACTGACCAAGTTGAAACACATACAAATCTTTTATTTTTAGTATTTTATGGTAAAAAAACAAAGGATCTGTATGTTCTCGTGTAGTTAGGTTAAAAACAGTTCTGAGTGCTTTCTTTTGCAATAAAAAAAGCTTATCAAGTAATATCTGATATGTATTACCCCAAGCAAGAATCCCGTAGTTTAGATACGGTAGTATCAAACTAGAGTAAAGAGTTAATAATGCACATGAAGGAAGATAATATTTTAATCTGTTCATTACGCCAATGTTTCGTGAAATAGTTTTACATAATAACTATGCTATCAATATGATTCCTCCATGAAAGCTTGTTATCAACGCAAACACCAAGAAATTTAAAAGTAGAAATTTCTTCTAGGGGAGTAGTATCAAATGATATATTGCCCGGGAGGCTATCTAAAGAGTTACTAAAAAGCATAAATTTTGTTTTTTGAATATTAAGTGACAATTTATTTGCGTATATCCATTGTATAACCTTTTTCAGTTCTTCGTTTACTGTTCTTGCTAAGATATTTGGGTCGGGATGGGCAAAGAAAAGGTTAGAGTCATCCGCGAATAATATGAATGATAGCTTCTCCGAGGATCTATGAAAATCATTGATATAAATAATGAATAGCAACGGGCCTAGTAAGCTCTCTTGTGGGACACCACATGTTATCGTTTTATTTTGAGAATCAAAACCATTGACATGTACAAAACCATTACATATCTTGACATGTCGCCGTAATAAGAATACTAAGTTGACTTGATAAAATGACGTATGCCACCGTGTCGTCAAGTCAAATGGTACTCAGAAGCTTCTGGGATAATCAACACACTGGATCTGTATTCTACGTGCTGTTATCCAGTGATATTTGAGTTAATTGTCATGGAAACTTTAGATGAAAGGCTTGCTACAGCAATGCGTCAATGACATGAATGAGGGACGCAGTCACGAGGAAGAAAATTATTGACCCTGTCTATTGGAATCTATTTGGGTCAAGGATTTTCGTTTTGACCATCAAGCCTGTCAATGGGTTTGTGCTGGCAATATGATTTCAAAACTTTAAAGAACTTGAAAGAGCTAATTAGCCCCGGCAATTATTTTATTAGAATCTCTCTCTCTGTTTTATGTTGTATGATATGTGTGTCTATCTATACATGGATAATCATTTATATATTAGAATCTACTCAATCCATATTAATCTGTTAGTTCATGTATTTATCGCTATTTCTTCCTGTAATGCGTTATTTGCCGTTCAACCCTTTCCTCATCATGTTTGTTTCTAAATGTTTCTGCTTTGCTTGTTAATACTCATGGAGTAGCAGATCATGGTGTGCAAAAAAACAAACAAACAATGTCTGCTTATACGTGGTATTTAGGATTTCCGGTATGACAAATGCAGTGCCTCTTCGTTGTAGGTCCATGGTTATGATATTTATAACATAATGTCTGAACGCCCCCCCCCCAAAAAAAAAAAAAAAAAATGAAGAAGAAAATCTACCTGAGTTATTACATGTTTTTAACTGGCTTTGACCCGTTACTACCATTTGTAGACATATTAGAAATAGAATATCAACTGTATTTTTTTTGAGCAAAATAGTCCAAACCAAGTCCAAGAGTTATAATTATGTTTATGTTTAAAGGGGATTAAAAAGCATGCCTGTACAGTGACGGGGCGATCGTTAACTGGCCGTTAACGATCGCCCCGTCACTGTATGCTGCAGGCATGCTAACCTGGAAACATTGAACTGCACATTACTTGAATATGAGACCATTCTGAAGCAAATAATTTTCACACAACAATAGATATATAATGTGTTCTTAAATGAATCAAACAAGGCTTGGAAAAATCATCCCCCAGCATTCCCACTGATTCCCAATGATCAGTTATTAGCCATCCCCTTTAAAGAAGCTCATAGATGATTAATTTTGCAAAAGGTGTAGTTGACCCATTTTAGCAATTCCATTGGCCGAAGTTAGTGACTGCATGCATTACAAACTACGTAGTCATCCACCAATCAGAAGAGCTCTTTAAAGCATGAGCAAAAAGCTCATGCATACTACATTTCGCAACAACGTTAGTTGAACTATTCGAGCAATTCCACTGGTCGACATTATACTGATTGCACTATTATACTCACTGCTGACCAACCAATCAGCAAGGCTCTATTCAAAAGAAACTTATGCATAATCATTCATAGGCTACCGTATTCGAATCTGTCAAAGTTACTGACTGCAGTTCTCAACGCTGAATTTTTCAGTAGCAGTCTGTAATGTGTGTGAGGGTTACGCTTTTTACAGGATAATAAGTTGATGATAATCACATGCCCACATCTAACAAGGTCGTCAAGCCATCGTGCTGACTCGTGTAGCTCTCCGAGACGAGCTCTTCGATCGCCTTTGTGTTTACCGCCCGGTGAGAACCATTGAAAACGGGCGAAGCCGCCGTTTGGAAAGAGCGTGCTAGACGGGCTCTTTATGGGGAAGCCAAAATGATATGACAATGCACCACCGTTATCAAAAATCATCTGAGATCCATTCAAGGTCGTTCTACAAAAATACACCCGTTGATCTTCAGGCGACAAGTCACCCCGATTTGATACAGTTGCCATCATAAAGAAATAATCGCTTTATGTCCCGTACTCAGTGCGAGACAAGCATATCCTCGATTTCTTAAAAAAAAAAGTAGAAACGACTTGTGAAAAAGAAAGAAAGAGAGAAAGAAGGAAAAACCCTGTTCTCAACCGGGTAATGACAATGACACTTGTAGCGAGCCTTGCCTCCTCTAGTATTTAATAGGATGCGATTTAGTTTTACTCGCGTTAATTCTCTACGTATACCTCGTGAATGGGGGTGAAGTGCAATGCCACCCTTTTTGTTTGTAACTAGAACGTAATTTTATATATTTAATGTACATTTTTGGCACCATAAATATGCACAAAGCAGGATGCTAAAACGCACGGAATTATACTGTCTAAGGAAAATAAGAATACATGTATCAAATATAAAATGTATCAAAAAAACAAAAAAAAAAGAAGCTAACCTTTTCTTCTATTCAGATTTGCCAAGCACTATGACCAGGATGATGGTCACTGCGATATAGCCCGATTTGTCACTACGAATAAAGCGAGTGTTTCCTCTTTAAATAGTCGATTTGAATACTCAATCGTAATATAGAGCAGTAGGATCGCGCGCGCGCGCACACACACACACACACACATACACATACACACACATATATATATATACACACACACACACACACACACATACACATACACATACACATACACAAACAAATTTACAAGGAAAAATAAAAACTACAAAACAATAACATGCGATACAGCTTCTATGATTCCCTTATAAACCGTCGGCGGTGAAACTTTCAAGCTATCACTTAATTCAGAATTCATTATATACCTGTGAAAATCTAGAAAACCGGAAAGAATTTGAATATAGAATTGAAGACCTGAATATAAGAACGACCCAAGTCCAATTTTTGGCCATATTCAGTTTGACATGGGAAATTGTAGCTTATGCATGGACTCATCTTGTGTATAAATGATAAATCCTAATTACCCCCGGAAGCACCTGAAATGAATGAGTTAAATCTTATATTAATATAAGAAGGAAGGACTTGGGTCATTCTTACATTCATATAATAGCGCCCTCTATCATCCTTCTCTCATCTCTATTATAGCAGAATATCATGTATATGAATCAAAGAACGACCCAAGTCCACCACACAAAATGGCCTCTCCACAATTAATGTAAATGTTAATTGTCATAATAATATATGTTCTAATTTGTATATGCAATGTTGCCTTCCCATCCCAGTAAAATAGAATATTATTGGACAAATACAACAGATATGAAGTTTTATTTAGTTTACTCGAAATGGTCTTCCATGGACTTGGGTCGTTCTTATATTCATATACTCAATTATATCACATCCTGTTACTAGGGACTTATCCTGTTATTGAAACCGTCTTACGGTTTTGATATTGGTTTGCTTTTTATTCATTGCTTTTTCACCCATCTTTCGGGAAAGGTAATAAATTTGACATAAAACGAAGATATTATGTAGTAGTGTTAATCGGCACATCGAATGCTCAACAAGTGTCTACTATACAATGAATTTGAAAGGGAAAGTGTTTTGCTGGAACATCATTTTTCCTTAAGAAAAACGTTTGAAAAACAAAAAGATGGTTCTAATGAAATGTATGCAGACTTGGAAGACGAAAGGCAGAGGGCTGTTACTAGTTGAAAATAGGTTTGAAGAGACAAGATGAGAATCTAGGAAACACAAGAACGTAACTCTGGACAGGCAAAGAATATCACATTTCTAAGTAAGTTTGCAGACCAAGTCGCATGGTAAGATAATTAATCATGACATTCAACTACAAACGTTACAGCCTCCTACCAACTGAAAGATTATGTGTGTCTGCCGCGAAATGAAAAAAAAAAGTGACATGAATTCCTTCGACAGCAATGGCAATGGATTTGCCAACTGTATAGAGTCAGACACTTTATTGTTTGACTAGGACATCATTTACGTCTTTACATTGCTTATCCTGTGCGAATTTGATTCAACCGCGGTAAATGTAAAGATATTACAGTTGCATGACTCACTGCCCGGCTCACTTGGCAAGATACAGTTGAATTGCAAACATAATTGAAGTGCCCCTGTGTTGCTTTTGAGGTACTTTCGTTACAGGCTTACTAGCAGCAATTTTCGAACGAGTTTAGTTCATTGAGCCGAATCCGCTCTACACAAAGGCAAAGAAGTTCGTGGTTACCGCGCTCCTTCCCCCCCCCCCCCCCCACTCTCTCTCTCTCCCTCTCTGTTTAGAAATATGATGAGCGTGGACATATTATTTTTCTCTGCAATCAAGATGGCGCGTCCTCTGCTCTCTTTCTATCTCTCTCAGACACTCAAACAAACACGCATGCGCACACGTCCACTTGATTTTTTTTTTTCGCAGCTACTCTCCCTCTCTTATCTTCCTTCCTCTCTTTCTCTCAGCGTAATATGCTCTTTATTTGAATTTCACCCCCTAAGTGCTCGCCTACACACGATGTCTTTCCATTTATTAATCAAGGGGATGTTTTTACGACGCCAGTTGGCTGCAGTTGCCCCTAGCAACGGCGGGCCCCTTAAATATGAGGGGGCTGGAAGAGTGCAGCTGCGATGTAGCTGTGATGAGGGCGTCCTACGGAAGTAATGGTGAAGCTGACTCAAGTTAAAGGGATAATATAGTTTAAGTTGAAATGGGGCGTCAGATTTCCAACTCTATTTTTGTTGAGATACTGAAAAACCTCTTACGAAATATTAAAGAACATAAAAGCTCTGGGCGAAATTCAAAATTCATTTGTTGAAAATCGGTTTGGAAATGGCTAAGATATCCACAAAGACGTAGTAATAAAAACTGGGATACACCTTTTATTCGGACAACTTTGTTTTACTACATAGCCTTTTCATCAAATAAAGTTTCGATGCCTCTTTATTGTATACTCTGTCATGAGCGGTTTCTAATTATGTAACAAAAGATTGAAAACTCAACCCCCGTCTCAACCAAAACGGTACATTATCCCTTTGACATGATATCTGGATTCATTGCCTATAGGCTATATGGAAGAAATACGTAAGAGGTTGATTTAGAAAGAGCGCCCGAATCTCGTGTCATTCAACCAGTGCCGGAGTAACGCCAAAAAACTTCATGGGGTGGGGGGGGGGGGGGGGGGGCAAGGGTAGGGGGGGGGGGGGGCAAGGGGGGGGGGAATCCCCTCCTGCATCCGGTCAAACCTAGGAAGGTATTTGCTTGCTTTCATTGTTTGTTTACCTACGTATTCTGTAATATTTTATAATGATAAAAAAACAACAAGAATAATGACTGTAGAGATGCCTCTTACTAAAGTTTGGAAATGATAACATGAAAATAAGATACCATCATCATGATCATTGTCAAGGAATTTATTATTGATTCCTGTTTTTCCTATGTTTACTTTATCTTTAAGTTGTATCAATGATACATTATGTCTTATTGAGATGTCCTATAGATGATTACAGATATCTAGATGTTGATTCGAATTGTATCCATGGATGCTAGATAACAAATATCTCATTAATACGAATACTAACTAATAAATACATAATTTATGTCAAACAAGTGATATTGCGTTCTATGATTTAAACATTTCTGTCATACTATACCTATTATTACATAAAAAACATAGGCATCTGAATGTCCTTTCAAAACATGCATAAGAATTCCCCCCCCCCCCCACAAAAAAGAAAAACAAATAGAAGGAGCATAACCACTGCTGGCAATTTATCATATTCTTGTATAAAGCTAACTCAGTCCATTTATTTCAAGCTTTGCAACTATACAGAAGAAAAGCCATTGGCTGAAGTGAATGACCCATGGTGAAATAAAATAAAAACAAACTCAACTCAACTCAACTCAGTCCTCCTTGCCTATGAATCCACAGGCACTGGATAAAATCTTGCGACCTCGACTTACACAACGAAGTTTACACCCGTTGATATCGGTCGGTGTAGTGACCTTTGCTTGGACTTGGCCATTTTTTTTTTTTTTTTTTTTGCGAGGTCGAATTAGTCGAGGCTGACATTAGTTGGTATCATACCTTCGCTATAGTTCCCCGGAGGTAGTGGGTTAAATTACCGCAATCTTCATCCGTTCTGTGCCAGGGACTAAAGACAGTGTGTATCAAAACGCTATGAGGTTTTCTGTGCCAATCTGCACTAACAGCACACAAAAGGTTGCAGATTCTTGAATATGGAGGGGGAAGGGAGGGGGGGGGGAGGAGGTATCAAAAAGTATTTGTATTAGGAATCGTTAAAGGGACTGTACAGTACTGGTTGAGGTGGGGATTCATGTTTTGAACATTCCTAAGTGAGATAATGAAAAGCCTCTTATGAAATATGAAAGAGCATGTAATTTTAAGAAGGATTCAATGTTTATTTGATGAAAATTGGTTTTCAAATGGCTGAGATATCCAAAAAAGTGCTAATAATAAAAGGCGACATGCCACAACTTTATTAGGATCTCTTTGTTTCACCTTGTTTTTGGATATCTCGGCCATTTCAAAACCGATTTTCATCGAATAAACTTTTGATACCCCTTAGAACTGCATGCTCTTTGACATCTCATAGAGTGGTTTCTGAATATCTCACGAAAACGTTAAAAGCTAAATCCTCACCTCGACCAGAACTGTACACACCCTTTAACATGTTTTTTCTGCAACGCTTGTGCAAATAGTGTGTAGGCTGGAATATAAATGAATTTTGTGCCCACCATAAGAAGTTCATCAATTGATTATGTTTGACAAAAGAAAAATTCATGGGTTTGTTTAGGGAGGAGGCGGGGTGGTGTTTTCAAGCAGGTTTTTCTGGCATGCGCTTCTCCGTTTCCTCTGTTCTTAATTCAAGAGGTGAGATTATCAATGCAATACCATTTTTCTATCAATATTAACTGAGAGTAAAAAGTTGGAGTAACCGTTACTTAGTAATGTTTATACACCAAGATTTAATGGAGCATAATTAATGATTGCCATACATCGGACGTATTGTGCTTGTACAAGTTGTACGGTAGGTTAGATGAAGAAAAGGGGACAGATGCTTGTAAATCGATGATGCTAGATTACGATAATTTCAACAATCATGTAACAATATGGATGATAAGAATGATACTATCAATAATAGTAATGTAATACTATTAACAACAGCAACAAAAACTCGTCATTATCAGTCCATTTCAATTTATTTCATTTCATTTCATTTCATTTATTTTCCATATCCAGCTAACACAAACTCATCGAAAGTAACAATGACAATTTGTGCAAGCAGGTGAAATGGCATATTGGGATCGTACGAAGAAGTAAATACAAATACGTACATTCGATAATGTACTAAACAATCACATGATAAAATGTACGTATACACACATGCGCAAACAAGTACATAAAATACATAAAGTACACATATATTTTGATCTTCCTAAAAACTAATTCGAATTGAGGTAGCACTTCGCCACGCGATCTTCGCAATTTTAGCGAATGCATCTGTGTATAGCGAACTAACATTGATGGCTCACAGATCAAACGGAGATAAAGATAGACGCTAAAATAGGCACATCGCCAGAAATCAAATTGACATCCTGGAACAAGAATGCAATATACCTGTGACTCGTCGCAGTAATGAATTTTACCAAACGATATAACGTGTTCGTGCGTGTGTACTCATGCACTATCATTGATTAATAGTCCTGAGAGTATTCCAACCAGCGGTGTTGTAGCTGACTGAAATTATTGCTACAGCCTCAACAATATTTGACATATCTTCTGTGAAAAGAGCTGAGAAAGCCAAGGACATCAGCAACAGCGTTGATAGTCCAGCATTAATTAATTTTTTATTGTCTATCTTGAGCCAATTATATTAATTCAGCAGGGTTTTACCATGATGAGCCGTACACTAATGCTTCGCAATTTATAAAATATGAGAACGTTATAGATTTTTATTCTCTTTTCCTTGGTAACCTTGAATGGTGACATGAACATCTGTCTTGTTCTTTGTGACACATTTGACAATTTTGGTACATTTATCGAAGAACATGTATTTTCATTGTGCACTTGGGACATGTTCGGTATGTATCTGTCATGTTCATACGCAACTTGTGCGTTCATCCATGTGTAATGAAGTCTATACAACCGGAAAGATTTGAAATTGTACATTAGCTAATGACTGCATCCCTTTTTTTTTTTAATCAGTTCGTGTAACGAGTAGCTGCAATCATTCTTTGCTATTTTTTTTCATATATATGTGTCTTTTGTCATTGTTAACTATGCTTGTGAAAAGAAAATGATGGAAATAAAACCAATTCAATTCAATTTCCTTCAATTCAATTAACTTGATTTCAATTCAATTCAATTTCCTTCAATTCAATTAACTTGATTTCAATTCAATTCAAATATATTCAAATCAAATCAATTAAATTAGATCAAATTAAAGTAAATTGAATTAAATTCAAATAGACGAACACACCCACACACGTATAACTATATAGATGGTGTATGTGTGTGTGTGTGTGTGTTTGTGCGTGTGTGTGATTGCTGGGCTGTATAGTAATGTCATGTGCCTATACTGATAAATCATAATTATGATCTCTCCCTTCTTCTTTTCTGTTTTAATTCAGAAAAGTGTGAGTCTACCGAAGTGGTGATCACCCAGCCCACGACTACTGTGATTCAGGTAACCAGGATATATAATCCTATACATCCACTGTATATACATTAAAAGATGTTAAAGGGATAGTAGAGTTTTGGCTGATATGGGGTTTCAGGTTTCCATCGTTTTTGATGATTATTTTTTTCTTTTATATAATGAGAAACAACTTATGAAATATGAAAGAACATTAATTGTAATAGTAATTCAAACTTTATTTGATGAAAATTGGTTTTGAAATGGTTGAGATAGCCAAAACAAAGCAATTTTGATAAAATGTGGGACCCACCTACTATAGGAACGCTTGGATTTTCCACTTTTTTGTTGATAACTCATTCATTTCAAAACCAATTTTCATCAAATAAACTTGTAATTCCTCTTGGAATTGTGTGCCTTTTAACATTTTACAAAGTGGCTTTCAAGTATCTGGCAAAAAGTTAATATTTTAATTTCTAAAATATGGCGCAGTATTGACTCCAACGCCATATTCACATTTACAAAGATCCCAAAAGGGCTGAATGCATACGGATCCTTAAAAAAGCAGTCCCAAACGATTTTCACATATTGTTGATAGATAATGTTCCTTGCCTTTGGTTGAAATAACGGACAGATGATAATTTGATACTACTAAAGATACGAAAAAGCACGAAATTTGATAATGATGATAAGAATAGAGAAATAATAATTCTCATGATAATAGTGCTAATTATAATTATTAAGAATGATGATGGCAATAATAGATATTCGTCATTATCATTAAAAAGAGCTGATGACGAATAATAACTATAGCTAGCATATAGATATCATTGAAAAATTGCAGAGTAACAATGACCTTAATAACGATGTTTATGATAAAGATAAAAATATTAACATTATTAATTTTATTGTTTAACACATGCAGGTCACCTCGACCAACAACCCTTTGTACCCACGCGGTACGCCAAGGGAATGGAGCAGCACACTCTGTTCTTGCTTTGATGATGTTCCCATCTGTAAGTTCATTCTCTTCTTCTCTTCTCCTCCTGCCGTCCATATTTTGATGTTCGTTATTCCGACGGTTCGTTATTCCGAAAGTGCAAAGACGTTGCGTAATTTTGTTTTCGGATGAACGAACCCTCGGAATGACCATGATGACTCACACTTCTTTTTTCATTTCGAATTAACGATTCTTAGGAATAACGAATCTCATTCAATTTTTGGATTAACAAACCTTTCAAATATTTAGCAAATTTTCATACTTTTCGAATTAACGAACATTCGGAATAACAGACTTTCGGAATAATACCATGAATCTTACGACTAAGGAACCGTGTTTCACTTTCGGGATAACGAACATCTTATAGGCTCTTTTGAATTTATTTGTTTGGAAAAAAAACACACCAAACGAACTTTTGGAATATCGAATCTTATGTCATTTTCGGGTTAACTAACTTTCGGAATAAGGAACCCTATTTCATTTTCGGATAAATTTACCCTTGAACTAAACATTTTCGGAATAATGCCACAAAATGTTCGGACAACCCTATGTCATTTTCGGGCTAACGAAAATTTAGGTTCTACCCAGTTTATGTGTTTCGTAATAACGAACCTCTGGAATAAACGAATCATATTTCATTGTCGGATTAACGAACTTTCGGAATAAGGTACCTTATTTCATTCTCGGATAAATGAACCAACCTTCGGAATAATGGCACAAAATAATGCTTGGAATAATGCACCCTATTTCATTGTCGGATTAACAAACATCTAGGTATACTGAATTTGTGCGTTTCAGAATAACGAACTTTTATTTTTGGACTAAGAAACCTTCGGAATAACGAACGCCACCGGAAGTAAATACCTAACGACGAATCTCAATCTCTTTCTACGTCTGAATGTCTGTCTCTGTTTTGTTTGTCTATCAGGTCTGTGTGGGTTGTTCATCGCTCCCTGTCACCAGTGTTACATAGCCACGGAGATGAACGAATCTTGCTGTGTACCCTGCTGTGTACCCGGCTCTATGATCGCCATGCGCACACAGGTGCGCGGCCGGCACAACATTCAGGTATACCAACCTTTTCCACAGTTTGAATGCAGCAACAGATAACTCCATTTTAACTCTTATTTTCTATTTAAGGTCATCATCAATATTGTGAAAATTAATGATAATGCTGTCGTTTTGTAACAAGAATTAATTAATCAATTAATCAATTAATCTATTTCATTTATTTTATTGTTATTTTCACGTCCCCCCCCCCAGCAGTTTCAGTCTAAAATGTCTCAAGTTGATAATGCAGATACATCTGTAATAGCGGTGTTTGTATTAAACATTAATTGCACACAAAGTTTGCATTTGTTACCTCATTAAGACAATCAATCTTAAAAATCTCCCCATTGAGACGATGTTCATCCCCGTTCTCTCATTATATTCATACCAGGAAAATTGTTGTTTGTTTGCTAGCTTGTTTTTATGTAATTTCGAGTAATTTTTGTATTTGACTTAGGTTACATGGATACAAATTACGCAAATTAAATAGTGTATAATCCTTAAAGGGATGGTACAGTATTGATGGAGATGAGAATTGGCCTTTTAACTTTTTGCGAGATACCAAGAAAACACTTATGAAATAGTACAGAGCATACCATTTTAAGAGAAATTCAAAGTTTATTCGATGAAAATCGGGTTTGGAATGACTGAAACATCGAAAAAAAAAGTAAAACAAAGCGATCGTAATAAAGTGTGGGTCCCACACTTATTAGAATCGCTCTGTTTTGGATATCTCTGCCATTTCAAAACCAATTTTCATCGAATAAATGTTGAATTCCTCATGGAATTACATGCTCTTTCATATTTCATAAGAAATTTCTCATTATCTCACAAAAAAATGTTAGAAACCTGAAATTAGGTCTCAAACCAAAACTATACGATCCATTTAATACAAGCTGGCAAGAAAAAGAGCAGGAAAAATAATTTGGGGAGAAACTACAACATGAAAACTTCACTGAATCTGCATCACCCCTCAAAAAACAACAACAAAAAAAAAAAAACACCACCACATATAGCTTGTTACTAAATTTTACGAAAATTTCCTATAATAGGATAAAGAATTATTATATGAAAATATGAAATATCAAGGTGCAAAGAGTTCTTAGAGGAATTAAAAACTTATTTAATGACAATCGGTTTTGAAATAATTGAAAATCAAAACCTGATTCCTCATCACAACCATAACTGTAGTATCCTTTTAAAAGTTTCAATTTTTGAAAAAAACGCGTTTTATATCGTTTATCGAGCTGATTGGTAATTTATCATGAAAAGTTTTATTGCCCTTTATAGCTGTGTAAAAGTGTGTAGAAAGAAAATCATTTCAAAACTGTAATAACTGTGATAAAACCTTTGTTCCATAAATTCCAAAATTCCATGCTTAGTCCCATCCGCTGGCCTCTTGTTCTATAGGGCCTCTTTTGCCGGTCAGACCAGGAGAACTGACCTTAATTCTTCGTCTGTCTTTGTTTTTATTTTACTTCCGGGTTACAGGGATCTATCATGGGCGACTGCGTCGTTTCGGTTTGTCCCTGCGTTCAGCCGTTTAGCCAATGTCAGCTTGCACGTGAGGTGAAGAACATCAAAGCGGGCAAGGTGCAGGCCTAGGCCGGTGGAGCCGGGCTGGCACAGGCTGAGCTTGCGGCGTAAGAGCATCGAGGGATCAAACTAGGCAAAACAGTAGTAGTTAACAATGACCACTCTGACCATATTGAGTATCACAATAAGTTTCCCAGTGTTCATGTTGAATATTGATAGGTAGACTAAAATTGAATGCATAGAATGATAGAGTTTACACTCACATGGTAGATAAAACTAGGAAGTTTTGCTGTTCGATCATTGCCATCGTCAATATCAACGTCGAATTGGTCGTAAATGCAATTGTAATCTGAAGTAATATTCTTTGGGGTTGAGTTTTAGCCAATGGTTCTTTAAGTTATCTGACATAGATTGTCGCTTCTTACTCTTCTGGCAATCCAGATTTCACACATTTTGTTCCACCATCAGGCTTGTTATAGAATAATATTATTAAACCAGAATGGCGAGAACGCGCATGCTGTCAGGATTGAAACAACCTTCTTTAAAGTAGCCCCTCTAGAATATCATCAGACTATACTATGAATAGACACAATGAAAATTCTGACGAAAGGACGTAGTCCAGTAAGGAATGACGTCATGATGTGAACCCAGATAGACCTATAGTTAGGCCTATCCTGATTAATAATACACGCGTGACCCCTCGGTGCGATTCGTATGGTAGATGGCCATTGGTGGCAGTGTTCTGTCTTACTGCAGATTCGATTTAGGCCTAGTATATAGCACTTGGACGTCTTTCTTTCATAGCAAATCCTTGCAGAATTGTATTTTTCCAGTTTATCTGAAGAATGTTGACAGGGCTACACATATGAAATAATACTAGCAGTGAAACGTGTTTGTAAATTATAGCCATTTTCCGTGTCGTGAGTATGTTTTTATTCACATATAATCGCAATTGCAATCATTTAGGAGCACAAATATAGGAGGGTTTGCTGCTAAGCCTCATGCATTTTGGTTAGTTGTCTAGTCGCCATAAACCTTGATATTCAGAATGAGTGTAAGTCTCTGAACAAAGCAGATTCACACAGCGTTGAAACGAAAAGCACTGAAATAACGGAATGCAAATGAATTAATGTAGCCACTTTTTAATTGGTCAATGGCCACCCTGCACAGAATTGTAATAGGGCAGCGTAGATGTTTACAAATTATACCATGTAGATAGCAGAGAGTAAACCATTATACAACGAATAGGTAAATTTTGATAAAACGAAAATAGCTGCACAAAAGCTACAAATGGTAGGATCGAATCTGCGCACTTTGTCGTTTGAGGGCGCCGTTCTAAAGGCCCATCTGCCACATGGGTACTTGCAAATGAAATGATGGTTTCTGATCATCGTGGATTACTCATTATTGTATCATAATTATCGTTTTTTGTTTTGGATAGTTGATTTGTTCACCTCAACATTGTTTCCTCTAGTAAACCTGACCATTCCTACTCGCTTCTTTAATCTCATGTCAGCCTGTGATCTCAAAAATACAGAATTTAAATGTCTGTTTGATGGATTGAAAACATAGAAAAAAAGAACAAGAAAATTACAATGCAATGTATTTGATTTTAGGACTGAGAAAACAAACACCCAACGAAACACTCAAATTTGTAGGGTTATAGGATTAACCTGATAATGAAACTTGGATAGCGAAGTGCACATAGCAAGATAGTTGAAAATAATGGAAGAACATTTACGTTCCAGGCTGTAGGCACAAGGCTGAATTTGTTAAAACTTAATGGACCAATTCCTTGTCTTAATACTTTGGTAGTACTAAAGTAGAAATTACAAAGTATACCACTACGAATAGAGTCATCACCTATTTCTTACACACTGCATAATTCACCCCAGCGAATTGTCTGTTGATCAGGTGATAAGACTGGATTTTTGCGACACTTGTTCAGCTAGGAAAAGTCTCAAGGATTCTCTAAATGTTGTATTGTGTGTGTATTTCGTGAGAGTGCGAGAACTGCGTATAATTTGAGTGATTTTTTTTTTCTCCGACAAAGTGTGAAATTTTGATGATACTAATTAATGATATTACTGAAATGAATATGTGAGCACTTGTTTAAATTCATTGAGCGCTAACAAATCTGTTGTGAGGTAACTGTAGTGTTCAGATCTGATTGATTTTTACAATATGTTTCGGAAGTTTGGAATTTTCATTTTTAATCATATTACATAACTGTTCTTAAAAAAAAAGAAAGTAATAAAAGGAAGAAGAGAAACATAAGTCTTTATTTTCATAGACGGGATCGTATAGTTTTGGTTGAGACGTAACTTCAGGTTTTTAAAATTTTTTTGATGAGATAATAATAAACCTCTTATGAAATGTAAAAGACCATGTAATTCCAAGAGGAATTCAGTGTTTATTTGATGAAAATTGGTTTTGAAATGGCTGAGATATCCAAAACAGAGCAATCCTAATAAAAAGTGGGACCCACATTGTATTAGGATCGCTTTGTTTTACTTTGTTTTTTGATGTCTCAGCCATTCCAAAACCGATTTTCTTCAAATGAACTCAGTTCCTCTTAGAGTGTCATGCTCTCTACTATTTCATAAGTGGTTTCTTGGTATCTTGCAAAACGTTAAAAGCCCAATCATCTCAACCAGTACTTGTCCATCCATTAAAAAAAAAAACCACACACCACAGTTTGACATAATTATCCGCACAGGCTGGATTTGACAGTACACAATCCATGGCAAAAGATAAGGTCATGGTGTACAGGCCTGAAATAGACTTAGTTAGAAAATTCAGCTTCATAGTATTCATAACATTTCCTCGACTTTCAGCGGCTTTTAGATAAATCATTTGCAATTCATCAAACGATGTATGCTCCTTATTGACGTCAAAAAACACAAAAGAGTTACATTCAGAATGAAACTCAGTGCCTTTGACTTCTACATTGTGTGTGTTCAACCTACTTCATTGGTGTGTCTGGATATTGTGTCATTACAACAATCGCTTGCTTTACCATATAAATGTTCACAATATCATGATGTTAAGTCTTCTTAGATTAGATTTAGCAGTAAAAAAAAAAATATTCTGCCTGACAATGTGAAGTGAGTATTTGTGATTCTCAATGTTTTTGTCGCGTTTACATTTTTCTGAAGTTTTCTATTCACCTGCATTTTCTATTGTATTCCTGTTCTAATAAAGTTAAGGAACTAATGAACTGTTGTCTTTTTTGTTCATTTCTTGGTGTTTTCTGTCATTCTTGCGCCAGAGAACTTGACAAAATCCTTTAATCAATAATTATACACACATGCCACATCCGAATATTTCTGTCTCTAACATATAATATATTATTGGAACAAAAAGAAAATATCAAATTCCTCGGAATATATATAATGAAAATATGAAATGGAACGTCCGTGTGCAATATATCTGATAAAGTTGTTTGTTTCTTTGTTTTATTTATTTCAATACGGTTTAAAATAAACACTATCAGCCTCAGGGCTGTTTTTCAGTGAGTCCGTATATATCAATATACATGGTATAAAACAACAAAAGTAAAATACAAAACAAAAAATAGTATTCACAAGCACGACAAGAAACATATTGACAAAACAAAAATACAGTAACAAAGTTTGATAAGGGTAAAAAAAAATATAGATACAAAAAACAAAGGGAAAAAGTAATCTAGACCCCAAAAAAAAAATAAATCATACAAATCTGAAAATTACCTTATTAAAACGGAGGATACAATTAATGTTTGACACAAATCTATTCAACTGGGTTTCACATCTCAGATTAATCGGGAGGCTGTTATAAACTTTTGACGCAACATACAATGCGCTGTTTCTCTTGAAATTTGTGTCTGGCTTTAGGAGAGGAACTTTGGATACGTTATTTCTCAGTTGGTAATGTGACAATTTTGTTGTTAATTTAACAGAAATCTCCCTAGGAACAAGTTCGCGTAGTAGTTTGAAAACCAATATAGCCAGATCTTTTTCTAACTTCACATTCAGACAGTCTATAATGTAAGATTTCATACAGTATAGCTTTCGACTATACATACCATTTACTTGTAGGATTATTCTCAGTGCCCTATTCTGAACGACCTTGAGTTTCCGTATGGCGGTAGAATTTGAATGCATCCAAATTGTATTACAGTAGTCAAAATGGGGTTGTATCATGCTTTTGTACAAAAAGATCGCGGTATCTATAGGTCAATGAATGCGCGTGTGCGTCTTAACACGTGTAAACTACTTAATGCCTTTGACTTAACATGACTTATTTGTGGAGTCCAGGACAAATGACTATCGAGAATAACGCTAAGGTATTTACAATCCGAGACAAACTCCAGCTTGCTATTTTCAAAAAAGAAGGACACGTTACGAAAACGGGATAATCTCCTTTGTGATCCCATCAGCATAGCTTTGCACTTTTTTACATTCAATAGTAACTCGTTATGGCTCAGCCAGTTCACTACTGAGGGTAAGTCATCATTCACCTTTCTTTCAAGCTCATAGGGGTCTTTAGTTGCTACGTATAGACAAATATCGTCTGCGTACAGAGACACAGTACAATGATGGACAACACGAGGTAGATCGTTCATGTCTCGTAATGTTGGTATACTTCATAAGTTATGGTATTATGTCCCTCAGAACATTTTATTTATGCTGTATAATTCGTTAATATTATCGCACATTTCATCTTGCAACATTGTATGGGCAAATTCAAAAAGCCACATTGATAGTATATTACTTCTCCAAAAGAAAACTATACGTATATGCACCAACTCAAGTTACCGAGTCCATTCAGATCCTTTATTCGCAGAATTAAGAACACTTAAGGTAAATGATATTAATTTTTTGCAAAACTCACTTTTTATGTTTCGCTTACATAATGGTCAGTTGCCATCTTCTTTCTTTTCACTATTTCATTTAAACAAGGACATACATTCTTATCCCACAAGACAATCTGATAAGTTTCATTCACATAATCCTAAAACAGTGATGGCTCTGAAATCTGTCAGCCACACCGGAAACGATTTTTGGAATTCTCTTCCTTCTGAAATTCGAAGTTTAAAGTCCATGTATTCTTTTAGGAAAGCTGTAGAAATAATGCTGCTTTCTGGATATCACTAATTTCATTGTCATTGTTAGTGTATTATACATGAAATTCTTTCGCAGAAATATCGACGCATTTAATTTATTACGTAATCATGTAACCGACCATGAACTGTATTAACTGTTCACCTGTACCTCGGTAAGAACATGTTTTGTTATGCATTGCTAATCAGTGATACAGGTTAACTTACTTTGTATAAACCCTTAGTGAAAGCAGACAGACCTCTCCTTTCCCTTTTTCCTTTCAACTATCCTATCTCTATGCACGTCATCCCTCCCTCCTATACTCCTTCCGATGTGTACGGGGGCCTCACGCAAATCAAGCCACGCTTATGCTGTAGCCCCACAGTATTATTCATTGTTGTATGTTTGTTGTACGTTTTGCTGAACATTGTGCAAAGGCAATGAAGAAAAAATATTTTTTTTTAATGTGTTTTATTGGAATAAAAAACAAATCAATACATACATGAACAAGTAAATAAGAACAATCATCGGGAAAAAGAGATATAAAAAAGGAAAAAAAAAAGAAAAAATAAGGAAGCACTACCCATGTAATAGCAAATAGTTCTAGATGTGCTTTAAAAGCAGTCACTTTGTCTCATACAAGATATTATCTATGTATAACAAATATGATACGATATATATTCTTAAAGAAAATTGGAAGTAGATAATACAAAAATAACATAGATTATAAATTTGTGTTACGTACAATTGATAAGAGGAAATGAAATTATAAAATGCCAAAAAACCGTTAATCAACACCCACAGGAGGGCACGGGACTGATTTCTATGCATTTTATCACAGAACTGAACAATTATATTCAAGACATAATTAATTCTAGTACATTTGGATATAACTGAAAAACAAAACAAAACAAAACCCATATCACTTGAAAGGAATCTCGGCCCATACACCCCCACGCGTCGTGTCCCTTGGTACATCAATTCAAACAAATAACAAATTGAACAGCGTAACGATTATCATTATACATGTATTCAAAAAACAAATCTCCATTTCCGGAAATGAATAGGGAGCTTATTATTTTTCTTTGCGATACAAAATTCAAGTTCTTTATTGGTCATAATAAGGCATTTATATCCTTCGAAGCTTAGTGGTTTATTGTGAAATTTACATACATAAATATAGTATTTAAGTTAAAAGAAACAAATACGTAATAGATTTATCATGTTCAAAACCGAACATTTTTTTCAAAAGTTGAAACATTTAGCGGTTTATGAGTTTTCTGAATAATGAAGTTCATAGTTTCATTCCAGATGGGTTTAACAAGAGGATATTCAACAAAAAGATGTACATAGGTTTCAGGGTCAGTGTTACAAAATGAACAGTTTGGGGAGTCCTTTCTTTTAATTTTATACAGAAAATCATTCAAGGCAATGGCTCTATGAAATAACTTAAAATAAAAAGTGTGCATTTAAAGTTATATATATGAGTCTTTTTCCAATCAACTCCATCATGTTCATGCAGGGCATTCCAAAATGAAATTTGTCGTTCTGGAGTACATGATTCTAACATAATATTATATGCATATTTCGGAATTTTGGAGGTTTTCAAGAGCTTGCTTTTAGCGTCGTCAAATATATTGTCAGGGGTTAAGTCGGAAGTGACTAGCCAATCATCTGGTATATTTCTCAATAGGAAATTGTATTTACGCCTGTCTTTTTTACTAATATCATAATCAAGAATAAGTTCTTCAAATAATTTGTAACCTGGGTGGGGAGGATTAAGTAAATCACTAATATATACAATTCTTTTGTCTAACCACTCTTCATACAAAAAATACTGCTTAGACTTAGAGGAGATATGTTTATTAAACCATATGCACTGACAAGAACAAAGTGCAGAGAAAACTGTATTAAACTCGTTTTTAACAAATTTTCTCTAAATATGTACCATGTTTGAAGAGATTCAGCTAATTGAGTTGATCTCAATTTGCTTAAGGCACTTGTCGGAGCATGTGATTTCCATGATATATCTTTTATAGTAGACAAATTATTTAAACTGGACAATTCAATTGACTTCCACATGCTTTGAAAGTTGTCATCAAGAAGCATTTTGACCCATGACATTTTTTGAGCAACTGAGTATGTGTATGGATCAATCATTTTCAAACCTGCTAAAGAATAGTCATTACACACCAGTTGTCTTTGGACCCTATCGCTGCCACCATTCCACACAAATTTGTACAATGTTGTATTCAGCTGTTTAAAAAATTTCTTAGGAATTCTAATACACAGCATTGAAAAAAAAAATAAAGAATTTGTGGCAGCAATAGGGTCTTTATGATACAGATCTTCCCAACCAGAGATAAATTTCTTGCGCGCCAACAATTTAAGGTATTTTCAATGGATTTGAGTTTTATCTTATGGTTAAGTTTATGTAACTGGTCTGAATTTAAAGAAAAATGAATGCCTCAAGTTTTAAAAGTAGATTTATTCCACTTAAGTCCTTTCTCGGAAAATGAAAATCTTTGAGAACCTTTCATAGAGCCAATCCATATTGCTTCGGATTTAGAAACCAGAGCACTCAGAAAATAAAGCAATAGTGTCGAATAATGCTCTAAAGGAGTTATCTGAGCCATCAATAAAACAAGTAGAGTCATCTGCTAACAAAGATATTTTCAGTTCGTTTTCTAAAACTGGGATACCTTTGATATTGGGGTTCTGTCGAATAGCAAGAGCCATAGATTCAATAACTAACAAAAATAAGTATGGGGATATGAGACACCCTTGGAAAATACCTCTTTCCATATCAATTGGTTGGTCAAATAGCCATAGTTCGAAACATAACTTTTTCTATCTGAATAAAAAACCTTTATCCAATCAATGAAATCATCGCTGAAATTCAATTTTCTAAGTACATGAAAAAGAAAATTATGGGAAACACTGTCAAAGGCTTTTTGGATATCAAGGAGAAGGATTCCACCAGGAATTTGATTTAATTCTGTATATTCAATTACATCGATAATTAGTCGGATATTATTTCCAATATGCCTTCCTTTCAAAAAACCAGATTGGTCTGGGTGAATCAAGTCTGAAAGACATTTTTTGAGGCAGTTTGCTAAAGTTTTGGCTAAGGTTTTATAATCTTCTGTTAAGAGAGATATTGGTCTGTAATTTTTCTTATAGGAGACATCTCTGTCTTTTTTTTGGTATCAAGGTAATAACACCATTTCTTTGTGAGCTGGACATTCGTCCATTTTGTAAAGAGAAATTAAATGAGTTGACAAGCATATCAGAAATATCTTTCCAAAACACAATATAAAATTCTACTGGTAATCCATCTAAACCTGGTGACTTATTGTGTTTCATTGAAATAATTGTATCAAATAATTCCTTTTTAGAGATGGGTTTATCAAGTAAGAAAAAATAATATGTGATTCATGTACACATGAATGTGCGTGTACAATGATAATACAGAAACCAAAAAGCTAGGCTTGTATTTTCCAGTCTCCTCGTGGACAAAATGACATCAAGGAAGCAAGTTTACATATATATATATATATATATATATATATATATATATATATATGTATATATATAATGACTCATCCGTCTGACACCACACAAGACACAACAAGCAAATCCCCTTGAAAAAGGCTGGTTACACAGTCGAAAGCTTGGGAAATAAAGGCCATAGTGAATATCACTGAAACGTCTATACTGCAAGTCATTCTCCGTCACACATATACCCAATAATGTAAGCAGCACCCACCACGAACGAGGTCAAGCCCGCTTCACGTTATATATATATATATATATATATATATATATATATATATATATATATATGTATATATATATATATATATATATATATATATATATATATATATATGAGTATCTGAATATAAGAACAACCCAAGTCCATTGAAGACCATTTCGAGTAAACTTAAAGGGAAGACAAACCCCAAGAGCAATGTGAGTTGAGTGAAAGCAGCAACATTAGTAGAACACATTAGTGAAAGTTTGAAGAAAATCGGACAATCAATGCAAAAGTTATGAATTTTTAAAGTTTTGATGTTGGAACCGCTGGATGAGGAGACTACTAGAGATTATGACGTATGAGTGGACAACAATACCAAGAAAATATAAAGAAAATTCTGCAAAAATCCATTTTTCATGAAAATTACAAATTCCATCAACTTGATATTGACATATGTTAAGGGTAGCAATTATTCCCCCTGCTTTCTGAAAGCGGTTGCTCCATTGCTCTTTCATAATTCTAGGAAAGTGAATTTTTGTTTAATTTCCTTTATATTTTCTTTGTATTGTTGTCCACTCATACGTCATCACCTCTAGTAGTCTCCTCATCCAGCGGTTCCAACACCAAAACTTTAAAAATTCATAACTTTTGCATCGCTTGTCCGATTTTCCTCAAACTTTCACTGATGTGTTCTACTAATGTTGCTGCTTTTACTCAGTCCACATTGTTCTTTGGCTTTACCTTCCCTTTAAAAAAAAGTCATATCTTTTTTATTTGTCCAATAATATTCTATTTAACTGTGATGGAAAGGCAACATTGTATATACAAATTAGAGAATATTATATTAATATGACAACTAACATTTACATTAATTGTGGAGAGGCCATTTTGTATGATGGACTTGCGTCGTTCTTTGAATCATATACATGATATTCTGCTATAGAGATGAGAGAAGGACGAGAGAGGGCGCTATAATCTAATGTAAGAATGACCCAAGTCCTTCATTTCTACGTTCATATAAGATTTAACTCGTTCATTTCAGGCTTTTCCGGCGGTCATTAGGATTTATCATTTATACACAAGATGAGTCCATGCATATAAAGCTACAATTTCCCATGCCAAACTGAATTTGGCCCAAAATTGGACTTGGGTCGTTCTTATATTCAGGTCTTCATATATATAATATATATATATATATATATATCCGTTTGGTATATATCCGTCGGGAATATGAAGTTTGTTGAGGATTGAAAACTGCTCAATGCGTGAAACCGCCGGTAGCAGACAAGGCACCAAAACACATTTATTTATATATATATATATATATATATATATATATATATATATATATATATATATAGGCGTACCTGTGTTTTGGTGCCTTGTCTGCTACCGGCGGTTTCACGCTGCCGCGATCCTCAGGCAGATATATATATATATATATATATGTTTAATGTTTCCAGGTTAGCATGGCTGTACAGTGACGGGGCATTAAACTGCACATTCCTTAAATATATATATACATATATATATATGTGCACATTACTTGAATATGAGACCATTCTGAAGCAAATAATTTTCACACAACAATAGATATATAATATACTCTTAAATGAATCCCACAAGAATTGGAACAATAATCCCACACAATTACCACTGATTCCCACTGATTAGTTACTTGCCATCCCCTTTAAAAGCACCGAATCTTATTCAACACAGAATTTCAGTCAACAAGGATTTTCTCGTCTTTGTCAGTCTGCCAATAACAAAATGCACAAAAACTGTAGTCCATTTAAACACAAAGTGGATACTCTATGTTCTCAACGACGTGTTAAGAAATAGCTCCCTCTTTGTCGAGGAAACACGCAAAAAAAAGTGCACTACTTTTAAAGTAAGATGACGTTCAACATTATCTAACGAAGCATAAAAAAAAATGATAACAGAGTGAACGTGTACATCAAGCAGTCTCCTACAGCAATAACACTCCGCAAAGAATACAAGATGATATTCCAGCACTGACTTATTTTACCAACACTTAACAAAACACCTGTACTCCCTGACCATTTTAGGATCCTTGCATTATTTGCGTCGCACTGAACTTTGCTCTCATTTATTTTGCAGGGCAAATTGATTTGGTTTTGCATGTGAGAGATATCACATGCCCAAACGCAATGCGTCTTAATTCATTGTGATAAGCGTATGACGCGTTGATAGGTTTTAAAAATTTATGTTTAACTCAACGAGGTGATAACATAGGATTAGCGTACAGGACTCTGATCTACATCGGCAGTCGAATAGATACATTTGATTCAGTTTGACGGAGGGAAAAGAAGCCGACTGGTGTTTGCAGGTAAGTGCTGCAAAATTTCTACTCCTGTGCGAGTATAGTTCTAATTCTGAGGAGTACGATGTTCATTCATTTTGTAGTCGTATTATCATTGTCCACGGTGTAACACGCACGTGAAACATTGTGAATAACTCGCAGTAAAGAAAGAAAAAAAAAACTTAACCCAAAACAGATAATTGAGTATTCATAGCAGTGGCTTCTCTTTCAGTAGAATATGACCTTGGGGCGGATCCAGGAAGTCCGTAAAGGGGAGGCGCCGTTGGAAAATTAATGGGGGCGCGTGCCCGGTAAGACGCCCTCTGGATCCGCCACTGTGACCTTGACTAATAAATCACATTGAATGCTACACATGGTTACATTAATGTATAGCTGAATAGCCAACTAGCATGACAAGTTTATGGATTACGTTTTCTATGTTATAAGGTTGACGAGGGAGGTGTCACCTCCCTGGGTTGACGGAATGGTTATGCTGATCGAATATTCGTACACTGCAAAAACATCGGTGTTAGATTTAACACCATGGGTGTTAAATCTAACACCGATCAAGTGTCAATAGAGGACCACACCCACAGGTGTAGAAAGCATGTTGTGATGGTGTTGAAAACTGTTCACCTGGCACTTCGTGGTGTTAATATGACACTGTAGCTGGTGATATTTTTGACACTGCACCGGTGTTAATTCAACAATGACACCGCATGGTGTTGATTTGATATTGCTGGTGTTCATGTCAATGGTATAATACTCGTCCAGCTTCAATATGAGACCACACCAACTTGTCTTACTATGGTGTAAAATAATGTGTTCACACCTTATTTTTTCTTAAATCAAGTACTTTATCGGAAAACTCTTGATTGTCTTGTTGAAGTTCAAAATCAACAAGAAGAATAGTAACTAAGAAACTATTCATTCACTATTCATAAAACAATTTTATATTTTAAATGACACCAGGAGTTGTTAATCTAACACCCTAAATGAGCACCAGAAATTTAACACCAGCTCGGTGTTTCATATTTTACACCGGACTTTTTGCAGTGTATGCTGATTGGTCAAACGACATCGTCAGCTGAGAACAAGATGGGAACTATCGCATTTTAAGATTTGATCATTGATAAAAACAAAACAATCAATTTTCATTACCATAAAAAGAGGTAGCTTTATAAGCATTGTTCCAAACATCAGCTAAGATAGTGCCCTTGTGATTTTGATTCTTAGAATTTTACTGAAAATGGAAAAAATGTGAAATTGACACTATAATGTTGAAGAGATTAAGCTTTATAAAAATGATAATGATACCAATAACTCAATTCACGCTAGAAATTATGATAACACCGTTTTGGTTCTCAGCAAACATGATATTATAGATCACCTGCCAAGCACTATAGGATATAATGAACGCTATAATGCACCACGCTCACACGCCCGACTCAGTCGACGGCATGTCAAGTTTGCATTCTGCTCAAACGCACAAACCCGCACAAACCAATCGATAAATGTACAAATGCAAAAGTCCAATGAAAGTGAAGAGTTTGTTTGCAAAAACCGATAAGTCCATATTTACCAAATGGAGATGTTTGCGATTAAAGGGATGGTACAGTATTGGTGGAGATGAGAATTGGGCTTTTAACTTTTTGCGAGATACCAAGAAAACATTATGATATAGTACAGAGCATACCATTTTAAGAGGAATTCAAAGTTTATTTGATGAAAATCGGGTTTTGAATGACTGAAACATCCAAAAAACAAAGTAAAACAAAGCGATCGTAATAAAGTGTGGGTCCCACACTTTATTAGAATTGCTCTTTTTTGGATATATCGGCCATTTCAAAACCGATTTTCATTAGATAAACATTGAATTCCTCATGGAATTACATGCTCTTCCATATTTCCTAAGAGGTTCCTCATTATCTCACCAAAAATGTTAGAAACCTGAAATTAGGTCTCAACCAAAACTATACAATCCCTTTAAAGGTCAAGAAAAACAAAGAGAATAATAGGAAAATTTGTGCTTCTTTTGACCATATCTTAAAAAATGTACCTTTACATGTAGTGTCCAATATATCATTTAAAAGGTATCATTTTGTGCTTTATGACAGAGAGCGTACTTCAAAATCTTCAAAAATGGACTTATAGGTTTTTGCAAACAAACTCTTCAAGTGTTCCTAGCGATTCCATTCCTGTCAAATGAACTGCTTGCCTTTTTACGTGGTGATTGACTATCAAGCTGTGTTTCCTACTGGATCTGCGAGTAAACCCTAAGTTTCTGTCACTGTTTTGTGTCCCAAAATTCATGCCTCTAAAATGTATCTACTGATTACTTGAAAGAAAAACAATCATAGATTTTTCATACAATTTACATCAATACATCAAAGTTTGGCACTTTCTCTACAACTTTGTATATAACATTTCAAGGGTAATGAAAATCTAGAAAAGTTAAATTAATTTGAAAACAACAACAACAATGTTTTCCCAAAGCATGACCATGTTGCTGTATCAGAATATTGTGGTACATCGAGGGGTTATACCTATATGGAACATAATTAATTGTTCCTGTCATTCGCAGGAGTTATAGGAAGCACAATTCGCAGTGGCAGATAAAGAGAGTGTGCACCTGGGAGCGCGCCCTTCCTTATTTGTTGTTAAAACAGAAGAAATAAAAAAAAAAAAAAAAAACTAGATAGATCGCTACGGCTACTGATATGCCTCCGCCATAATGCATGGTTCTCCTAATAGGTCTATGGTACAATGCCTTGACAATGTGTGATGACAGTTTCACACAATTGGCAAAATATTAAAATGACAGGTTTGACACAAATGTGCTGAATGTTCACTTTCCTAGAACTAGGTTCAATTGGATGTATGATTAAAATGTCAGAGTGCAGGTATTTGGGGAACTGATTATTTTTACTTGACTTTTGACCCTTTTATAAGTTTATGCATTGAGTAATTTTCAAGGTATTGAGAAAAAGTATAATTTCAGTATCAAATGGGAAAATAGCATTATCTAAACCTGGCCTTTGACCTTTGACCTCACAGTTCCAAAGAGAATCACTGTTAGGTTGAACAAGCTCAAATATGTAAGTTTCATGATGATACCTTGAGTTACTTTCGAGATATGGAGGAAAAAGGTGCAATTTAGCACTTTCACTTGACCTTTTACCTTTTGACCTTTGACCTTTTGGCAAGAAACTTCCCCAAAAATATATATTGGGTAATACATGCCATACATCAAGTTAAAAAAAAAAAAACACCTTCAGGCATATTGTATTTTAAGGAAAGTAGTGATATTTTGAGGAGTTGACCTTGACCTTTGACCCCCCTGACCTTTGACCCATGACCCCCAACTTCCGTAGATAATCACTGCCCATCGGTACAAGCATATATACTTCCATGAAGATACCTTGAACCATTTGCGAAATATAGAGAAAAACATGAAATTTCTATTTTTTTCACAAAATAACCTGTGACCTTTGACCTTTGACCCTGTGACCCTAAAATCCACACAAAGTATTATCCCCCAAGGATATACCCTCATACCAAGTTTGATGTAAAACCACCACACGGTTCTTGAGATATCGACAAAAACAAAACGGGACGGACGGACGTACGGACGGACGTACGTACGGACGTACGGACGGACGGACGACCTGAAAACATAATGCCTGCGGCCACTTCGTTGCGGAGGCATGAAAATGAATGAAACCCGAAAGTAGCACCAGAAATATTGTTTGTGCCCCCGCCCCCCTTTACGGAATTCTTGGATCCGCCCCTAATTCGTAAGGATTGTATGAAAGAAAATTGCATCAATTATGTTTATTTCAGTGATTTGAAATCATCGTGCTTTTTGTCACCAATGAGATTTGTTGTTGTTGATTTTTTTTTTATCCGCAGAGTGAAATTACGAACTGTTTTTTTTTTTTTTTTAGGCCTGACAATGAACGTGGATCCTGAGAAAATGCCGATTAACAGCACAGTGGAAAGGGGGTACCCACCTTACAGTGGGCAACCCCAAGCTCCACCTTTATACCAGCAACCACCTCCAGTGCAATCGCAGCCTCAACCCCAGCATCGACAGGTGAGACTAACCCACTGATAACTATAGGAAGTAATATGGATACATAATTTACCCATTCACGCTGTACAAAAAAATTGAAGAAAAATTGGAAATCCAAAAATGAAAAAAAAAAATGTTATTTCGAAGATTCGGTAAACCGAAATTGAATAGAATTTCGTTATTCTGAAGGTTCAGTTATCCTTAAATGAACAAAAGTTTCGTTGTTTCGAAGATTCGTTATAAAATCCAAATTTGAAAAAAAAATCGTGATTTCGAAGGTTCATTTATCCAAAAATGAAAAAGTCCCAATATCCCGAAGATTCGTTAATCCGAAAATGAAGGAAGGGTTCGTTATTCCGAGGATTCGTTAATCCAACAGAGAAAGAAGATTCATGGCTTCTAAGATTTGATATTGCGAAGATGAGTTGAAGAGTTTGTTCGCAAAAACAGATAAGTCCATATTTGCCAAATGGAGATAATAAGGATGTTTGCGATTAAAGATCAAGAAAAATAAAGAGAATAATAAGAAAATCTTTGCTTCTTTTGACCATAACTTCAAAAATGTACCTTTTTATATAGTGACCAATATATCATTTGAAAGGTATTATTTTGTACTTTATGACAGAGACCGTACTTCAAAATCTTCAAAAATGGACTTATCGGTTTTTGCGAACAAACTCTTCAGTTACTCTGAAACATACAAATTCCAGTAACCTAGATGTTTGTTCATCCAAAAATTAATGATGAAGAGATTGTCTTGATCCGTACTTTTTAGCATAAATTTCAAGGTTTGTTTTCCGAAGATTTCGAAGATATGATATTTCAAAAGATTGGAGGGGTTGTTCTTGCCTTGGCAGTACAGTGTTTCTCGTTTCATGGCCGATGGCAGATTTCAAGCATACTGAAAAAAAAATTCCTTGTTTTGTGGTTGCTTAAACTAATACGTGACATTGTCCTCTTCTTGATTTATCTTTATATTCATTTATTATTATTCTTCATTTATTTTTCATCTTTTTAGATAGTGCTTCATGTAATTGACCCTATGAAACCACGTGGCATTCCGCGACCATGGACAAGCCCCGCTACTGGCTGCTGTGACGACATGCAAATATGTAAGTCTTAATGAGATAATGTCTGGTGTTGCATTGTATCTTTACATTTGTTTCTTTGTTTTGATGTCTAGTTACAGGTAACTTACTTACTTATTGTTATATACTTTCCTTTGTTACTATGATTATCTAACTAGTTACTCATTTGAGTATCCATATTTTATCTATCAATGTATGAATGAATTTATTCAGTTATTCATTTACTAACTTATTTATCTATTCATTTATCCATCCATGTATCTAATATCCTTCTATCTGTCTATCTATCTATCTATCTATCTATCAATCTATCTATCTATCTATCTATCTATCAATCTATCTATCTATCAATCTATCTATCTATCTATCTACCTACCTATCTATCTATCTATCTATCCATCTATCTATCTATCTATCTATCCATCTATCTATCTATCTATCTATCCATCTATCTATCTATCTATCAATCTATCTATCTATCAATCTATCTGTCTATCTATCTATCTACTATCCTTCTATCTATCTATCTATCTATGTTTATGCTTAAACGTTTGGCAGCCTGCCTCTTCCAGGGAATATTTGGATCTAACAGAGAATTAGTCTCAAAAAGTCTCAAAGAGTCTCAAAGTCTCAAAGAATGCTGTTAAGAAGTGTAAGATATTCAGAGGATCCGACATAACTTACATCGGAGCGTTGATCGTAATTATAATATCAAAAATGATTAATAACTCTGTTTCATTTATGAATTTAGGTGTCTGTATAGGTAATCTATACCATACAGTTTCATTTTTTTTTGAGAAACTACATCTGAAATACGAAATACGATAAAATTTTAAAAGGAAATTAAAATTCATTTCATGAAAAACCTTAAGCAAAACAAGGTTCGTCAATCCGAAGAGTAAATGAGTGACGTATACTTAACGAAACTTCGGAATAACGAACCTCATTTCGTATTCGGATTAACGAACATTCGGAACAACGAATCTTCGGAGTATGAAAATACAACCGTCAGTTGAGTGAATGGGAAACAATATGTGTTCAATGTCTCACAGGCCTGATGTCAACATTCGTGCCTTGTTACTCGTGTTGTGTGGCGGCTGAGATGGGCGAAAACATGTGCGTGCCATGCTGCGTGCCTGCCTCCCCCATAGCAATGAGGGCGCTAGTCAGAGCTCGGCACAACATTGAGGTATACATAGTTCATTGTTGAGGTCGTAAAGAGAGTCTCGAAGATTTCTCTTGACACGCACGTGTAGAAAAGAAAAGAGAGACAAAGAAAAAGGGTATGATGCACGCAATGTCAAGTAAAGAAGATATTTCACAACAACTGAACTCAATAATTTATTGTTCTACACAGGAGCACACCCTTATTTTGACATGGATATTTCACATTATGTTGACGATGAATAAAGAACAAAACAAAACCCGGTAAATATCCTAGAAGATGAAGAACTACTACAGGACAGATATATCACATAAAAAATAGAAGAATACTGTTTCCTTAACCCTATAAAGCCCAAGCTATTTTGACCCCTTCCAGGCCCACGAGGGGGGGGGGGGGGGCACATTGTGTCCCCCCTATATAACTTCTATATGATGTATGACCGTCATATTTGGCACATGAATAGAGCCACTCATACTCTACATGACCCAACATTTGAAATTTCTCAAGGTCATTCACTGAGGGCGCTATTTACCAAAATATAAAGAAATGCATAGGAAATACGCTGAAATCATGTTTTTTCTTTGTATTTCTTTATCCCCAGCATATATGTGTTTATTGCATATCAATCATTTTAATATTTACCACAACGGAAAAGCAAGTCACCCTTCATTATTTGTCATGGTTGAAATTTCTCAAGGTCAACATATGGGGGCGCTACTCACTACAATATAAAGAAATATATGAAACCTACGATCTATTGCTTGGAATAAATACATAATATTGGTATCACATTTCATATTTCCAAAATATTGAAATTTAGAGTTTGCAGATTGATAATATGATAAACAAATGATATTACAGGTAAAGCTTGTGTAAAGATAACACAAAATAAAAGGGTAGTCTTTGGAAAATGCAGTATTTTCAATTATTTCTATTATATCCATTGTTTGATGCCTATGTCATATAAAAATAAAGGAAACAATAAGAAAACAATTTCAGAATAATTCATCCTTCACCATTTGGTCCTTTGGCAAATTACAGCCAAGAAAACTCCCATTTCATCAATTATTATATTGTTAACTGAAATTGGAACAGAAAATCATGCAAAATCTGACGAACATGGTTGTCAGTTTACGGTTGCCATGGCAACCAGCAATGTCGGACATAGCTAAATTATACATCAAAATGTTTGCAATAAGATTTTAGGAAAAGTCACCAAATTTCGTTGAAATCGGGTAAAGGGTGTAGGAGTGGTAAACAAAAATATGGTAGGGGAGCACAATGTGCCCCCCCCCTTGGGCTTTATAGGATTAAATAACCCTATCTGTATCACAGATTTTGTACCATTGTGTACAACACCATGCTTTTCTGTGGCTTTCGACACTCAACTCACACAAGGGGGTTAGAGTAATGATACAGGTCTTGACAATTATCCTCTTCCGTTTTATCTTTTACTAAATCTGTTTTGTCTGTCAGGGAAATTTGATGAACGACTGCGCCATGACGTGTTGTATGCCATGCTGTTCGGAATGCCAGCTCGCCCGGGAGATAAAGTACATCAAAGAAGGAAAAGCCTTGCCATGAATCAGTAAATCCTACAATCTTTAAATTGGCAACTTGAGCTACGAGGTCATTGAAAGGCGTACTGTACTCAAGACATCTTTATGTTTTTCCACGCCTCTGCTTTGAAACTTGCTGCATACTGTAAACGAAGCCCAGCTTAGATTTACTATCAAAGGATTCTCGATATATTCGTAGTAGAAACATTGCGTGATAACAGATATTCTTGAAGAATAATTTGTAAGACTTTGATAGTTAACTTTATAGGATGAATTATATGTTTTTTTTTTTCGCCCGACATAATAAATTCATCCCACAAGACAGTATTCATTTATGATTATAAATAAGTAATCACTTATGTTCTCCAAATTCAATAAAGGGATTTAAAAGTATATACGATTCAACACTAAATTAGGGGCCCGATTACCTATGAAACCATAACGAAGTATTTTTCGGTAATTTATCATTTTATGAAAATGAGTGTAGGCCTACATCCTTGTTTGTCTGTATGTGTGCGTGTGTAGGATTTATGTATATCATTTGTTTTCATTAGCGCTTAATTTCAATTGTCCTATAATACACTCAAGAAACTACCGTTGTTGGAGTAATATGTTAGTTGTTGAATTTTAGATAAAGCGTCCTTTCCAGTGGAGGGATTGGGAATAATTATTTTGTATTTTCGTGTGTTGCTACACATAGTCCCTATCAAATAGATTTGTAGATGTGCCCAACCACGCAATCAAGCTAGAAGGACACTAACTTGCTTAATAACAACACACTGGGCAGGCGACATCGTCCAGTGCTGGTGTTTGTTTCATTCAACAGCGTTTTTGAATCGGTGCTAGAATAAAGAAAGAAAGACCGACAGAAAAAAGAAAAGAAATGCATTTTACTATGTGTGTACACTGAATTTCCAGACAGCGCTGCGGCACTTTTTACCATATCAATATGGACAAGTACAATGAATGATTAATATTGACTCAGGAAACATGCAAACAATTGAACAAAAAATGGAGGGTGGGGGGGGGGGATCGACATGCATGCAGAATACGAGGGTTGTAGATTCGGTGTCTGCCATAAGGTCTTCATTGGTGAAAGAACTTCTGATCTCCTTGCAGAAAGACATATTTGAGCTTAGTTCCTGAGTGGTCACCTTTTTGAATTTCAGTTGGTTTCATTTTGTGACTGTGCTTTCAATAGGGAATAAAAAGGTCAAAGGTTAAAGGCATACAGCTTGAGAAGATTGTCTAACATTGGTTGTAAAGTGAACGGGAAAATAGATTAATTGACCCATAAAGTTTTTAAGGCAACTTTGCCACCAATATCATAATGTTCTCATTTAATTAGATACTATGGAGAATCTTGTATAGTGGTTATCAAATAATCTGGAAGTGAATGCATTCATTAAATCTTGACGAAACAAACAGAAAAAATAAACTTGTTGCAATGAGATAATACAATATTTTTTAAACTCCATTAAAACATAAGGTTTTTTTTCACATTCAAGGATAAGTTAAAAAAAAAACAATCTAGAGGCTTCGAACTTTTCTCTAATCAAAAAACAAAACTTTACGACCAGAATGCAGTTGAAATAATTGCTTATCTTGTTAAGTCCAGTTCCATTTCTGCATTTCATTATAAACACAGACACACTAGAACTAACAAAGTGCCAATATCATTGTACATATTAATCAACGTGTATTATCTTGCTATATGAGAAATACATTTAAAGTAGAGAAAAAATTATGTACTAGGAAGAATACTAATGATTAAGAAAAAAAGCCTTTCATGTATGAAGGCACAAAAATATGATATCTGGGACACATAGTGTGTTTCGTCTGCATCGTTGGTACAGGGACGGCCAATTAGTCACAAATAATTCAATGTTCATTATTCGCTACTTATATACTAAGAACAGGTGTACAAGGGCATTAGCATGACAGTATATATATCCTTATTTAATATCAAAAATATATTTTTTTCGTTTTGTTTTAGATAGTTATGGGCTTCTTGAGAACTGTTTAGTAATACACGATCTTCAATTTGAAGAAGAATAATGGAAAATACAGGTCTCCAGACAACTTAGTAAGTTCATAAACACTGGGCAATATTGAAAAAAAAAAGAACTGCTTGTGTTGTTAGGTAATTCCGAATGGTTCCCAATTTGATACCTTGATTATTTGTGCTTGATTACATGCTTTATATATTTATAAAATATGAAAATAAAGTTTTCAATTGATTCGAATCTAGAATGGTATTTATTTGTTTCTTTCTTTGAGTTTTGTAACATGTATAATAGACCAATGGCAACAATACCATAAAACGGCATGTATAATTTACATTCTGTAATGACTAGCTGTATACGATTGCAGATCAAACGAAAAGAACAAGAACAACCAAAACAACAGCAACAGGAACAGAACAAGTCTGAGTGCATACTCTTGGTTTTACAGATAGAGGTTAGATTTCGTTTTCTGTAGAACCACGCAGAACAGCAAAAAATTCCTAATGACGGCCTCTTGAATTCGAGCTGTTGCGTTATTGAAACAGGAGTTATATCACCATTTGGCAAACGAGAACCGAACTTTGAGCTTTGCCAAACTGTCGTTTTAGTCTGTGGCTATAATATATAGTCTAGTCTAGTACTGCGACAGTATGGACGATTCATCATAACCTTATGAAATATTGATTCCATTGTCATGTTTCTGCAGCTGCCCGCACTGGCTAAATGCACTGCCTTTATTCTATGTGGGGTAAATGGGTTTTGATCCCCCGCGATAAAAGGTGTACAGAGATTTGGAGATCCATCTACAACTTCACTCAAGCTAAATCTCCACTCATGCACAACATCTCAAACGGCATGAATATTAAGCTCAAAGAATGAAAGCCCTACTATTTTTTTATGACAACAGTGCATGGGGTTGGCACGAACGGATGACGAAGAACAATATTAAATATCTATCTAAGATAAAAAGGCAAACAATGAAGAAAAAATAAGATGAAACAGTACCTTCCCAGACATTAATAACAACAGCAACAACAATATGTCAAATAACACTATGGTTACCACTATAATTTTCGTACGCAGTATAACAACGAAAAGATTATTGCATTCCGTATCAACGTAAGTTGAATCTATAATATGCGTGCACGAGTAAGCATTAGCAAATCCCCCTCTCCATATATATCATGACGCTTTTTTTTTTCAGGACGCATCATCCTATAGACCCCTGGTACCAAACACTAAAACTTATGTTGGCTACAACTGGGGTCTTCCCAAATAAGATGAGAAAGTAATCAACGGGTCACACGATGATTCAAGTGCATTGCTATTTGTCATTATAGGCATACATTAATTAACTACTGTGTACAAACTACGATTGACAAACTGGAGTCCTCTTGACCCCCCCCCCCCATTTTAGCTGAAATAGACATTCATTTTGTCACGTCTATACAAAGAACTATACAGCGCCAATGCCGAACAGGTCTATTGAGTATTGATAACAGGGGGTTTGTAACTCCCTTTCCATGCTCTCCCCTTTCCCATTCTCCACATTATAGCTAAAAAAGGAGAAAATACATTTCGGCTTCAAAGGTATAAATATAAAACCTGAAAAAGAAAACTACTATTAGATACCCAGTCATTTCCACGGGATCCGCCCATAGTCATTATCTGGTCTTGTTATGTACCCCAGTCGAGATATTATACTTTCATTATGTTTCCTATTTCACAATTTGATTTTCTGACGTCAACTGGGCAAAGTCCAAATTTCTCCTTTTCTCACAATTGCATCTGCCTATTGGAGCACTATAGGGCAGCTCTCCTATAAAATTTGATCACAGCGCATGGATATATTTGTCGACAAACAACATATTACTCCCCCCCCCCCCCCCATCACCAAACGTTCCGCCATAAATGTGAACTATAGGGCTGCGATTGCATAGAAATATCACTTCGAATATAACACACCGCCATATTTCGCTGGGAGTACGACAACCAATGCTGCGTCACCAGAAAGCGCTAGCGGTATACGTGGGAATCATCAGTGGAAACTCTAAGATCACATTTTTCAAGTAAGTGAAATATGAAGCAAAATAACGTTACTTTATTCATTCCTCTCTATGCTTGTATACAAAGACACTTTATTCTGGATATTAATTTTCGAAAGCTTCAGGTTGTCTGATATTGATACTTTCCTAACGTAATTTCCAATAACTGTTCCGTGATTGATATCCACAGAGTTAGATTTTTTTTTGATTTTTTTTTTGGTTTTTGTTGTATAAAATGTATAAAAACATTTAAAGCACGCATTCCATTCATTTCATCCATGTATCATTTATATAAGATTGTTGTTGTTGTTGCGTCTTTACACACGTTCGATAATTTGCGTAATGAACTGAAAACAAAGATAATTCATCACTTGATCGTTTGTAATGCAAATCGATGTAAACGTTTTATGACGACTTTCTTTACTGTAGCAAATGCAGATTAAAATCGCGCTTGCTTTTGTATATAGAATATAATTATCATGTATTGCTGAGAAATACAATAGGACCTTGGTTATCCGCCCACGTCAATTTAAGGACCGGCGGGCGTCCGGAAAATCAATTTTGCCGGTATGCTAAATTACATTACAGCACTTTCTGTATAGGGGTATACACATGTTGTTACCAATACTAGAATTATGATTATGTCCCGTCGTGTATTCGCACGATAATGGTTGAAAGTGTATTTATAGTTTTGAGTTAGATTGGCTGTGAGAATGCACAAAAACATTAAAAAAAAAATGTAAGCCACTCGACCTCCGGATAATCGAGGTTGTACTTTACCGTTTCATATTGGTTCAGTAAAAATGCAGAGTTCTATACTTCTATACCACTTGAATAATGATAACGTGCCTAATGTTAGTCATCACTGATACCTTTTCGCGTTCCCTGGAATTCTCAGCAGGGAAATGAAGATTCCATTATGCTTTGTAATAAGAAGGTGAACTACAAAAGATAACGAAATGATTTATATAGAACTTTAATTCTACACAATCGAAGTCTTTATCACAATTGCGGAAGGCGCGTAAGGGTAAACCTTTCACCCTAAGATGTAGATTTTGCTGGAAGCAATTCAATGTATGAACATTTTAGATTTGGGTAAAAGTAAATTATGATGAATCTCACAATGATTCATGTTTACAATGATTTGCCCTTCCCGTATTCACACTATTTCCTGGAGAGTCACCCCTAATTTTAATAATTTACACTCAGTAGGGGTTATTCCCCCCCCCCCCATCTTAAATCCCTTGTCAATGTTACAACTGGCCTTGAATTTCTTCTCAGTGTACATGGATTATTTTGTTTTTCGTCGTCGCTCTCGTCGTCGTGATCATCATCTTCTTGTTTTGTTTAATATGTCCACCACCATCCCACTCAACCACAGCTACCCTCACCCCCTCGTTCAATACAATTTCTGAAATTGCCTTGTCACACGTTAGTCGACTGATCGAAAGCCATTCATGTATGATGTACATCAGATAATCCCTCAGCCTGACAATGATGAAAGAATGAACGCACAGAGATAATGAATAGTTTCAAAATGATCATGGAAGCGTGACAGTATTTCATGCGTTTCCAGCGTTTCTCTTTCTGCGAGACCTATATCTCACAGTGAAGGGAGATTCTACTCGTATTAGGCTCTGTATAGGATGCATGCAAGTTTAATAAGCCAGTTCGGGGTTCCACTTTGAGCATGAGCAGAAAAAGGTCATCTGTACCAGCAGAGCATGGTGGTTTTTAAATTCACTGTGATAAGCATCTGTGATGTAATGATTATTCAAGTGATCCCTATAAGTGGTGCTTGCCAGCACATCCACCTGACAGCAAAAGCGGTGTCTGACAATATCAATAGAAAGAGATTGTTAATACATTCAATGCAAAATAATGAAATGGATGCTTTCCAAAATGCCAATGGAAGGATCATCTGGTCACCTGGTCTATGCAAGTTCATCCTTTGTTTGAACATGACTGATGAATTCCATAAATTGTTATGTTGGGCAAGTTTACGCCTTCTGTCGCTTGAAACTAGTGGAGTGCCTAATCAACTGAGAAAGAAGAAAGGTCATTTGTACCCATGTGCCCATGAGCTAACCCCGAACTGGCTTATTCCTGGCTATTCATAGACCTAGGTCCCGTTCTATCAAAAGATAAAATTCTTTACCACACAGGCTGCATTATGCATAGACTTACAGTTGAAATCAACTATATAATCAATTCTAACTCTTCATAAAACAGGGCCCAGTTCCCTATACTCGTACACTCAGACTTGGCTGCCAGTAAAAATAACAACAACCATTGGACAGTGATATTGCAACGCGTATATACAAAAAGGGCCGTGGTATGCAATCATAAGCGACAAAAAAAAAAAAAGAAAAAAAGGAGATAGGCCCATAACAGTAAATCCTTTTGCGAATGTAGTTTTGTTATTTCTAAAAGCACAGTCTTGTTTTATCTGACTGGCTGCCGACAGTAAATGAAACCAAAGCAGGAAACCATGATTAAGATGTTATTGTAACGCTTTTGTCAGAAACAGGGACATTAAAGTACACCTCCGGATGATTTTCAGACTGATACATTTTAAAAACTATCATATTAGCTATAGTGAGTATAGCGTTTCAAAATTTATAGTGGTTGTAGCAATAAAGTGATTGGGATGAGGAATAGAAATGTTTCAAAATTTATAACAAATTGCAATGAGCAATGATGATGACATGGCAGCCTCGCCATAAGAATGCGTGAGTTGGGGCTCAAGGAAGCAGAACAAAAGAAGAAGGCATGCAGAGATTCTACACAGGTGAACTTGTAAGCGGTAGGCCTATTGTAATGGAATTACACTGCTACATTTCTGAAATATGTGAGGATCATGTCATCAACACTGTTCAGTGTAATTTGTTAAAGTTTTTTCCGAGTATTGATTTCTCTGCTCAAGGACCACAATAAATTCCACAATTCTGTACATGGTGCAGTCGATTAATGTACATGATGTGAAATATGAAAATCGTCTGGAATGTCCCTTTAATGAATTAACAAGTGATGAACGCCCTACAGAAGAACACTTCAGGTATGCACACCTGTTCATATTTAACAAGCCCCACAATGATTCTCCTTTGTTATTTGTAGGCCTAACAATATACCATGTATGGCTGGACGTACAACTATCCATACTCAGGCATAGCGAGTGTATACATTATAGTCCATGGGCCAGGCCAGATATTGGTACCATCTGAGGTGGCAAAACCTTTTTGGTGTCATTTTGTTTGTCGGGCATAGATATACTTATCAAGCTATGATAGCATTTCCAAATGAGTAGCTTATAGTCATAATAAATGAATTTTTAACCAGTTTGGTCTCGTTGTTATATCCCTATACTTCTGAATCGAAACTAACCACTATACAAAGAAGAGCACTCTCTTCTGTAGGTTCCATAGAGCTGTAAAATGCAGCTCTATGGTATGTTCACAGGTGTTCTGTTGTAAACGCGGTGCGCTTAGTCTTTATTCAAGGCAGCGAAGGGAATATCCAAAGGTTATGATGTCCACAGCGCTTAGTCTTTATTCTAGACGGCGAAGGGAATATCCAAAGCATATGATACAGTGTATATCCTTTTATCTAAAAACAACAACAATAACAAAAGCAATTCCTCGTGAATTTTACCATATTTTTTAATTATTTATCATTTTCCGGCGAAAACGCTACGGTGAAAACGCAAATACCTCGCCAATGTCGCTTTATTTCCATCCAACAATATAAGATAATGCAAAAACAATGTACCGGTACACTACGATACATTATAATAAAATAACATTGTAAATGAACAGAGTGATTTTTGTTTAAAACTGATGTATTTGTTAATAGGGTAGTATAAAAACAGTATAGATACTCGCTTTTATGAGGAACTTTAGATATGATAACGGTACATTGGTCTAAAAAAAAAAAAGACTAAGCGCACCGCGTGACAGCTGTGGACATTACAACCCTTTGGATATTCCCTTCGCTGCCTTGAACAAAGACTAAGCGCACCGCGTTTACAACAGAACACCTGTGGACATACGGTGTGCTCTTCTTTGTATAGCGGTTAGTTTCGATTCAGAAGTATAGGGATATAACAACGAGACCAAATTGGTTAAAAAATCATTTATTATGACTAAGATACTCATTTGGAAATGCTATCATAGCTTGATAAGTATATGTAGGAAAGAGTTCCTTATGTCCCCCCCCCCCCCCCATACCCACCAACTTGCACAAAAGAAACAAACTAGGCCTACCATTCCTTTTTACCGATAATAAACTAAATAAAGGTTATGCCATTTATGGGAAGACTTCCCATATTAAACCTTTATTTAGTCCACCATTAGCAAAAAAAAAAAAAAGCAACCTATCTAACCATTATTTGTGCAAACTAGTGGGGGGGGGGGGGGGCATAAGGAACTCTTTCCCATATCTATGCCCAACAAACAAACTGACACCAAAAAGCTTGTGCCACCTCAGGTGGTACCAACAACCCATTTTTCGGGTCTTGGCCAATGGACTATCACTGTGAATGGACATCTTGCAATAATAACAAAAGAGTCAACTGTATGAATGAACACAATATCACAGAAGAACGCCAACGTATTCACACCTGTAACTACTCCAAGTAACAGATTTTACTCTCAAAATCGTCTTTTTTTATCATTCGTGCAAGGGAGAACAAGGACGTTTCATCATGCAGAAGTACCAGGAACAACCGCCAAATTACGGGGATCCTAACCAACCGGTAATGGTCCAGCCGGCTCCCATCCTGGCTCCGGGACAGACCGTTATCCAGGTTAGTCTCTGGCCCTATAGCTGCTACCCACGATAACTCGCTCACTTAATGCCAATCACAGATGGTGATGATAATGGTGGTGATGATGATGACGGTGATGATGATAATGGTGATGATGACGGTGGCGATAATGATGACAATGATGATGAGCACAATTATGTCAACATTATTAATCCTGCTGTGCTGGTTGCGGGTAGCTCCATGTTAGTGTAGGCACTTAATGGAGGTTCTAGAGAATGGAGTCACAACCGTCGTATATTTCCTTTGCTAGATGTTCGAAGCCGCCGCTCAGAAATATTTGAAGCATGTGCCAAGCAGGATCTGCCCCGCAGATACAAAGACAATTGACTCGTGTCTCATTGCACAATCACCAGCCACTTTCAAAGGAAGATACGTCTTTGTGATGGTAATTACTCTTCGCTATCCCTTCTTATAAAATGTATGTGGTACACACACGAGGATGCGCGAATAGAAATTGAGCAAAAAATGCTGAAATAAAGATGAAAATTACTCGACTGGGCATACCCGGGCCCTAATCTCATATATCTATCAAAAAAGAATTATACTTCAAGATTATTCCAAATTAATTTCATTTGTGAAAATTAAGCGGAAAAGTGATAAAACCAACTTTCCAGGATGGTACAGTTTTAAACATTTTCACATGATACAGCTCTGATTTACACTTTTGCACAAATTTCTGGACGGGATTGACTTTTGTTTTACATGTTTTATCAGCAAGTGAAATTTCATTTCATTTAATAAAGAAATAAGCAAAATATGGCCATCATTATGATAACGTTCATGAATCTTCAGATTGCTCAGCAAGACGGCGGCGTCGAACATCGATCATCAAAGGCACAAATGCACCTGTGGAATTCTTTTGTACATCAATACAAATTTGACAACTGTTTGAATAATTACAGCCAGTTGGAACTCCATGTATAAAACCTTCTTGATTCTTCCAAGCTCTTCCACTCAATGAAGGGCTTTCATTGGCAAATTGCAATGTACACATCAGTATAAACAGGGAGGTGTACGAAAAGGAGAGACAACTCCTGCTCTCCTTTGAAGGATGCGCGGCACCGCCGAGAAGTTATGCGCTTAACTACAGGTGGAAATCAGGTGCTTTGACAAAAGAGAGCATCAATAATCGGGACTAGCGCTCTCACATCTGGAAATACTTACCCCTACTATATTTCGCTCTCTCTCTTTCAATGTGATGGCAACAATGAATTTGCGTACCTTGAATTGGAGCAGCGAATCAAAATGCAGTGTAAAACTGACAATTTTGACAATTTTAACGCTGGTGCACGCTTTAGCGGAGTACTTTGTTTAAAAGATCAAAATATCCCAGATTAAAGGATAGAAAACTAACATGCGGAAATGTGCGCATTATAGAAAAATATTAGGTTTTTAAGAGGGCCTAATTTTCACTTCATTTCGATTTGCGCATTACGAAGAAACTAGAAATACATGTTTATAATATTGAATTCTTTCCTAAACTACTCTTAATCAATTCGAGTATTTCATTTAAAATTTTACTGGGGAATAAAGCTTGTAATTCAACGAGAGGTGAAATGCGTTCTTCGTCTCCGAACTTCGCCTTGCAACTAGAGCGGTGCAGAGCATGACTTCAAAGCGTATAGTGGAATGCTAGACATCCCATTGTAACGCTTTGAAACCAAACATGTGCTTGCATGAATTACGAACGAGTTGTCTCTCCTTTTCTTACACCTCCCTGGTATAAAATAGGTATAGAGACAGGTGGTAAACATCTCGTCAAAATTCCTTCTTAAGTATTGATTCAAAGATACGTATTTTACATTTTAAAATTTTGAGCAATCTTATTCCCCTGAACACCTGATTAGTTCAGATTGGTAGAAAGACTGATCTAGCTGTACATTTTGTCATAAGGATCCAGAGACATTGATGCATCCATGACCCCGTTTACAGTGCGAGGCTCGGCCGCGGCCGAGCCCACCTTCATTTCAGTGTAAACGCGCAAAAGGCCAAATGCGAGGCCAAAATTGGCCGCGCATTTGGCCACGCTCAGGAGGTGGTCTCGCGGCCGAGCCCGGCCTTTTCTCAGTGTAAACGCAAACTGGGCCAAATGCGCGGCCAATTTTAGTCTGGCTTCCAAACCCTCTGCCCGTACTATTTCGCTATTCAGGATATTAACCCCCTCAACGTCGAAAGCTAGTATAGTTTAAGGTGGTTTTGTCCTCCAAAGGATTCGGCAAAGGCATTTGCCCGAACGGCGACTTCGTCGCCACGGAATCCAGTTGGCAAAGGGTCTGACAACCAGGCTATACTAAATTGCGTTTGTTTACAAGCAGAGCGCCACTACGACATAATATTGAAAGGTTTGAATCAAAAGCGCGGCCGAGCCCGGCAGTGTAAACGGACAAAATTGCGGGGCTCGGCCGCGGCTCGGCCCAGCCCCGCACTGTAAACGGGGTCTATTTGTTGAGTGTCTGGAAACCAGGACCCCGTTTACAGTGCGGGGCTGGGCCGAGCCGCGGGAGAGCCCAGCCTGAATTGCGAGGCCGGGCCCCCTCAATTTTTGTCCGTTTCGACTGCTGGGCTCGGCCGCGCTTTTGATTCGAACCTTTCAATATGTTGTCGTAGGGGCGCTCTGCTTGTAAACAAATGCAATTTCGTATTGTCTGGTTTTCAGACCCTTTGCCAAATGAATTCCGTGGCGACGAAGTCGCCGTTCGGGCAAAGGCCTTTGCCGAAGGAAAAAATCCTTTGCAGGACAAAACCACCTTAAACTATACTGGTTTTCGACGTTGAGGGGTTAATATCCTAATACATTGTAGTACAGGCAGATGGTTTGGAGGTCAAGACTTTTTTTATTGGCCGCGTATTTGGCCCAGTTTACGTTTACACTGAGAAAAGTCCGGGCTCGGCCGCGGCTCGGCCGCGGCCGAGACCACCTCCAGAGCAAGGCCAAATGCGAGGCCAATTTTCACCTCGCATTTGGCCTTTTGCGCGGGGCTGGGCCGAGCCGTGGCCGAGCCGTGGCCGAGCCGCGTCCGAGCCTCGCACTGTAAACGGGGTCCAAGAAGTGTTTGTATGAGGTAGGGGTTATTTTCAGAGAACTGCATCTAGAAAAGTTATCAGCAGATAGAATAGTATACGGAAGTGATGATAAAACTTAACATCATGTGGATTGTTAATTTGCTGGTGCTGCTTGAGAAACAGCATATTTTGGTATGTAAACATAAAGATACCAAACCAAGCAGCAAACATTTTATTAACTACGTACTCTACATTAAGAAAGTAGAGAAGTTTATTGCCTGTAGGAAAAATAAATTACATGTGCACCAAGCACCAAATTACACAGGTTTATGAATATGTAAGTTGACTTTCAGTTCTGTTGGCACCCAGGGTATTGATAATGCCCTCCAGGTTGTTTGTTAATCTGGGTGTTTGGTTTTTGTTGTTGTTGTTGTTGTTGTTGTTTTTTTTTTTTTTGGGGGGGGGGGGGTTGTGGGATTATGTGATGTGTAGGCTTGATGGTTGTAGTCTGTTTTCTTCGTCTGCTTTCACCAGAATGTTGTTTCAAGATAACAGTTGCACATGTACTGCTCATCGTCGTCAAGTGTATATCGAAAAAATTATCCATATTTAAAGGGATCGTAAAGTTTTGGTTGGGACCTAATTTCAGGTTTCTAACATTTTTTTTTTGGTGAGATAATGAGAAACCTCTTACAAAATATGAAAGAGCATGTAATTCCTTCAGGAATTCCACGTTTATTTGATGAAAATTGGTTTTGAAATGGCTGAGATATCCAAAACAGAGCGATTCTAATAAAGTGTGGGACCCACACTTTTGTACGATAGCTTTGTTTTACTTTGTTTTTGGATGTTTCAGTCATGCCAAACCCGATTTTCATCAAATAAAATTTGAATTCCTCTTAAAATGGTATGCTCTGTACTATTTCATAAGCGTTTTCTTGGTATCTCACAAGAAGTTAAAAGCCCAATTCTCATCTCCACCAATACTGTACCATCCCTTTAAGTTCTCCTTTGCCACACGAGTATTATTAGACTTATGATTGGGAGCCGGTGACATTAGGCGTTTTCACATCAGCCCGATGATTCGAAATAGCGCGCTATTTTCTGACTTGGGAAATTTTCCCAATAGCGAAATAGCGCGCTATTTGATAATGTGAACACAAATTAGCATGCTAATTGTATCGCTCTGATCGAGAAAATTTCTCGACTCCAACTCGGGAAATTTCTGAAATAGCGGGATAGTAGCGCGCTATTTGATAATGTGAAAACGACTCGAGAAATTAGCGCGATTAATCCCATAATGCCTAGCGTGTGTGACACGATCGATCGAGGCAAACTGCACACAAATCATGAGGAATTTTTGAGAGGGCACACACATTACTGATGCTGTTTGTACATAGCTGTCGAATTAGCTATTTTAAAATTTTTAACTATTCGGGCTACCCCTCTTCGGGCTGATGTGAATAAGAAATGAAATAGCGCTCTAATTCGCAATCGCGGAAAATATTTCGACCTTGGATTTTTATCGGGCTGATGTGAAAACGCCTATTGATATGCGTACACTGTACAAGGCTGTATAGGCATGATTCTGTACCATGTATCCAGACGTATTTGAATGCTTCAGAATTGTATTGGGGTGTAATGTTCAGCTGTGCAGCCTACGTGACGCGCATTCCAACTTACAGTGGTAGTTACTAGTATTTGAGGAATGTTAGTACATCTAGGCCCCGTTGCTAGAAACTTTGCGTTTAAACGCAACTTGCAACTGATTGTCACTGGCCAATCAAAATCATTGTTGCATGCATGTCTTCTTAATAGGGCAGACCCTGAGCCAATCAGAATGGTTGTTTCAAAATTAGCAATTATTTGCAATTGATTGCAACTTTCTTGCAACGGGGCCCTGGCGATCAAAGAACAATAGGTTATTTTGGTTAAGCCGGCAGAATATCGATGCAGGCATCAGACATGACATTGACACATGCACCTTTTACTGAGTTTATGCAGAAATATTGTAATCTAGCTAGATCTATTCGAGATTCACTGATTTTCCTTTGTTATGCTGAAATTAATGTTCATTTATATGTGATTTAATCTGGATTGTCTGTTTATGTCAATCATGTGGACAGTGAATAATGTCATAATGTTTATGTTTGGGTTGTAGATCAATAGAAGAACTGTAAAATACCAAAAATAAAATCCTTATCTATAGCAGGATTCGATTTAGGAACCCTCAGGTACGAATAGACCGTTTCTGTGATGTTTTACAATATTATGCATATTGTGTCCTTTTGCTAGATGAAGCATTTCATCCACCCGCTCCCTCCGATTAAGTTCAATAAGCAGGAATTCACTTAGCTGTTGCTAGGCAGGGGCAAAACTTCATTGAGAGTTGTTAGAACAAAATGACTCATGTCATTTACGTTTAAAGGGATGACACAGTATTGGTGGAGATGAGAATCGGGCTTTTAACTTTTTGCGAGATACCAAGAAAACAGTTATGATAATATAGTACAGAACATAATATTTTAAGAGGAATTCAAAGTTTATTAGATGGAAAAAAAGGTTGTAGAATCGCTGAGACATTAAAAACAAAGTAAAACAAAGCAATCTAATAAAAGGTGGGTCCCACCTTTTTTTTTTGGGGGGGGGGGGATTTCTCAGCCAATTCTAAACCAATTTTCATCAAATAAACGTTCAATCCCTCTTGGGATTACATGCTCTCCTCACATTTCCTAGGTGGTTTCTCATTATCTCACCAAAAAAAAAAAAAAAAAAATATATATATATATATATATATATTAGAAACCTGAAGTAAGGTCCCCACCAAAACCACACGCTCATTTCAATTTGTATGTGCTTCGACTCCTTGTACAGGCTGCTTATGTTTGTTCTGTGTATCTTCCAATTCCAAGGTGACCAGCCAAACAATGAATCCACTGATGCCGAGGGGAGTCCCCCGACCCTGGTCCACCGACCTTTTTGCCTGTTGTGACGATATGACTATCTGTGAGTTTTTATGGTGACACTAATTCGGCTTCTTCTCGAATTATTGATATGAAGAGTTTGTTTGCAAAAACCGATAAGTCCATATTTGCCAAATGGAGATATTTTCGATTTAAGGTCAATAAAAATAAAGAGAATAATAAGAAAATTTGTGCTTCTTTTGACCATCACTTCAAACATATACCTTTATATGTAGTGACCAATATATCATATAAAAAGGTAATATCTTGTACTTTAAGACAGAGACCACAGCTCAAAATCTTTAAAAATGGACTTAATCGGTTTTTGCAAACAAACTCTTGCATGTATGGAAATTCGGCTTACAACGTACTTACAGTCACACGTGTCTTAGCGGCCACCTGTGTAAAGCGGCACCTGCGGGACACTAAACACAATTCCCCCGAGAGAAAAGCAACTTTAATGAACGTGTCCATAGCGGCCTTCTGTCAACAACAACCACTTTTTTATTGCCTCCATTTTGATGGCCGCTATAGACAGGTTTGACAGTACCTTATAAATTGAAATCGGCGTAGGTGTAGGAAACAAACACTTCGTGATCGTTTTTAAGATTTGAATGTAAGTTCTTCTTCTTTGTTATTCTTATCAAAATGATTGTCTGAAAAGACACTTTTTGTTTTTCAAAAACCTTTATTTTGTTTTCATAATTTGACATGACAAAAACATTCATCATGAATGTATAAATACAATATACAATCTGCAATGTTCGATCAACTAAAAAGCCCAAACAATCAAACAAAACAAACCAAAAAATCAAACACACACGCACACACACACACACACACGTATGCTATACAATACATTTTACTGCTTTCTTTCCCGATGGTAAGTTGCCTGATACATGTTTCCCTTCTAGAAGGGTTTTGCATGGTTTCTACTGTAACATGACTTTTATATTCTTTTGTATAGTTAACATTCATTCGTGAACGTTACAATCCTTTAAATCATTCCCTTGGGATATTAATGGAACATAATATGTAGATTAATGTCCCAGTATTATAAATGCGCAGCAGGTCAAATGTGGTGATTTCATAGGCCACATGAGTCAATCATAGACTAGCATCACACGACGTGAATTAATCATTTCAAAGGCTTCGAAAGTAAAGCGTTTACAGTAGTTTGATTCACAGATTCTTGAATGAATAATTACGCTATTTATTAGAATTAAGTTTATAACGTATACCATGCAAATCATTATAGCAAACAGGAGTACACTGAATTTCTTATGTCACAATGTTATGTCTATTCCAGTAATGTTATGATGTTTGAAGCTGTTGTCCAGACCAACAGAAAATACTAAAGAGCATGTTTTATTTAAAAAAAAAAATCTTAGTAGAATTTAATTGCTTTAAGTATGCGGAAAATATATTTCTATGTAAACTATTATAGTATAATAGTTATGATGGAAACATTGAAGTAAGATGTATACATGTAGGTCTATATTTCACATAGAAAATTATTGAAGCTTATAACATATTGAAGATGTTTTGCACACAGCCTTTTTTATGATATGTGTATTATGTTTTTGTGTTAGCCTCATTATTGTACCTTACTTTTTTGTTTTCTTATAGGCATTCATAATAGTTATCATTTTGTTTATTCTTAGTTTGATTCCGTTTTCGCTTTTTTCCAAGGTCTGTGTGCAACGTTCCTGCCATGCTACGATTGCGTGCTGGCCACCGATATGAACGAGTCGTGCTGTGTGCCCTTCTGCATTCCTGGCGCGCCAATCGCAATGCGCGCACAAATACGGGCGCGCCATAACATCGAGGTAAGTCCGAAAATATCGTGTAACCCATCTAAAAGGCCCCTTTCATACATGCATCCCAATTATTTGCGTAAAATTAATCCGGAATTCATTAATTTCAATCACAGGTTCTGAAATTGATAATAACTTTTTATTTGGAGCGTATATATAAATAAAAATGTTACATAATCGTAATGATAACTGCACACGCCTAGCTCTTCGATAATGAAAGAAAATATACTACCCATATAACCATGGTGTAAATTCATTTAGACATAGTCGCCTAATATGGATTAAAGCAATTATGACTAATTAGCGCAACGGTAGATGCTTCGTGTTACAACATTTCATGGAACTATTATTGGGAGTTCCAACATTTCGTTTCTGTGATTACGTTACCCCATAATCTTTATCCATTTTTAATACTATAGATGTATTACAATCAAATACTTATCAAAATTGAAAAAATCTCTATGTTAGAATTGCGTCATATTTACAAATTAAGATAATATCGCAAAAGTTTATAAGATAAGAAGTAGGAAATGTTCTTTTGCCCCCTCCTAAAAAATACACAATAAAAAGTCTTTGTATAGCATGCCCTTTCGTTTTAACAGGGATGTTCGATGTAGCCCTTTTTGTGTTGAGAGGTACCGCTACACTCCATCATACCTTGCAACTCACTTTATACTGTTCTTCATTGTGAGTTTCCGTATATAATTATGTTCGGTCAACATCCAATACCCCAATCCGAGCATGGTACAATAAAAGCTTTGTCAATAGATATCAAAGTATGTGCTTTGTTCAGGTACACAGATATTACATGTACATACCACCTCCTCCTTCCCATCCCCCGAAACAAAAGGTCCTCAAAACGAAAATAAACACTAAACAAAAAGTACGTTCCCCCTAAAACAAACCTCGGTAATTTATGAATCAGGAACCTTTGAGAAAATCTGAATACAGGATCATGTAGCTGTATTTCTCGGCTACCTTTCATGTGGAATTCAGTGGATATTACTTGGTCACGCTTGAGTGAGCATGACTTAAAGTAAAAAATGTCACTTTTTGAATTTCACAAGCCCAATTTTGCAACTTTGATTTGGTGATATTGGAACAAATTTAAATTTTCCTGGATAAAAAGGCATGCAACGTATAATTTATGTGATTCTTATCGTACAATGTGACTTCTGCACAAAATTTTACGGTTGAGTGAACACTGGGTGATAATTACCAGAGTGGCCGATTTGACATGCTTCTCATGGTAATTTCTATCTATTGAGATTTAATTCACGTGTTGAACAGTTTTTACACACAATTCACGTAATTTCGCTGTTGAATGAGCACATTAAAACAAAGAAAAATAACAATTTAAATTGTGCAGTAAGAATCACGATAATTTTTCGCACTGAAATCAACTGTATGATGCTTTTTTTAATGTTGTGCTAATACCCACACGCATATTAGATCAGCACATTCCAGTCACGCTTCAATAAGCACCTGAGGCTGGAAACTTTTTTTTTTTTTTTTTTTTTTTTTACTATACATACTGAAAAATTGGCAGTTTGGCCATAATACCCATGGTAAGCTCATGTGAAGAGGAGGAATTTATATTATTGAAAGCTAACAATGGCTTTTGCATGCATTGTGATTTATTTTACGGTTGAATGACCACATTATAAAACAATGATTTATCTTATTGAAATCATCCAGCAGGTGTTGCATTGATACTCTGCATTTAAAATTATCTGAAAAAACATTTCATTATTGTGTTTTAGGACCGATATAAATGTCTCAGTGATCCTTTGCATTTCTTCAAAATTGCAAACGTCAAAGGTTACATGGGGCCGGAAACCCCATTTTATAATCCATGACTACCTGATTAATAATATTGAAGTATTCCTGGGAAATTGGTCTGCATTTAGTTTGATGAAATCCCCTTGTTGGGGCAACGATGAGAAATTATGCAAATTAAATCTCCGGGCCTTTGTTCTCGCTACTGACTACTAACTTTGGCATTAACTCTTTATGTGCCACGTTCGCACGTCCGACTCAGTCGACGGCGTGCCAACTTCGCATATTCTGCTCAACAAACAAAGCCGCCAAGACCGATCGATAAACCGCTAATTAACTGCTAATCCCACGGCTCAATGAAAGCGTTTCTCGTGCTTTTGTTCCTCTCATTTACACGACTTGCATTCTATGTGGTGGTCGACTATCAAGCGATGTTCCCAACTAGATTTGCTTGTACATTCTAATACCCCTTTCAGGTAATCGTGGATGCGGATAATAGGAGCACAAGTCGTAAAATTTCGATTACATGAACGGGAGAGGAGTAGAAAAGTGCGCATTATTTTTATGCTGCTATTATGCGCATAATTGCAGCATGAGGAGTAGATCGAGAATACATGAACGCGATTTGCGACTTATCCGCACTAACATTCCACAGTTCGGTCAAAGGTCACTCGATTTTCCGCACAACCGCTGATTGCTGAGCTTGAGCGCGCGAGAGGTGTGCATACACGTGAGTTATAGTATACGCAGTTTTGCAGTTGTACACGTACGCACGTGCATGTGTCATCGTACATAGAGGCGTGCGCCGTAACCATGACAAATAACTCCGTCCTTCGCACCTGAACGGGTGCTCGTAAAAGTAGTGCGCACTTCATGGGATATATGAACGCGATTTTGACTACTTTATCCGCATAATTTGGATGCGGATAATTGAACCGCGATTACCTGAAAGGGGTATAAGTTTCTGTCACGGTTTTATGTGCAAAAGTCATGCCTTTACAGTAATGTAGCAACTGGTCATTCAAAAGAAAAATTGAACATAGATTCGTCATACAATTTATATCGTAACAAGGCTTGGCATTCCTCTTTGATCTTGCCTACTATTATGCCCATCTTAACAGAAATTCGTAGAAGTTATACAAATCGGAAAAACAGAATTCTTTCTCAAGGGGGTTTCCACCAAGGCACATAAAGAGTCAAGTCATTGATGCCTTTGTGACGTCATGAAATCATGCATTAGCTCAACCAGGGAAAATAAATGTAATTAATCATTGACATTGTACCAAATTTCACTTTCGTTAAACATTAATATCCTCCCGTGCTGCAAACACAGATATTGATTGTGGTGAGACAGTGGCCTTTGTTGTTCATGTGGTGTTGATGATTGTGATGGTGACCACAGTTGCTTGAATGTTGGTTGACTATAATGCGATCGTTATGGCAATATAACACAGATTGGGTAGCATCTGCACTCACTTTTTAGGCTCTATCCGCTAACACCGCTAAACACGTCTTCATAAATAAAAACAAAGGAAATGTAAATCTTATGGGAATTTCACCCACGAAAAATGGTTTTTACCTGCACACTTTGCTCATCTTATGTGCTCACTGAAGCATGTCACAATATCAATTTTATTGAAATGTTATTTTTTTTAATAATTGAAATCAGAGTAATTTCCCATTATTTCAACTAAAAATTAAAAACAATGATTTTTTTTGAATTATATAGGGTAAAAAGGGATTTCCAGCCCCACATGCTCATTGAAGCGTGACTGAAATGTCAGGTGATCACTGTATGCACATTGGTATTAAACACAATACAAAAAGCATTAAACAGTTGATTTCAGAGCGAAAAAATTATCGCAGTTCTTACTGCATAATTAAAATGGTTATTTTTCTTTGTTTTTTATGTGCTCATTCAACCGTGAAATTGCGTGAATTGTGTGTAAAAAACAAGTGAATTAAATCTCAAATTGATAGAAATTACCACGAGAAGCATGTCAAATCGGCCATTCTGGTAATTATCAATCCGTGGTCACTCAACCGTGAAATTTTGTGCAGAAGTCACATGGTACGATAAGACGCACATAAATTATACGTTGAATGCCTTTTTATCCAGGAAAATTGAAATTTGTTCCAATATCACCAAATCAAAGTTGCAAAATTGGGCTTGTGAACTTCAAAAAGTGACCATTTTGACTCACTCAAGCGTGACCAAGTGATACCCACTGGATTTCACATGAAAGGTAGCCGAGAAATACAGCTACATGATCCTGTACTCAGATTTCCTCAAAAGTTCCTGATTCATAAATTACAAAGGTTTGTTTTAGAGGGAACTTACTTTTTGTTTAGTGTTTACATAATTATGACGTCAAGACTTTGCTACCGTGACATGCAGTGTTCCTGTAAGTGACGTATAATGGAACGTGCACGTAATTACAGTGGGCGGTAACTTGCTCCAAAGTGAAGTACAGGGTCATCGCACAATGGTGTACCAGGTTTTTCATCTCAGATCACGATCCAGGGTGTAATGTATATAGATCTTTGAACCAAGAGTTAACATCACGTGGGTAAGAGGAATGCAACGAAGGGCTGAGCTGCTGCAATGTTGTGTGTAAGCATACCGTCCCCTCTAGCAAGAGTAGAGGCAAAACACTCTGTCCCTCGGATAGGACATAAAATGGGGGTCCCGTGTATGAGAGAGCAACAACTCATGCACGTAAAAGATCCCGCTTCATTCATTCATTGCAAAGAGCAGGGTGTTTAACCCGGTGAAGTGGTCCCACCTCACATCCAACTGGATCCCATTGAAGACCAGCTTAACGTAGCTGAATATGCAGTGGCGTATCTAGGGAAAACGGCGCCCGGGGCAAGCACGAAAATTGCGCTCCTAATTTCTGAAAAAATGTTCAACCCCAACCTCATCCCGGTAGGGACTTTAAACAAAGTCCACATGATGCTTTTTCAAGCACTTAAAAGGGATCTTTTGAAGGTGATTTAAATGTAATGAATTTTGATAGATTTTGGCGAGCGAGCGCAGCGAGCGAGCCGAAAGTTTTTGTATTTCAGCTTACAAAACATGGAATTCTTGTCATTTTTTGCCAACCAAATCTTACAATTCTAATCAAGATATAGAGACGGCCTTATAGATAACGATTTATACCAAAAAACTGAGGACTTTAAAAAATACTCTAAATTCGTACGCGCGAGTAAGCTGAAATTTGTATATGTCTTCGTCATCATCACGTATTGTTCTTATCTTTTTTTATATAAATTTTTGTATTTCAGCTTACAAAACATGGAATTGTCATTTTTTCCTTATTAAATCTCACAATTATAGTGACGACCTTATAGATAACGATTTATACCAACAAAGTGAGGACTTGAAAAAATACTCTAAATTAGTACGAGCGAGTGAGTCGAAATTTGTATATTTCTGTGTCATAATTACGTTTTTTTTTTCTTATCTTTCTTGATTTTTTTTTTGCACCCCCTCCCCCGTATGCTCGAAACCGTTGGCGTCCTCTTTTGATAAAATCGGCGATCGCTTCAGAACGAATGAAATTGCAGTCGCTGCTCCGTGTAACATTTTTCCTGCTAAATATAAAATGACATGAGTGAACACAATAGACATTATCATTTTGTCCGCGTCATCGTCACGTTTTGTTCTTTTCTTCTTCTCTTTTTTTATACAAATTTTGGTGAGCGAGCGCAGCGAGCGAGCCGAAAATTTTTGTATTTCGTCTTACAAATCATGAAACTCTTGTCATTTTTTGCTTATTAAATCTTAAATTCTAATCAAGATATAGTGACGGCCTTATAGATAACTATTTATACCACCAAACCGAGGACTTGAAAAAATACTCTAAATTAGTACTAGCGAATGAGCCGAAATTTGTATATTTCCGCGTCATCATTACGTTTTGTTATTATCTTGTTTGATTCGGGTTTTTTGCGCCCCCCCCCCCGTATGTTCAAAACCGTTGGCGCCTTCTTTTGATCCAATTGGCGATCGCTTCAGAACGAAAGAAATTGCAGCCGCTGCTCCGTGAAAAATTTTGCCTGCTAAATATAAAATTACATGTGTGTACACAATAGACACTGTCATTTTGTCAGCATTACGTTTTGTTCTTACCTTTTTTTATATATAAATTTTGGCGAGCGAGCGCAGCGAGCGAGCCGAACATTTTTGTATTTCAGCTCACAGAACATGGAATTTTTGTGTGAACACAATAACATTGTCATTTGTTCGCGTCATCACCATGCTTAGTTTTTATCTTGTTTGATTTGGTTTTCTGCCCCCCCCCCCCCCCAACCATTCTCCCTCCCCCTTCCGGGCGAGTTTTTTTTTTTGCCTTCTTCTTTTTCTTTTCTTTTTTTTTCTTCTTCTTCTTTCCTTGTTCTCTTCTTCTTCTTCGTTTTTATGCCTCCGCCACGAAGTGGTGCCGGAGGCATTATGTTTTCGGGTTGTCCGTCCTTCCGTCCGTCGGTAATGAATTTTGTGGACAAGGTAACTATCGAAACCTGTTGAGGTATCCTAATGAAACTTGGCATGTATGTGTATTAGGGGGTGAAGTTGTGCCTATCAACTTTTGGGTGCACATGCTCAAGGTCAAAGGTCAAAAGGTCAAGGTCAAATACATAAAATTTCACTATTTCCACCATATCTATTGAATGCCTGAAGATATTTTCTTGAAACTTAGTGTATACATGTTTTACCCAATTAAGATTCTCTGGTGAAAGTTTGGGTCATGAGGTCAAAGGTCAAAGGTCAAAAGGTCAGGGTCAAATACATAAAATTTCACTATTTCCACCATATATATTGAATGCCTAAAGAGATCTTCTTGAAACTTAGTGTATACATGTATTACCCAATTAAGATTCTCTGGTGAAAGTTTGGGTCATGAGGTCAAAGGTCAAAGGTCAAAAGGTCAAGTAAAAATATTAAAACTTCTTTTTTTTTCTCCGTACCTTAGAAAATTGTTCAAGGTATCTTCATGGTACATAGTATATGCATGTACTGACTGGAAGTGATTATCTATAGAATGTAGGGTTCATGGGGTCAAAGGTCAGGGGTCAAAGGTCAAGTGCAAGACTTCAAAATTTTACTATTACCCTCATATTTATCATGTTTATGCAATGCCAGCAGGGTTATTTTTTTACACTTGGTGTATGCGTGTGTAACCTAATAGAAATTCTCTGGAAAGTTTTTTTTTTTCTCTTTTTGCCTCAAAGGTCAAAAGGTCAAAGATCAAGTGAAAGTGCTCAACTAACTTTTTCCTCCATATCTCGGAAGTGGCTCAAGTTACCTTGAAACTTAGTACATATTATGCATGTTCTACCTGAAAGTAATTATCTTATGAATTTTAGGGTAAAGGGCCAGATGAAAATGGTAACAATTTACTATTCAATTCAGAAATTGCACTTTTTCTCCACACCTGTACCTTGAAAATTGCTCAATGCCTAAATGTATGAATGTGTGAAAGTCAAGTTAAAGTCCTTAAATCCCTAGATACATGATGCTCTCCTATTCATCCAATTAAACCTACGTCAAGGAAGGTAAACATTCAACACATTTGTGACAAACTTGTCATTCCAATATTTTGCCAATTTTGTGAAAATGTAATCACACAGTGTCCACATGTACTATCTAAACCTATTGGGAAAATCATGCATTATGGCGGAGGCATACCAGTCGCCAAAGCGACATTTCTAGTTTTCTTTTTTCTTCTTCTTCTTCGTTTTTTTTTTCGTTTTTTTTTTTTTTGCGCCCCCAAGGAGTGGCACCCGGGGCACGTGCCCCCTTGCCCCCCCCCCCCCCCCCACCCCCTAGATACGCCACTGTGAGTATGGGCTATCCAGCCATCTTCTCAGATGGAAAATGAACAAACAGACAAGAGCAAATTGAAAACTATGTATAGACGCAAGATGACACCAAAGTAAAATGACAGAAAATAAAGAGAGAGTAAACAGAAATAAAATTATATGGCCAGCAAAATTGTTACGCGTGCACGTAGAGCCTGTATATTCACTTAGTTGCGCAGAGCATTCAAACCCATACAAATATCATGATCGTTGACATGCACAGCGAAGGTTATTTAACTTTTTTTTTGTGATACTAATAAAACTTGTTTATGATAATTTCCATTTTGATTGTTATTTCGATTATTATTTTTACCATTATTACCATTTCTACTATAATTAATAATTATTTTTTGTTTGTTATATTAAATTCATGAAATCGTGTTATAAACATTCTCATCTGTCACTCAGAACCATCTCTTTGTTGTTATCCCACTTATTGCAATCTTTATGCACATCATTTCATGGCGTCTTTGCTTAATTATTGTCGGAACACTATTCCACGTCAATGTCATTACCAAATTTGTACGGTTGTTGACGGGCAATAGTATATTCCTTGGCGATAAAAAACAGTACCGGGTAATAACACTATATGAGATAAAAACAAACAAAGAAAGCTTGAACTAGGAAAAGTTCGTCATGGATACTTGAATTAATATCATTACATAGCTGGACGAATGACGTATAGAGACTGGAAGATAAACACTCATGATATGATAAGCAAACGAAGCCATTATTTGCTTTTGTCCGACCCGATATTGTCTGACATAATATTATCGCCTATATAAATATTGCCCTCAGATATAACCATGATCGCATTTTGCTGGTGCAACAGGGAATAATAACGATTAACACATCGCACTATTCTGTACGATGAGAGGTCAAAGTATTGTTTTGCAGACCATATCAGCATATCAATCTTGATTCTATTTGCCTTCTTGTTGCCCGATTATAATAAGTGAAGCCTGCGTATCAAATTTGTAACACTCACGTATGGGCATGGTCTTTGTAAATACCTCTCCTGTAACTTATATCTATAGCAGTAGATTGGCAGACGTGTAAATAAATTATCTGTATATTTTTTGCCACATTAGGCATCTTTCGTATGGTTATAACTTCTAACAAATATTCTAAACTTGGATTATATTTTTAAGCTTGACATTGGCATTGTTTTCTTTTATTTGTTTTGTACTGATTATATCAAAGTAGTTTACATTTCATCTCATTTTATGTTACATGGTATAGATTAGCAGACATGTAAATAAATTATCCGTATTTTTTTTTGTTGTTGCCATAATTACGCATTGTTCGTATTGTCATATCTTTTAACAATATATTCTGAACTTGGATTAAGTTTTTAAGCTTAGCATTGTTTTCTTTCATTTGTTTTGTACTGATTTTATCAAAGTAGGCCTATATTAATTTTTCATCTCATTTTATTTTACATGAAATGCTGTAGGCCCCTATATGATTTCAATACAATTTTGCCGGTACTCTCATTCCCGAAAAGGGGGTCGAAGGAGTAAATAAATCAACTCGACTCAATTAATTGCAATTGCAACTTTTATCATGGCTACTACTAAAAAAACGCTAATCAATTCATTGCTTTTTACGTCGATGTAGGGCATTTTGTCAATCGGTTGCAATGAAAACATCTCAACGGAAGAATTTCATGAACTTGAATCAACTCAACTCATTCTTACTTCTAGATAAAGTCTCCATTTGAAATGGAACAATCAAAAACACATTTGGTTTGATCAGTTTTCATATGTATAGTTTTGTATGGCCAAATTATAAAACTAAGGGCAATTATTGGATATGGATATAACATTCAAATATTTGAGGAGTTGGCACTGCTATGTTGACTTTTGGCCACTGGTAAATCTTGACAGGAACGAAACTTGCTGGTTTATTTCGCTTTATTTACGGGACCATGAGTGAAATCGTTCTTGGTCTTGCATCTCCTATTCATGGTTAAAATTGAAGATGTGATCTATTGATCTATAAACAGGCCTACCTGTTTTTGGCACAGTGACAAAAGCTATTAGCTCAGAAAGCAAAGGGATAAATTACTGCTTACCAATTAAAGTCAAAGACGACATGACAAAGTACTGTCAACTTCGGGTTTTTTTTTTTTTTTTAATAACAGCTCCGTCTTTTAATAACAGTCTCCATCTTCTGAATTTTTGAGCAATATGCATATAAATTTGTGAGATTATAAGTGTTTCATTATCATCGATTACACTAATTCAGTGGTACAATGTACTGTATAATACCAAGCATCGAACCAACATACGGATCGACTAGCTATAGCTATCAACATGTACGCGCAGTAATTGTGACGTAGGTCTACGTCATGTAGAAATTATTTTTTTGAGATAGAAATACATGTAGTTGTCGGGGGCGGATCCAGGAATTCTGTAAAGCCCCCGTCACACTACAGCGTATAAATCAGCGAATGCCTAGCGGATGGGCAAAATTTGGCAAAGTCCAGATACGCTCGAATCCGCTCGAATCCGCAAGCAAAACGTCGTTTTCGAACGTTCGCCTAACGAATGATGAGCATATGCTAACCGTGTTACGAGCGGATTAAGTAGCGAATGAAAGCGAATGCGTACAGTCCGTCCAGCGGATGCTGAGCGGACAAAGCGAATGAGGAGCGAATGCCCAACATATGCAGAGCGATACTGCGGCAGTCACGTGACGGATCTCGACTGACGCACATTTTCCCAAATCATTTTGAGTAGTGACAGTGTCGAGTAACGTTGTGATTGTGAGAATGGCCCCCAAAAGAAGGAAGGAGAAGTCACCACCAAGTGCTGCTGATGTCATTACCCTCGACAGTCCTCAAGATTCCTGTGTTCCTTCTGATGATCACGTTGACGATGATGTGGGGAGTCCAACATCCTCCATTACGTCTGGTGCCTCCAACTGTTCCTAGCCTGGACCTTCAGCGAAAAAAAAAAAAAGCCAGAGGCAAACGCCGGGACTTTAATATCCCGGAAGTTCGATGAGAAGCTGATTATACAACCCGAACTGCCCTCGTCTTTGGATCCAGGCCCTGGTCCACATCGTTCTTCGATGTTTTCCTCTCCTCCATTTTCTCTTGTCTTTGATGTATTTGGCGATTGCCAGCTGGTTAAGGTCATACTCATGTTGATGAACAGCTAGAAGATATTGCATCTGAAATCTCTGAGCGTCCTCCATTTCTGATGACCAACTGATAAATGCTACCTGTGCTATCCAGATTTGCTGTGCGAGTTTGGACGAACGGCGAACGAATGAGAAGCGAACGCAGAGCGACCACAACTTTCGATCAGCGGGCGCTAAGCGACCACAAAGCGTATTGTCATTCCGTTCGTCATCCGCTCAAGATTTTGGACATGTCCAAAATCAAAATTTGTCTCCGGCGGATCTCTGCGAATCTCTGCGAACAGCTAGCGGATACAGCGAACGCCAAGCGGGTCACGAACGATGAGCAACGGATGTGAGCGTATCTCCAAATTTTCGGATCCGCTGGGCATTCGTTGGCTAGATACGCTCTAGTGTGACGGGGGCTAAGGGGGGGGGGGGAGGGCAACTTATATTTCTGGTGCCAGGTACGGGTTTTATTTCATTTGTTTTCTTTTCATTTCTTTTGTTTTTAACGTAAAGGGGGGGGGGGGGGGCGTACGCCGGTTGCGCCCCCCTCTGGATCCGCCACTGGTTGTACTGTATACATGGGAGATCTATGTATCTGGCATTGAGTCCTTAATTGTCCGGCAGTGTCCGTTTATAATGTTTGCGATACCAACTATAAGCTTAAAGCTGAACCCTGTAGAGGCCATAATACCCTCACGTGGAGAAGCGTGTGACGAAGTTCAAGTTTTATGGGCTGTTTTTTTTTTTTTTGTGTTTTTCTGCTGCATCTTTTAAGTTGTTTTTGTATGCACGGCGTATGCAATACTCCTTGTATACAAATACATAAAATAAAGGTAATTACACACATTAGGTAGCATAGATCTTCTAGCCCTCTGCCTACAACATTTATATATGGCATAATTGACAAGGACGAATATAATAAAAGATTGCTCGAGCAGCTCTCTTTCCCCCTCCATTCGCCTGTACTGAAACAGCAACAACAACAACAACAACAACAACAACAACAACAAAAACAGCAACAGCAGCAACAACAACAACAACAACAGCAATGACAATAATAATTTCCATTACATGCAGTGTCTACATGCGCATGGAACGATCTAGATTCAAATAATGTCAGGCCTATGTATCATCTTATGAAAACATCAGTTCTTAAGTTTATGAAAGATTATACACAATCTCCATTTGTATATCAACATTAAGCTTTGATTTCTTGGTCAGCCATTTGATACGATATCTCGACCAATCTGTCGTCTCCTGTAATGAGGTGAAATTAGGGTGGCTGTGCTGCCTTAACATTCTTAACCCTTAGATATGTTAAGTAGTCTTAGACACCAGACTTATGATTATGATTGAACATATAATTTCTTGTACGTCACCTTTTATATCCCGTTTCCAGGGTAACCTGATGAGTGACTGCGCGGCTATGATGTGCTGCGGACCATGCACCATGTGTCAGCTGGGCCGTGAGGTACAAGGAATCAAGGCGGGAAAATACGTGCCATAAGGACCACGCCCCCACTTCTTTTTCCACTCACATAAACCACGCCCCTTTTACCAAAAACGGCAGCGATGAATCTTCTATAACAGTAGGGAGGCCGATTCCGAAGTATTCACATCAACGCAACAACGAACAGTTCCCCGTGAACACCACGCCCATCAACTCATGTAGCATGTTAGAACAGTCAGTGCCAAATTCCTTTCATACTACACTCGATGCAAAGACATATATAGTACATGTAGTATTTTAATTAGTACATATTGCTATGCATACGCGCAAACACGAGGTAACTATCCCCCTTTCCCCACCCTTTTGTGCAAGTGCATGATATTAAAAAGAACGCCCCCATTGTCCAAACAATAACAGTCAACCCAGTAAAGTTTGTACCTTGTGTTTGACAACTTCTACACTGACGCCTAACCCCGTTCCACCATCCCCATTGAATCCAGAAATTTGCCGTAATCAGCCGACAGTTCCAACGATCAGAATGTCCAAAACACCTGCGTCTGTTTAAGGTCACCGGCGTAGCATGTTAGAACAACGCGAAATTTCTTTCATACTACACCCGTTGCAAAGACATGATAGTACGTTGATAAACACAGTATGCACACTCGCAAACATTATTTGAAACAATTTACTCCCGACAACCCTAATATTGATACTTTTTTGAATTATAGAGATGAATCGTACTTAACTTCAACTGCTGGCATTTTAAAAGATTTTTAATTCAAAGGCCCGCCAGTGAGTGTTTTTACGTGTTCTGAGCGTTGCGATTAAAAGTTTCACGTAACGTGATAAGATATTTTGCTATAGATCAAATATAAGGCTGCCTTGAGACATTTCCTTTACAACGGACGTGTTAAAAGTATGGCTTACTTAACCGATTTATGCACTTGGAATAAAAAAAAAAGAGGTTATTTAAATTTTAGATAATATCATAAAGAGAGCTTAATCCCGAGGCTGAATCTCTTCTTACCAAACCGTGACCAGATTATTGATGCACCATCTATAGTTGCATATTGATGTTAGATGAAAATATTCAAGAGGCTTTATTCAATTTCTTTAAAAGTGCTAAGAAATATCCGCCTGGAATACTGCAAGATAGATTTATTACATAATTATATTCATAGGTATGCATACATCATGTAGATACACACGTTATCCATTTTTATCAATAATTTCAGATATTTCAGATTAAAGTTGCTCAAGAAAGAAAATAGTATAGATATTGTCAAATTATGTGATTATTTCAGTAATATCTTAAAGATATTTCTTGTTATGCAACGAGTACAGTGTCATTGAAAAAAGAATGTTTCACTAATTTATGATTACCTTATAAAAATGGACAAAAGAAATTAATGGCGTTTATTAGCTTTAGCATTCAGATTTTTCATACACATACTCGAGTTGTAACATAAAAAAAAATGACATGCTTGTCTAGTAAGCATGGTAAGAGTGTGTAGAATGTAATATATTTGTAGATCTGTAACGTCGACTTTTTCTTGTACAATGTCGTACACACAAATCAATAAAGAACACAAATCTTTCGTCATAATTATCGTGAAATCGTACATCATGATAAAGTGATTGTGTAGTTTTGGCTGAGAAAGGGAATTCAGATTTTAACTTTTTGCGAGAAATCACTTTAAGAATATCAAAGCGCATACACTCGGACACTTCTAAGATGAATTCAAAGTTTATTTTATGAAAACCTGGTTTGAAATGATTGAGATGTCAAAAAAGTAAAAAAAAAAAAAAAAGCTGTCCTGATAAAAGATAGGTCAAATCTTTCATGAGGACATTGTTTTTGATACTCAAGCCATTTCAAAATCAATTTTAATCAATTAAACTTTTCATTCTTCTGAGAATAGTTGTATGCTCTTTCACATTTCATAGGTTTCTGATCACACGTCGTGAAAGCCTCCATCTCGGCCAAACTATTCTATCCCTTTAACGGATTAATTATTTCTTGTTTCATACGGAACTATGGGTTTAATTATAGCTTAGAATAATTCACAAAAAAGAATAAAAAAATATTGTTTAAAAGGTAATGTGAAGGGACAACAGAGGCTTTGGGTGCAGGAAGAGGACTGTGTTAGAGTAGAATGCCGTGTTTCATTTTGCTTCGGTTTGACTTGCATGCGGTACTTTGAAGTATGGTGTAATGTAATCACTTTCATGTTTTTGTTTTGTAAGTAAAAAATGATTTATTAATTTTCCATCGTGCCTGTTAAGCTTCACTTCACATACATTCTATTCACTTAGTCATATATATATATATATATACATATATATATATATATATATATATATATATATATATATATATATATATATATATATACCACAATGCTTGACGAGTTATATTTAGGTGGACGGCCAGTTATTTTTTTTCTTTCAAGTCTGAAATAAATGTCTGATCAATAATTTTGAATGTTCTTTGACCTGGTCCGACTGATTTTTAAATTGTATTTTTTCCCCGTTATTACATTCACAGTATTTTTCCATAACATGTATGTATGTAGAGTACATCCTGTATGTTTTTACCAGTGGAGAACAGGCTGAAGCACACATGGATATTCATGTGCATAAAAAACAAACAAACAAACAAACACCCACAACATACACAGTAACACACAGGTCGGACTTTGAGATCTAGCTACTAAACAGATTTCAAAATTCAGTAATGCAGGACTTCAGAGAAAAGGACAAGAAATAAAATGTGTGGTTCATCCGGGATGGATGTGTGTTCATGTATTATTTACAACTACATGCATTATACTTCTATACAATGTGCACAGGTTCATACTACAAAAAATGAACCAAACCTGAATGATATTAATTTCATATCACACAATATAATCTCCATGATATATTTCCAAAACAATTTGACATAACGTTAAGTCGAAACCGATTAGACATAAAACAATGATAGGATTTTGTTCAAAGACAGAGAACAACAAGAACAAAAGGTATGGAGATTTACATTTACAAGTTTCATTGGATATGTATTGAAGGGACTGTACAGTACTGGTTGAGGTGAGGATTCGGGCTTATAACATTTTTGGCGAGATCAAAGGAGGAGTATGAGAAACCTCTTATGAAATATAAAATAGCATGTAATTTGAAGAAGGCTTCAACGTTTATTTGATGAAAATTTGACTTGAAATTGCTGAGATATCAAAAAAAAAAAAAAAAAGCGATCCTAATAAAATTGACAGGCCACAACTTTTATTAGGATTTCTTTGTTTTTTCCTTGATTTTAGATACACCGTACCATGGTCATTTCAAAACCGATTTTCAATCAAACAAATGTTTGATTGCCCTTAGAATTGTACGCTCTTTAACATTTCATAGAGTGGTTTCTAAATATCTCGCAAAATGTTACAAGCTGAATCCTCTCCTCAACCAGGACTGTACAGTCCCTTTAAGTGGTGAAAATCCTGTGATCAACTCATGCCTCTCACACTGGACTGTACACAAAGGGATCTCACAACCATGTTGATGGTGTCAAAGTTTTTTACCTGCAATGTCCTTAGACGCTACAAAGTAATCAATACTATATTGATTTGAAGACAATAATTTGAAGAGTTTGTTTGCAAAAACTGATAAGTCCATATTTGCCAAATGGAGATATTTGCAATTAAAGGTCAAGAAAAATAAAGAGAATAATAAGAAAATGTTTGCTTCTTTTGACAAAAACTTCAAAAATGTACCTCTATATGTAGTGACCAATATATCGTTTAAAAGGTATTATTTTGTACTTTATAACAGCGACCGTACTTCAAAATCTTCAAAAATGGACTTATCGATTTTTGCGAACAATCTCTTCATTTTGATGTGAAGGAAACTCTCTTCATTAGTAATACAAAAGCAGAAAGAGAAGAAGAAGAAGAAGAAGAAGAAGACTATAGGCATAATTCTTGTACGGGACTGACATCATCATAAAGCCAATTTGCATATGTCGCTTCTACTAATATAACTGACTTCAAACAAACATTTTTAAGTTGACAATTTCATAACTTTCTAGGTTTAGGACAAATTGTCATTAAACCACTTCCACTGTTCTTTCCTTTTGCTTCTTAAAACCAACCCAACATCAGCATACAGGGTAGCACTGTACATACAGCAAAGTATATGATTTTATGCATACAGATATACTGCAATTACTGCAATTCTGCACGAACTGTTGTTGTACAAAGGTGCAGTTCGACCCAATAATGAAATACATTATCAGTCGTAAAAAGTGGCATACTAAACTAGAATGGCTTGGAGATTGTCATATACTACAGTGTTCTTTTGGATGGGTCATTTCGTGTAAGAATATGCAAGGACTCACTTTAATTCAGTGCATGATAACAAGAACACTTAATTACACAAAGAAACATCATTAATAAATTGTGACTGACTGTGTAGAAAAGTTTAAAATCTATCTCTGTGATTGCATGTGGCTGTGGAATCCTGGAAAAATGCCCCGAACTTTGTTACTTGGCACTGAAATACTGAGAAAATCTAACATTTTAAATGCTCCAAAATCATATAATATTCACAATGGGATTTTCTTATACAGTGTAAGTGGTGCATAGACATCCAATAATGTAACAACATCAGGATTTATCAAACAACATGACAGAGAAAAGAAAATAGATGCATCAATACACTCAGCAAATTGACATAATGTGACTGATATGATTCCATGTACAAAGCTATTTCTCACATGTGCACACTGACACACATACACTAAGGATATAATTTACAGGTTAAAGGGATGGTACAGTATTGGTAGAGATGAAAATTGGACTTTAAACTTTTTGAGAGATACCAAGAAAACACTTTATAGTACAGAGGATACAATTTTAAGAGGAATTCAAAGTTTATTTGATGAAAATCGGGTTTGGAATGACTGCAACATCCAAAAACAAAGTAAAACAAAGCGATCGTAATGTCCAACACTTTATCAGAATCGCTCTTTTTTGGATATCTCAGCCATTTCAAAACCAATTTTCATCAAATAAATGTTGAATTCCTCATTATTTTACCAAAAAATGTTAGAAACCTGAAATTACGTCTCAACCAAAACTGTATGATCCCTTTAACACGGCGTGATCGCAGCAATGTACAAAATTTAGTAATGCTGCTGCCATATATGCATAATCATCTCACAAATAGCGTTTAACCCTTCAGCCCAACAGGCAACATGCTTATCATACAATTTCCACAGAATTTCAAGGCCGTGGTTGTGAGCAAGTTAAGGATAATACATGTGGATTGAGAGACTAGAGAAAGTTTGAGGAAAATCATACAAACCGTTCAATAGTTATGACTTTTAAAGTTTCTGCACTCTGTCACTGCTGGATGAGAGGACTACCACAGTGTATCATGTCTCATGCGTAGAACGAAAGAAAGAAAATATAAAGAGAATTCCACACAATTTCATATTTAGAAAAATGTGCATATTTCCTTACTCGAAACTCGAAACTGACATATGTTGAGGGTACTATCATTTCCCCTGCCTTCTGAAAGAGGCAAGTTAAGTGCTCTTTTATTGTTGAAGAAAAGTGAAAATATGTTGAATTTTCGTTAGATTTTCTTTATATCATTTCTACCCATGTAACAGCACAAAAGCTGTAGTAGTCTTCTCATCCAGCGATGGCAGCACTGAATCTTCAAAAATTCATAACTTTTGAACAGACTGTCTGATTTTCCTCAAACTTTCACTGATGTGTTCCACCAATATTGCTGCATTCCTTAAGTCCTTATGTATACAGGTGAACTCGTCCTTACATTTCAGCAGTTGACCTGAAGAAAACTTTCCAAATATTTGACAATATCGAGCCAATAAATTGCCAAAATATAATGCTTGTGATCAGAATTCCCTGCTAGGTTTCAAGAAAATATTGCCACACAAGGTGAATGTGCATTTTACAATTTGGCTTTGACCTGAGACCTTTTTAAAAATCATACACAAACTCTACTGTTCAAGAATCTTACATGTTGAGTCTGGCAGGGATAAGTCAGTCATGGCCATATGAAGAAAAATCAATGGTATCCCTATCTATTTCTGGTACATGTATTGATGTATCTGTAAAGAAATGAATTGAAAGTTTTCTAGTTCATTTGTTCAAGGGGAAGCTTTGGTAAACACACGTAATTTATTAGTGGTGCAGCATTAATTGAAATATATGAAAAAAGAAAATATTTGAAAAGAATTTCCATTACTTTTCAATCATCACTGGGCTTTGTTTGCTAAATAATGTATTGTCAAAGCATCTGTAAAGTAATCGACAATGAATAGGGATTACCTAATCCCCTTAATCCTCATAGTGTCCAAATGACCTTATTGTTAACATATTGCTACACCTGAGTGAGCTAGCTAATCTACAACTAGGTCAAGTTTAGATTGATTACTAAACAAAGGCAGATGGAAATGCTTGCAAAGTCAAATTAAGTCTTTGGTGATATAAAGTGTTAATGAAACTTATGAAATGTACTTCTTGACCTGTTGCTGGCATTCTATTTTTTATTTATTTATTTATTTATTTTTTTTTTTTTTACTTATACAGTGTATTTTAATACAGCAGACATATTTAAGCCGGCTAGAGGAGCTATGTCAAATCCTCTTTTAGTGTACAAAGAAGCAAGAATTATTGTAGAATTCCTATAATACCCTCTTTACATCACTCTAATAATTCACTCCTTCCTGAAAATTCTGTGAAACCACATCGTGTTGGGGAACAACTAATTTATAATCCTTCAATTCCTTCTTTAACCATCATCATTAATTGCACATCTATATTATTGTTCATGTGAAAAGCTTCATTCCAAAATGGGCTAAGCCCCATTTCTAAGCATTTTAAATCAGATCCATCATCAAGTAGAACAAACTAAAACATTTCCAATGATACCTGACTTGTGATATAATAAGGAATTTTCTTGAAGTTATGATTAAAAATATTCTGTATTCTCTCAGTATTTTCTTCCTGTTTTTAGCAGCTTTATTCACAAACATCTAAACTTGACAAAAATGGAGATAACTCATTTTGCTATCGATCTCTTCCTTCACCCAGTCACAAGGAGATATTACTTCCAGGAACAGACAGCTCTCTAACAGCCATCAGTCACTCTCATCACCAAGCTGCTCAAATTCCTGTAATATGAAATGTAGACAGCAGAAAACAACATATCGATTAGTTGTGACATAAAATTGCATGTTTGATCATCACACATTATTTTTTTTTTTTCTCTCTCAGATTGTTCCTGGAACTTGCTATCATGCTACTCGAGTTTGGCATTTCAAACTTTAAGGGGACCTCTATGCTAATGAAGAGTTTTGTTAATCTTGTTTTGCTTTAAAAAACACATGCCATTGAAATACCTTCAGCATGGTCATAATTTCTCTTAAAAGAGAACGTAATAAATAATATATGGAGTTCATGGATATTTACATGAATTCCATGCACAATTTTCATCTGTTTGTGCAATTACTGTAAAATGAGGAATGTTCGCGTGCATTTTAATTTCGCGAATTTCGCGAGCGCCAAGATTCGCAAAATTAAAATGCACGCGAAAGTTCTTGTCTACACTTCGCAGTTCGCGACAATTTCATGCCGCAAAAAAGGTCATCGGCTCCAATTCGCGAAAAATTCATGCTGCGAATATATCATGTTTTACAGTATGTGCTATTGAGCATACATACACGCGTACATCTAATGCGTACTGGTTCTAAAGATATCAGACACTGTGAAAAAAATTTAATGCCTTATACCTTTACATTTTTCTCTTCTCAGACTTTCTTCTCTCAGACTTTCATCTGTGCACAACAGGCACAAACCTGACTTAAGACAGGTGTACGATTTTGACCATGTAAAATTATTGGTTTTTACTGGTAAACACACATTAGTACATGTATTTAAGTACTAGTGTGAGACTGTTAGCAGTACATTTCGTTGCAATTTGACATGGGAATGAAAAGAATTCAAACTCAGAATTTTGAATTAAGTTTTGAAATGCACAAAATTCTGTAAAATAAACTGCCAATTGTTGAAACACTACATTGGTTCCAGATATTAGTAAAGTTAAAAACAAACAAACAAACAAACAAAAAGCAAAAAAACTCAAAGAGGAGTGATTTAAATGGGTATTATCCCTCAGAGTCACATCCTTTAAAAGACACAGGAAACTTTGAGAACATTTTTAAGATACTTTATGTGCTATTATAATCGCCATTATTGTCATCATTTATTCATTGGCATTGATAAACGAAGACTGACCAGCAGCAAATGTTGAAATTGTGATTTTACAACAACGCAGCATATTACATAAAAAAAAATAATTCAATACGACATGTATGCATGCTGATTATACTTTGTGTGTGTGTGTGTGTGTGAGAGAGAGAATATAGATTTACGATGTATATTATGCGAAATTGTTTATTGCTAGTAAGTTACAGATTCTTATCAACAATGCCCCTAGAAGCAGTCCCTATCTGTTTTATAACTCACCAAACTGAGGCTTCTGGGTTCAATCATACTAATCTTCCTCTCAGAGTCACTCTCCTCCGACGCGGAGCTGAAGTTGAGCTTGCTGGGGGTTCCCCTCGGGGTTCCTCTGGGGGTTCCCCTGGGGGTTCCTCCCATGATGCGGGATGCGGTGTGAGACCGGCGGGAGCTCTGGACCAAACTGACGTTGGGGCTCGGGTGCTGGTTCAGTCTGTTTCATTGGGTTAGGGTCAATATCATGAAAGTACAGGACCAGTCCAGGGTAAGGTCTTCGGCCTAACAATGAATTCAAACTGCTTAAATAAAGTCAAGTTATAGTCTCTACAACAAGACATTACAAAATGTAAATCCTACAAAAAACCTTTTCCTACTGACAGTGAAAATGTCTGAAAACATAGAAAAAACAATACCAGTAGATATTCAAGCTTAATTTGAAGACTTTTGACCTTGATATTTGACAAGTAATTTTAGGGATCTACCTGTTTATCATTACTAATGGGAGTGGTTAATAATTGAGTATACTGTGTAAGATAACATATTCGCAAAGAGATATTTTTGCAAGTGAGGACTTTGTCACAGTAATTTTCGCGAGATGCTGTTTTTGCGATTTACCACTGATGCCACTGTTCACTCTGCCAATCTACTGTGCATTGCCATGGTGATATTTTTCCTTGTTGTTAAATTTGCGGCCCAAAAGTGATACAGTGCACTCCAGTTATAACGAACACGGTTATAACAAAATTCCGGTTACAACAAAGTAATAATTCAGACCAAACGCTATCTGTTCTTTGTTCTTTATTGTTTATTTGTTCGGTTGTAACAAAATTTCAATAGAATGAAAGAAAATTGCCAGTCCAGGGGGGTGTTTCATAAAGCTGTTCGTAAAGTTACGAACGACTTACGAGCGACTGGTGATCAGTTCTTGTGCTGAATTATGGAAATTCTGATACAGTATAGCACATCAGAACTGATCACCAAACGCTCGTAAGTTGTTCGTAACTTTACGAACAGCTTTATGAAACATCCCCCAGAGGACTTTGTTACAATGTGAGTCCACTGCACGGGAAATTCACAAAAATTAAACCCTTGCAAAATTAAAAGCTTTTCCAGTAGAGAAGTGGTCTCACCTGGTGGAGACAATTCCAGTAGATATCGGAGACGAACTTCTGGGAGTGGGGCCCCTTACGCTCTTCATGTGCATGGGTGTAGCGGGTATCTGGAAACTCCTGACAGAAAGAATAATTCAGATAATATGGTGTCTTTAAATAGCAAAGCTAGTTCCAATTTGACTCATTTCAGATTTGTTGAGAACTTCAATGTGTTTTACAGACTATTATTACCCTGGTCACGGGATACATTATCTCCAACCAGCATTGACAGTGCTCACATTCCACTTCTTGGGGAGCATTCCAGCCGGTCGCAGCCATTTTACAGGCGCACACATGCTGATCAACCAACATAAACATTCTCATCTTACCAGGTACCCATTCATACTCCTGGGTGGAGAGCAGCAATTGTGTACACAAAGTGTCTTGCTTAAGGGCAAACGTACCAGGCTTGGCATGGGCTCGAACCCACGAACCCAAACCACACTCATGTGATTCAGAGACAGGATTTTTTTATCCAACTTGGCTATGACATGTCCTCCTTTTAAGATGATTAGAAGGTTTGAAGTCAAATGTAACTCTACAATATTGTATGAACAAATCGACTCCTGGGAATGGAGAAATACCATGCAACCATGCCAACAAATTTAACATTATTTTTGTTAGTAGAAATGATTAAAGTTTTATATTTTTGTTTAAATAATTCTAAAACTAAAAGCTGCTTCCTCAAAGTCACAAATGTGAAGTTATTAGCTCCTACCAATTCAGTCAGCCTTGCCTTTATAGTCAAATCCGAAGGGACAGGAAAACATCCTAGGTTTTAGGGGGATCAACTTGCACAATGATCATCATACTGATATTCATCACGGGAAGGATTTCTCCCAGTGTTTCGACTTAAACGAGGTTGAAAAATATTGACTACACCAGGGAACATTCATTCTTACGTATTGTATTTCCTGAGATAGAATTTAATTAAAATCTGCAAGCCAATGTGCAGCTTGTGCTGCTGTGACATCACTACCTCAACTCATTTGCACTTTGTCATACTGTGTAAGTTTCTCAATCTATGCTATATTGCTTACCAAAGCAGTACCAAAATATTCATTTGATTCTAATGTCTCTATTGGTTATCTAACACATGGCAATACACTAACCCCATCCAAATCCACTTTGAAAATGAACAAGTGTTGAAAACAGACAAGTTGTGTGAACCCAACCTCACCTGCTCACTCTGCTTCCGCTATGCTCTTCCTCACTAGAAAACGACAGGCTACCAAGTGGACAACCCAGGGAACCATGAGAGATGTCACTCTCAAAAATCTCATCTGAAAGATGAAGGGAAGTATAACAGTGAACTGTGAATGCAAGGGAATATTTTCTGCATTTGCTTAGAGGGCAACTTTTGTGAACAAAGCACTCACAGAATTTGAGTGCATCACCAAAACAGTATATTCCAAGCTACAGGGATGAAAATGAAAAATGCACCTTACCGTCTGAGAAACTGAGGTCCCACTCCGATGGATGTCGGGGTCGGTCCGAGACACCATCAGCCTCCTCCAACCTCTGGTTGCCATAGCGACTACCCATGAGCGGTTTCAGTATTCTGAAGACAACACCTACGATGATGGCGAACAGCACAGATATCCACCCAAACGATTTCTTCCACTGAACAGAGAAGAAAATAAAATAAAAGTAAAATTCTAAGAAAAAGAAATGTCACATACAATGTTCAGTCATTGAACAGAATAAAGCATCAATTCGTAACAAAAGTTTTGCATAATCTTCATTTTTTTTGTATACTGTAAAACAAAATATTGTCACGGAATGAAATTTTGCGAATTGGAGGCCAACGACCTTTTTAGTGGCATGAAATTTTCGCGAGTTGCCTCTAACATTCAATGCATATTATATAGTGTAAACAAAAACTTTTGCATGCATTTTAATTTCACGAATCTTGGCTCTCGGGAAATTAACTCTTTATGTGCCATGGGGGAAACCCCCTGTGTGCCACGTTATTCTGAGACACGAAGGCAGTCATGCTTTGAGAAAGAATTATGTTTTTCCAATTTGTATAACTTCTACAAATTTCTGTTAGGATGGGCATAATCGTAGGCAAAGTTAAAGAGGAGTGCCAAGCTTTGTTTCGATTATTGTATGACGAATCTATTTTTAATTTTTCTTTTGAATGACCAGTTGCTACATTACTGTAAAGGCATGACTTTGGCACATAAAACCGTGACAGAAACTTAGAATGTACGAGCAAATCTAGTTGGGGACGCCGCTTGATAGTCAAACACCACATAGAATGCAAGCGGTATATGAGAGGAACAAAAGCACCGAGAGACGCTTTCATTGTGCCACGGGATTAGCAGTGATTAGCGGTTTATCGATCGGTTTTGGCGGCTTTGTTTTTTGAGCAGAATATGCGAAGATGGCATGCCGTCGACTGAGTCGGACGTGCGAACGTGGCACATGTAAAGAGCTGAAATGCACCTGAACATTCCTCATTTACAGTAATTTGTTCAATATTCATAGTCCATTCTTTGTAGGCATATCATAAAACACTTTACAACAATGGCAAACTGTCAAAGTTGCAGCTACCATAGCAATAGCCAAACAGCCAATCAAATTCCAAGCATATTAGTTGCTGCTATGGTGACTGCAATGACTGCAAATTGTAATGATTGCTAGTCAGTTGCTTTATCAAAATTGGCCACTGCTGCTATAAATTCAGTGATTCTAAATGTTCTCAAAACATGCAATGAGTATGGTAAACTTGATGGCCACGCTCTATATTGCATTTGACATATGTGCAAGTAATGAAATAATGTTTCTATAATCCGACTATGTTTTCCAATAAAAAAACTTGATGAACAAAAAATAACATAGAATGCCAATGGTGACCAGACCATGTATCTCAATTGATATATTATACTGGAAAAACCTCCTCCCCTAATTTAGAATATCAAACATGCATTGTATACTATTTTGAGTTTAAAAGCCTTAAAATTGTCAGTGCAATCCAAAACAAAAATTATTTCTATATCAATTGGCATCAATATTGATATTTTTTGCAAGAATGTTGCACAAACAAACTTTTAGTTTTCTCTGTTGAAAATTTAGTGATTTTTGAGATTAAAGGATTCCAGGGGATGATCATTATATTGTGGAAAATAACAAGCTCTCCCTTTCGAAGACAACACTCACAATTCTTTTGAGGAGTCTTTGTCTGCGTTGCCAGGCGATGGTTTGTTGGACCATTCTTGACTCCATCAAGGCAGCCAGAGTGGGACGTCTCCTGAAGTCTGGGTCCATCATGCTCTCAATGAGACTCTTAAGGGCAGGAGAAATCCCTCGTGTACGATGTAAGAAGGAGTGACGAGAAAATAATAGAATAAAAGACTTTATCAAGTTTTTTTTTTCTTGAAACAAAAAAAAATGACAGTGATTGGGCGATATCTTTCTTTAAAATAGCCAACAAGTTTTTAAAGGGGAAGGCTAGTAACTGATCTATGGGAATCAGTGGAAATGCTGGGAGATGATTGTGGCAATCCTTATGGGATTCATTCAAGAGTTCATTGTATATCTATTGTTGTGTGAAAATGATTTGCTTCAGAACGGTCTCATATTCAAGTAATGTGCAGATTAATGCTCCGTCACTGACCAGGGACGCTAACCTGGAAGCATTAAACTGCACATTACTTGAATATGAGACCATTCTGAAGCAAATCATTTTCACACAACAATAGATATACAATGAACTCTTAAATGAATCCCATAAGGATTGCCACAATCATCTCCCAGCATTTCCACTGATTCCCACTGATCAGTTACTAGCCTTCTCCTTTAATCTTTTTTTCTTTTTCATTATATGACGCATATTTGTATACATGTAAGGCCTGCAAGTGAGGCTAATTGGGAGGAAGGATTTAATTTCAGATTGAACATAAGCTCTATGTTAACTGATGATGAAAAAAGAAAAGTGGAAACAAACAAAACTTTGAAGGTTCCACGACAACTGAACAAGCAGTAAAAAAGTGCTATGAAATTTGACAGTTTCATGTTTTTGTGAGACTTAATAATATCAGTCAAAGCTACATAGGGAAATCTGAGTGGGGGATGAGGGCGTGTTCTGAACGTTCTGAACGTTCTAAAGCTTACTCCTATCGGAAGATGCAGAAATGAAGGTATTGAATGTTATTACTATCACAGGGTGTGATGATGATGATGATAATGTCAATGACAATAATAACAATAATAATAATAATAGTATTACTAAGTAGTAATAGTAGTACATGTAGCAGCAGCAGCAGCAGTAGCAGTAGTAGTAATAATAATAACAACTTCTACAATTAGTATTAACAAAAGTAAAAAGGAAAGTGAAAATATTACTACTATTACTACTACTACTACTACTACTACTTTTAGTAATTATGATGATGAAAGTGATGATATTTGTAGCTAGATGGATATCCCTGTTTGCCTGGGTAAAGATTATCATCCCTACCTGCTGTAAGTTGCCATGGTATCCTTCCCTTTCTCAAGTCATGCCAAGATTCTCCATTCCGTGGCAGTTCGAGATCACTGGCCAACTCTAGTATTGTGATTCCCAGACTAGTGTAATAAGAAAGAGAGAGAGATAGATAGATAGATAGATAGATGCATAAACAGATAGAAAGACAGATGGATAGATAGATAAATAGATGGATAAATAGACAGAAAGACAGATAGATAGATAGACAGATAGATAGATAGATAGATGGATAGACAGATGGATAGATAGATGGATAGATAGATGAATAGAAAGATATAGAGATAGATAGATAGATAAACAGAGAGAGATAAAAAATAAAGAGAGAGTGAGAGAAACATAGAGAGGACAGGGAGAGAGAGACGAAATGTATCAAAAAAGAAAACGCTTGAAACTTGAAGTGAGCTTTCTCTTAACAAAGTTCACATACACGATTCCCAGACTATTGTGATGCAAGAGAAAGAAAAATACAGAGGCAAATAGACACATTGTGAGGAAGTAAAATAAAAAAAATGAATGCTCCCACCCCCTTAAAAAACAAATCAAAAACACACAAGCAAACAAACAAGATGACATTTTATATGTCGAAGTGAGATATGTGCTTGACTTTATACACACATATTTTAAAAATACAATATATACAAACACACCTCAACTCAATACTGAATGAGTACAACTGACATGGCTGCAGCATAGGACAAAAATATCAATGCAGAGGACATAAACATGGCACAATAATAATATTTAGAGAACATCAGGGCATATTTTCCAAGTTTTCAGCTGATTTCAAGTGAATGACTCTCATGGATAGTAACAAACATGTTCAGTATATGGCTGACAATTCTCGAAGGTTTACACTGATGAAATAAAAATATGCATTCTTCACACCTACTATGTCTGATTGATCATATCAAACATTATCCAAAGAGACAGAATAATTTTCAGCAAACGACTTCAGATCTCATCCATCTCCAATCCTCCCTATCAACATAGTACATTCATCATCACTGCTTCAACCTCTCCCATTAAACTTCTCTGAGTTCGGATTCTACCCACCTGAAGACATCAGCATGCTTGCCAAAGTGGCCCTGCAAGAGCTCCGGGGCGAGGTATTTGGGATCACCTTCTTGGGCATCGGTCACCTGATCCTGTCATGTGACAAGTCACATGAAGAGGGTAAAAACAAACAAACAAACAAACAAGCAAATAAATGAGAATGTAAACTATACCAATGTCAGATCAGTGTATAAAACCGTCAAATCTTATAAAAGCTTGAGAAACACTTGTATGCAGGTCTTTCAAAGTGCATTTGTAGGGGAATGTAGTGAGGCTCCGAGTAAGGTACAAACGTACCATGGACTAACATTCCAATTCAAACAATTTACAATTCCAATATTGCATGAGCTTCGCATGAGCTTTAATAACTCTCAAAACTAACTTTGAGGGGGAATTTTTAAAAAGAACTCTGATGATGGGATGTACAGCAAGCTAACTTTCTTTCTGAACTTTCCATTTCACCCCCCCCCCCCCTCCCCACAAGAAATCAATGTAAAACATGTAGAAGGACTGGAATTGTCCAACTCACCTCCGTAATATGCACTGACAAGCCGAAGTCGCCAAGTTTGCAAACCCCCTCATAGGAGATGAAGATATTCTCAGGCTTAATGTCCAGATGAAGAAGACCATGGTCGTGCATGTGATTCAAGCCCTGAAGGATCAGTGCCACCAAGGCAATGAACAAAAATCATTATAATATTGACAATTAGTTATGGTGGTAGCAACACCAATGAAAACAATAGAAGTGGAAGTAGTTACTTTCAAGTGTTTAAAAACGGTGCCTTACCAATTTTGCAATCAAACTCTTCATTTGTGACACTGCATTACAAAACCAACAATAAGTCGCCAGACAGGGATTTTTAGTCAGGGGCAGATTCTGAAAGAGCAGACTTTAAGCTTTAAAATGATGTACAACTGAATTCAAATGGACTCCCCTAAAATATCTAAATATTGGAAAGAACGCACACACTCTGGAAGAGTGCGAGATGAGAAAAGAGGCTTTGAAGTACAGGGTCTATTCAGGAGCTTAATCTTTTTAAGCCGTGTGAGCTATGCAATGAAAGGGACAAAAACACAGGATGTAAGCCACTGGAGTAACAACAATGAAGGGATTATCATGAGCATGCTTTATTAACACATCCTGTCCATGATTAATGCCAACTTTCACAGCAGTAGCATTATCCTTTCAAAATTTTATAAGAGTTGAAAGTGAGGAGAGTGCAAAGGATTTCAAGAAATGAAAAGACGTCTCTAAAGACATATAACTGATCATTTAAAATAGTACCCCCCAAAAAAAGGGTTGTAGAACAAGAGACCCAGGGGTCACGCGCTCACCTGAGTATCGCAAGTTCACCTTCCATGCATTCTTGCAGACTCTTACCTGAGAACATTGGAAACTTATGGTGGGCCAGGGGGTAGCTTGGAGAGTGGGGGCATGGCGTCCATTTACATATTCCATCACATTGGTAAAAAATACCTACCAAGTATACTGCACTTTATCAGGGTTCATACTCTTTCTCATGAATTAAATTCCATGACTTTCCATGACCATTTTAGCCAGAATTCCATGACTTTTACACAATTCCTTTTTTAACACATTAAACTGAAAATTTGATCTCAAATCAAAGCGAAGCAAAGGGAATACATACACATCTCACACAAACAACAGATAAACTTCTATAATTTTTGCAATTCCATGACTTTCCATGACCTTTTGATGGAAACATCAGTTTTTCATGACTTTCAAGGCCTGGAAAAAGACTTGGCTAAATTCCATGACTTTCCAGGTTTTCCATGACCTGTATGAACCCTGTTTATAGAATGTTGGATTATGCAGCTTTTTTTTTTTTTTTTTTTTTTGGGGGGGGGGGGGGGAGAGACATAATAAAGCCCTATCACTTTTGATTAGAACTACAGAAAAACATTATTGAATATTCATATAATTTAGGAGGTTTGGACCCTCTGGGGCCCCCAGGGAAAGTATGGAGCCCATTCATTGGAATCTTATCCCCATGGGAATGCTACTAGCCAAGTTTGCTGAAAACCCATTACATTATGTTTTCAGCTAGATAAAAATTTATTCTTTATACCCATTCCATCAAGCTTCCTTGGGTCCCACGGGGCCTGGAAGGGGGGGGGGGTAGGGCACATCTGATTTTTCCATGAACAAATTTGAAACAACAGTCATCAATACACTGACTCATTGTATCAACTTAGCTCAATCCCTTCTGGTTCCAGAGAAAATCTGTAAAGATTCCGTTAAGGAGGGGGAACCCCTGGGGCCCCCCGGTGGGACATGGTGCCCATTTGATGGAATTGAGATTCTATCCCACTAGGGATGCTACCTGACAAGTTTGGTGGAAATTTGTGATAGGGTTTTCAAGAAAAAGATGAAAATTTACAATTTCGGTCCAAATTTAGGCCCCCTGGGGCCCCCCATGTGGGGCATGGTGCCCATTTGATGGAATTGAGATTCTATCCCCCTAGGGATGCTACCTGACAAGTTTGGTAAAAATTTGTGATAAGAGTTTTCAAGAAAAAGATGAAATTTACAATTTCGGTCCAAATTTAGGCCCCCTGGGGCCCCCCAGGTGGGGCATGGTGCCCATTTGATGGGAATGAGATTCTTTCCCCCTAGGGATGCTACCTGCCAACTTTGGTGAAAATTCATGATGGCATTTTCAAGAAAAAGATGAAAATGTACAATTTGGGCCCCATTAGTACCCTTCCCCACCCCCCTCCCCTGGGTCCCAAGGGGGGGCACCCCTGATTCCGCCATGAACAAACTTAAAACTACAGTCATCAATGTACTAATTCATAGTATTAACTTTCAATAGCTCTATCACTTCTGGTTCTAGATAAGAAGATTTCTTAAGATTCCTTCAATTTTTTTTTGGAGGGGGGGGGGGGTTTGGGCCCCTCTGGGGGCCCCCCAGGTGGGGTATGGCGCCCTCTTGAACAAACTGAAATCCTATTCCCCTAGGGATGCTACCTGCCAAATTTGGTGAAAATCGGTCAAGGGGTTCTCAAGAAGAAGATGAAAGTGTAACAAGTTTACGCACGACGGACGACGGACGACAGATGACGGACGACGCACGCCGGACGAAGAGCGATCGCAATAGCTCACTTGAGCCTTTGGCTCAGGTGAGCTAAAAACCAATGAAAACACACTTTCCCATTCACGTTATGATCGCAAACTTAGAAATAATGTAGAAGAAGGATAGCTCTTTCAGAAAATACGAAAAAGTCAAAATTGACTTGGTTGACCTATGTCACCTTTCTTGAGTCCTCATGCAAAATCAAGGGGTGCGACTTTTTGTTGGTTTTGTGATGCACGGTCACATATATCACTTGGAAGTCTCACCTGTATCAGATCAACTAGAAAGCTCCATAGAATGCTCTCAGGGATGTTGTGATTCTGGTCTGCATACGCCTGCAAACTACGGATCAAAGATCAGGACGGACAAACAAAATAAAAGAAAGTATACCAATTACAATGATAGTCAAAATAACACCGTTATCAACAATGGCAACAGCAAAAACAATGGTAATAATCACAACAATAATGATGATAGCACAAGTAATACCATCACCACTACAACTGCTGAATATCTACATGATAAGATTTGTGTGTTGTAGCAAAATCAAACTGTCCTCAATGGGTTAAAGAAGAGCTACAGCTGTCATTATCAAGATGTACAGTATGTATGCCGATGATTTCTTTTTTCATTAATATGACTATGACTGCCTTTGATTTCTTTGACGACAACTCAAACATAATAATCATTGTTTCATTCATTTTCATGTGCATGTTTGTGTAAAGATTTTTGTTTTTCCTAACTCTCTTTTCCCACTGCGCCTTGAACACAATAGTCATGTGGAATTGGCGCATTATAAGTTCCCTGTATTATCATCATTATTATCATCATTATTATTATAATCTGTGTGTATTTAAACGTTGATGAACAGTGATGTATCAAACTCACCTCATCTTGCAAAGCTCTGTCTGTATGTAGAGGTGTCCTCTCTCGGCCCACGCCCTGTGGAATTCCACACAGTTTGGATGTCTTGACAAACTCTCATGCTTTCTCACCTCCTCCAGCTTCCGTCTCCTAGCAACCACAAAAACGAAAACACATGGTGTCAATCAGACAAGGAACATTCAGTCAGAATCTCCTTCAGAGGATAGTGAAACCGAAATACATGTATATTGAGTGAATGCATCAATATCAATAGAACACATCGAAAAAGTTCGAAGAAAATCAGTCAGAAATCTATTCAAAAGTTTCCCTGATGTGTTCTACTAAGTTTTGCATATCATCTACAGATATTTTCTCGACCTGCTACTGGTCAGACATTTTGGCTTTTTTGTGCTAGTGTAGAGATTCTTACTTCACTCTTTTCAAAATAAATAAGACAAAGTAACTAGAGGCAGTACATGTACTAGTACTGAAATGTTGTTATTCAGTGATTCACTATACCCACAGAAAACAGGTAGTGTGTTCTGCTCTTGAAGTACTAAACTAGGGTGTTGTTAGCCCAAGAAATCACTATACAATTTTTGTACGTCTTGGCCCACGCAGCGTGCAAAAAACATTGAAACTTTGAGAATCAAGGCAAGATTTTACTTGTTTGTGTGTGTGTGTGTGTGTGTGTGTGTGTGTGTGTGTGTGTGTGAGTGTGTGTTTGGTTGCTCTCAACTCACTTGTCAGATTCTCCCCTGAAACGCTCCCGGGATCTCTTGACAGCGTAATATTTGCCATCTTCCCTGCTCTTTACCTGGAATACCTTTAGCATGCATCAAAAGATATAAAGAACAGACAGATTAAAAAAAAAAATATTGGTAAACTTATAACACATCATAAAGTTATATGCATCAACTCCCAGTACGCAAACTTATGTTGCTCATTGACATTCTTTGTTGACATACATTGAGCATTATCATTGTACAATTAAGAGTGAAAAAGCTTTATCTTCTATTGAACATTATTTAGTTTAACAGTCTACTTGTACACATTCACATCAAAATAAAAATCAAGAATAACCTAGAATATCTGACATTATAATCAAATCACCATTTTCTGACTGGCATACATTGTACACCAATTTCATGATCTGCAGAGTCTAAGCTACTACATAACAGAACAACTTGTACCACTTATTTCCAACTGACGAGTCCCGAGTACGTTGTATGTACTCGAGGAAGGTGTCTAGATGGGAAATGCACGTTGTAGTGAATCAGTCCACCCCCAATGGGTTAAAACTTTCTTAGATCTACTGACAGAAATTAGGTATCAAGCTTTGGTATCCATTGGCTTCTCATTTTGACAAAAAGTCCACAATAACCTTCTTTTGCAGTTTGTTTGAGATAATGTGTAGATTCTTTCAGCAGAAGGCAGTCCGAGATGGCATGTTTAATACACGTGTACAGGTCAAAATGAATACAAATACCAGTACTGCTAACCTCTCCAAAGGAGCCTGCACCTAGTCTGTCTTCAACAGTGAAACACTGATCAAAGTACAGGGCGTTACTGTGCTGGTTGTAGTGTGGACTCGCTAAAACAGCTGTACGGGAGAGTCTAGTCAAGGAAACAAATGCAAGGATTGAATACAAGTACATTGTACATTGTACATGTACATACAAGTACAGTATGTACAACTGTAGGTGCACGATAAATGGTGAGGGATAAAACACTGAACACTTGTAGTATGTACTGGTCCAACGGTCTCAGACCCACCAAAATCACTGTTGGGCCAGTAAGTTTTTACAGTGTAGGAAATGCCAAATTTACTGGTCAGGTACGAGTGGTGAAAAATAAAAATAACATTGTTGGGGTTAGTTAGTCAAAAAAGAAAAAGAAGAAGAAGAAAAAAAAAAAGAAGGACCAGTTACAAACTTTATAGAAATAACTGGGTATCTATTGGTCGGACGAGGACAAGTCGGGAAAAAATGGGTTAGTTAGTGTACAGCCCTGGATTGAAGAACTTCAAACAGCACAAACAAATCACTTGACAGTTCACATGCCCAGGCATATTATGAGCTAAAAACTTGTTTATAGGGAGCACACTCATTCTCATAAAATTGTGCCTTGTACATGTATCAATTGGGAAAGCCTGGGTCATGCAACAAGAAAGGGTTTTTATTTAGGAAATCTCTATCAACTGAGAATTGGGCAAGTCCAAGATAAGGTCCCCTCAGAAGGCAAAATTTCATCTTTGCTCAATATTGACATGTTTGGTATCATTTTGAAGCTTATGAGTTGAAGTTTTGATTTCCGTGGAGGAAAAAATGGTGTTATGTAAATTTATGCAAATTTCATGGGCTTCATTTGCATAAATGTGAAACACAGCGTTACGTATGGGACATTTATAAAAATTCATATTAATTCAAAGGAAATCAAATATTATTTGATTAATATGTGGACATAAGAAGTTCATCACATAGTTTAACTTGGTATGAAAATTTAGGGATTATGCAAATGATTATGCAAATTAGCTCGTGTCCTATCATGAGATGTCCCATACGTAACAAAATGAGGTCATTTTTTTAGGTTTTTTCTGAAATTGCTAAGGTTATTTTAATGCCCTTTTGGAAAGTTCTAATTTATTGTTTAGAGAAATTAAAAACCAGAGAAAAAAGAAAAAAAAGTAAAAGAAATATTTTTTATTAGGCATTGAAATAATGTTACGTATGGGACAAATGCGTTACGTATGGGACATCCTCATACATATTGCATGTGAATGCATGTACCTAGCTGGGAAGGTCTCTCAGTACACAAATGGTCAATCATCCTGAAGAAAGCATCCCAACATTGTAGCTACTTTTTGAGTTATAGACATTTGAAACAATACATGAACTTGACTGAACAATTTTCAGAAAGGGGGAGAGGAAAATGGCAAAATACACAATGAAAAATCTGCATTAAAGGGATGGTATACATAGTTTTTTGTAGAAATGGGGATTCAGTATTCAACATTTAAAGAGATGATTGGAAACCAATTATATGAATTACTCAAGAGCATAAAATCCTAAGACTAGAGGAATTCAAAGTTTATGAGATGGAGATCCAATTTGAAATGGTTGTGATCATATTTAAAAAAAAAGTAAAATGATTTTTTTTTTTATTGCAAGTGATACACAAATTGTCCTTATTCAGTTTTCAGTAGTAGCCACAACAAAATTCATGGGTATACATACTGAGGTGTGACTCGAATCAATGACCCGACTGCTAGACAGACATCATATATCTACTCGATCACTGGGGTTCCACGCAGCAGGTATTGCTTATTTATTAAACTTAATATTTCTTGTGTCAAGTTGTTTTCTATTGAAACTAAATGGCAAACTGCCCTTCATCAATGGAAGTAAACACTTTAAACTATTCAATTTTTCAGTAGTAACTATCCTGATAAAAATAGGGCATACATATTCAGGTTGGTCATAAAAAATATAGAATATGATTGAATGTGATTATGATGGTAAATATCTGGGGAATATTGTTCCCTTGTCAATCTGGATCAGTATTTGAGTAATTTCAACTGATTCCATCTCAATAATTATGCAAAAATTTGTTTATGGGTATTTTGCAAAATTATTTTGCAAAATACCCATAAACATGGTTCTCGACACACTAAATGAATGGGGTACAAAGGGCATGCATACCAAGGTTGGTCATAAAAATATAAAAATATGATAGAATATGATTATGATGGTGAATATTTGGGGAATATTGTTTCCTTGACAATCTGGATCAGTATTTGAGTAGTTTCAACTGATTTTACTTCAATAATTATGCAAAATACCCATAAACATGGTTCTTCACACACTAAATGAATGGGGGACAAAGTGTCCCATACGTAACTGTCCCATACGTAACACGTCATGTCTGTCTTTAATTAGAACCTGTAATTAGAGCTTTTTGCCTAATGACATGAAACGTACCTGTGATAATCTTGAGTGTTGTGATTTTCATCACAGTGAGTTACAAGTTGTAGAATGATATACTTTCAGAGAGTTTTGAGGTTGAAAAAAATGTTCAAAAAAACAAAATTTTTCTGGTCCCATACGTAACGGCACATATTTTCTCTTCTAGAATATAATTGTCTAGGTCATTTTTCTCAATTTTTTGCATGATTATACTTCTCCTAGATATCAATCACCATGATGAAGTTCAATATGATCAAAGGCCATTAACACTATTTTTCAGGTCATAAAAGTCTCTGAATGTCCCATACGTAACGTGCGCGTTATCTTGGACTTGCCCAATTATTGTTTCCAGACATCTGTTAGAATCAGCAAAAAAAAAAAAAAAAAAAAAAAGAAGAAGAAGAAAAAAAGCAACTCCAGCATAGGCTAATTGAAAACAACAACAACAAAAAAAAAAAAACAACATTCGTTTCAGTTTGGCTTGGGCATCATTGCTTTGCTCCTTTCTGAATTTACATGCACAAACGCTGATATGTACAAAAACTGTAGGGTCTATTGTACTTTCAGCCTTTGTATCTATTGAGGTGAATCTTTCCTTGAGGTACTGGTACAATTTAAAATGCAATTACAGTGTAAGTTCAAAGACATGACATTTACACTATTTTGGTGGACATGTACATTTGTAGAAATGCCAGATTTGTGAACTTGTGAAAACTACAATGTACTTGTATTTTAGGCGTGCAGAGGTATGGTGACCAAGAGCACTTATGATTTCATGTAAAACCTTACAATTCAATTTAACTTTTTCTCACTCTTAACTGCATTGATCTTCTTTAGTCATTACAAGTAACTTGATGGAGAACAAATCATCTCCGAAATTGACACAACATACAAATATGTAATAAGGACTCTCTTTCTCTCTCTCATACAGAATGTGTTACCGGTAATATAAAAGCCAAAGGATACAATTCTCAGACTGCCTGAAAGACACATTTCGTGGTTGGTGTTCCTCCGTCCGTGATCGGTGTGGGAAGAGTCGGCTGACAGAGGAAAGGCTCTTTCCCTGAAGACGAGGTGGCTGAGATTCCCTGGGTGTGCCACCTACATGTAGGTGCTGTGGTTATATAAGCAACGAGAAAATAACAAATCTGTAACGAAGTCTCTGGACATACATAATGTTGAGTTCTTAGAATATGGAGACAGGAAAAATACAGTCATTCAGATGTAGGATTACTTCAGATGCAGGAACATTTGAAGACCTGAATATAAGAACGACCCAAGTCCAATTTTTGACCAAATTCAGTTTGACATGGGAAATTGTAGCTTATGCAGGGACTCATTTTGTGTATAAATCATAAATCCTAATTACCCCCGGAAGTGCCTGAAATGCATGAGTTAAATCTTATATTAATGTAAGAATGAAGGACTTGGGTCATTCTTACATTCATATAATAGTGCCCTCTCTCATCCTTCTCTCATCTCTATAGCAGAATATCATGTACTGTATATGAATCAAAGAACGACCCAAGTCCATAAGAATCAAAGAACGACCCAAGTCCACCACACAAAATGGCCTCTCCACAATTAATGTAAATGTTAATTGTCATTTAATATATGTTCTAATTTGTATACAATGTTGCCTTCCCATCACATTTATAGAATATTACTGGAGAAATAAAAAAGATATGAAGTTTTTTCTTAGTTTACTTGAAATGGTCTTCCATGGACTTGGGTCGCTCTTACATTCATATACTCATTTATTCAGGTCTTTAAGTATTGTACACCTGTACTGCAAAGCTCAGACTCCTCTCTCCAAGAAGTCAAAATACAATCTGACTAATCCATGCACAATCAAGTAGGGGGCTGTAACTGCCCTCCATAGAGCGAATAAACCAGCGCAATGTTACACCTGGGAGGTGGGAACTTCCCACCTCCCTGGTTACACATGGTCAGGTGAATATATCCCTTTGTCCTATTGTTGTATAGCTTAAAGCTATACAACAATGGGACAAAGCTTAAAGCTATACAACAATGGGACAAAGGGACATAGATTGTAACACAGGATTACTACAAGGGGTGCCAGCAAACTCCCAGTTTATATTAGGCTGTGTGGTCAATTACTAATCAACCTGTTCCTTACGGGAACCTGGTAAGTCCAGGTTCTCGTTGGAGCAACTCATATGGGAACCTGGCCATACCAGGGCCCCATTTCATAAAAAACTTGCTATGATAGCAACTCTTGCTGGAATGGCAATTGTCATGGTAATGACAAGAATCCAGCTTCCTGATTGGCTGTTGCTATTGGAAGTTGTCATTCCAGCAAGAGTTGCCATCCAAACAGTAACATCTTTTATGAAATAGTGCCCAGGTTTCCAAGATGAAGACAAGAGTGCATGTTTTTTTGTGACCTACAATATGTAAAATGTGTTTCTTTGTGTTGTAATGCAAAAAAAAAAAAAAGAAAAGAAAAAAGAAATGGGTTTGATAAAAAGATAAGAGTTTACTCTATTACCATATTTTTTTTTTTTCCTGTTGGAAAAATGTGTATACAGTAAATGGGTACTTTTCAGGGATGTCTCTTTATTTTCTGTTTCCTATCATGCATCATACCCCTGAATACAATTTGATCTTCTAGAACACTTCAATGAGAGATAACTTTGTCACAAAATTGCTTCAAACAAGCAATTTATTAAAATTTACCGTATGCCAAAATTACAAATTTTATGGGTGTAATGCAGTCCACTGAAATCCATGCACTAACATTGTACAAGTATGAAGGTAAAATTATGAATGCTCATTGAAACTTTGTTGTTTTTCAATTGAATGGCTTAATTTTGATGAAAGAAGATAATAACAGCTGTACGTATGTAAAATTTCATTGGAAATGTTGTGTTTTAAACCATTTCTAGACTTAGTGGTGAATGCGCGTAACATGGACAGACCGTATTGTCGCATTTTGGTCTGTCCATGTTACGCGCGTTCACCACTAAGTCCACAAATGGCACCTAAAACACAATTTTCAAACTAACAAACTAATAAAATAAACACGGTTTACGTATTTACAAATACGCTTAGTAAAATGCGAACATGGCGCATGACTGCGCAATTTACGTGCGTATTACCTACAGTACATACATTGTACATGTATGGCCCATGGAGGAAGGGGGTGCCAATGTTGAGGTACCCTTTTAAGCTGCGCAATGAAAATGCATCGCACACACAAAATGGCATTATTTCACCATGGGGATTCAGAATCAACAGGATAGCCACAAATTTCAAAACTGTGCAGTTTTGATGGCAGTTTTGATGTGCAGTTTTCATGGCACAGTACAATGTATTTATGGCATTTGTTTGAGGCAAAACTAAGGCAAATTTGTATTCTATAGGAATAAACAAACTGCAGATCCTTAATAATAGGGTGACAATACATGTAACGTACAAGTACAACTGAGTTATAGGTGGCTACAAATGTAACTGAATAACATAAGTTGTCCCACGTTAGAACTGTGCACACACAAAGTACTACGTAAATTAAATAATTTTATGTACAATACTATTGTTCCAAACTGCAACACTCAACTTTTCACAGCATACTGTACAGTAGAAGAATCTAGCTTAACATTAGATTCTACAAAATATCAAATAGTACAGACAGCTAAAACCATACAGGGCTTTAGGGTCTGTCTACAGCTGGTCTAATTACACCACCACTAGCACTAGTCCCTAGCACACTAGCAGTTACACAGCAACAAACATAAACCCTCCCATACCAGCAGTTAACGTACACCAGAGCTGAGGTGAAATGGCGTGCATGTGTGTGGCACAGCTGTGTGAGTCAGACTCATGGGTTCGACGTCACCCGTTTAACGTTGATTAAATTTATTAGCATGATTAGACGAGAGGTTACCGCTATAACTCACACTAACTAGACACTCTGACAGTATTAGAATCGTATACACAGCTGCCCTGTCGCTGTACATCTTGTACATTGTCAAGTGTAAACACTTGTGAAGTTGTGTACAGCGACATGGCTGTATTTTCACACAAAAAGTCAAGAATAAACAGGGAGTTCAGTATCGGTTGGTGACTCACCTTTTTCTGTGAAAATGACGCCTCTTGAAAAAACTTCGGCACAGGTCTCGCGGGAGAGGCAAATTCATAAGTAGACATACTCAGACGAGAATTATGACCTGTCATCATTCTGCTCTGAATGGGGTTTCATCTTGTATTTATACAACCAGACGGAACGCAGCCGCTACGCTGCAGACTGACACACTGTCTCTTCTTTGCCCGCAGTTTCGGCTCGCTCCTCAGCTCTGGCACCTCCCTGCTCACTCCTGTTGTCCTGTGACTGTCCCTGTGCTGTGGTGTATGGTGAGTGAGCTCGACGAGCTCTAACCAGCATGCAGCAGATTTCTACCTGCTCGAAAATTAACTATAAGTGTAAAAGGTGCGAAACTGTAGGCCTAGTGGTAGATCTTATCCGTGTGACGCCAGAGTCAGACTTAATTTGCAATTAGTCGTAATACACGTAAAACATTCAGGAGAAGTAAGGGTCCTAAAATAACTTTGTTTTCTTTGAGTCCACAACAGAGAGTCGGAAGACATTACAGCAAACAAACGAACGTCGCTAGTAGAGGAGTCGAGTCGCTAGACTGCCGGTTACGAGACAGGCACCAATGCTGAGCTCTACAGAGCAATTCCGTACTGTGGTACTGTATGCATGCAATCAAGTGGACGGAGGGCAATTGCGCGAAAATTGAAAGGCGCGCGTTGTTGAGAATTGTTTTTATGAATGTAAAATAAATTACACAAAATCAAATTTGGCACAATATTTGTCAAAAATATTTTTTTATATATAAAATTTATATAATTTTTAAAGTTATTCTGAAAGAAATATAATTTTGGAGAGGAAAAAAATATGAGTAAAAACCATTTTGTGATGTGGTGTAAAATAAAACACGTTACACGTCCACGTACGTAGAGCCACGTAGTACAGTCCCATTCATAGTTATATATGGGGTATGACTGGCGAAGTATTTCTAGACCACCAGTTTAAGACTGCTAAAAGAGGTAAGCCTGCTCAAAATTTCTCAGTTTTACTCTCTATATTATTTGAGATGATTTTTCCTAACCTGTCACAGGTAAAAGAGACTGAAAGAAACCTCTGACGCTTAGTTATACACGTTGCTTGATCTCCTCATAGCTGCCCTGCAAGTTCAACTTCAATGCAATGCCAATACCTGTAGTAATGGCAATGCAATTGTAATGCAGTGCGTGCCTATGCATGCCCCAATGCACGAATGCATATGCGATGGCCAATGCAATGGTGTTCAAAATGTCAATCATCTATGAGCATGACCATGATGAGGATGCAATCAATGATGTCCAAGACCAAGTCCACAAGGCACGATGATGAATACTGTGTTATAAGTGTATATAAAAAGTCAACAAAAGAGATGTTTCTATTATTCTCGAGCTCGGTCACGCTCACTTAGCAGCTGCTTGACTGCTCAAACTGAATACTAGTATGCTGAAGCTAGTGCCTAATGTTAGAGACAGAGTACCATGTCCAAGCCCATGGCGTATGATATTGGTATAGGCCCTATATGCACAGATAAGAATTTGAATTAGCGGTAGTAAATAAATAATTGAATCACTGTTAGTGTAAGGCGGAACCGCAGTGTCAGCAAACAGGGAGCCAATTACCGTATGCAAATTAAAGAGTCTGGCTAAATCGAGTACCGGTAGTGCACGTACACACGTACTAGATCCTCATGTCTAGTCCTAGTTACCGGTACTGTATAAGTGGTTTCTTTCGCGGTGGTTTTATTTTCGCGCTTTGAGGTTGAACCGCGAACCGCGAATTTAACATCACGCGAAAATGTTTTGAACTCGTGGCTTGTTACAAGGCTATCATTACCGACCGCAAATTTAAACACACGCGAAAAAGTCAGCACCGATGGAAACCGCAAAGGTTTCTGTACGCGAAAGAAACCACTTTTACAGTAGTATAGAGTCTAATGTGAATGTTTAGGGGCCTATATTTATATATAACAGGTATGAAGTAATTTAGACCCATTCTATCTTGTTTGTTATTTTTCTTCAAACATGAACAATTAAACAAACACTCTTTCTTCATATCTAGCAGATGTCATGTTGACTTTGCTGTGTTGCCATGATACAGTGAAATGAGAGCCGGGATGGTTGTAAAGGATTTCAAACCAAGCCCAAAGTATTGCGTTCCCTGAGAAGAAAACTTAGAAGTGAGGGTTGTGCAATCAAGAGAACAGCACTGGTCAAGCCAGAGGGCAAAGGTCAACGAGAGAGCACAGGGAGAGGTCAAAGGTCAACAACAGCTCAGAGAGGACTCAAAATGAGGCGGGCAGCCGGTGGAGGTGAGATGTACAGTTGTACCATTGGCTAAGTACACTGTATTTGTGAAATTGTGTTTGATTGTATTGTAATTCACTTTGCAAGCAAAAAAATTCACCATTGTAGTTTCATAGACCAAACTGTTTTTCTTGGTGTAAATGTCTTTTTATGTATTTATTTTTTTATGTCTTGCCACTACCCTACACATGGACTTGTTGCGATCTACACCAGAGGTATAATACTGACAATTTTTTTTTTCTTTTCCTTTTTTTTTTTCATTTGTTGTAAAGAGTCCCTAAAAGCCAAGATACTAACCGTATGTTAAAATATGAATGGGTTTCTTAGTAAATCAGGTTACATGATTAGTAAACAAAGAGTCAGGACCTTCAAAAAACACCCATGTTATGTTATTGTAGGATGTTGCATACTATATGTGCCGGACCTCTTAATAATGAGGTTGCACTGTATGATGTACAGTGGCAGATCCAGAGGGGGGCGCGCGCCCCCTCTTTATTTTTTTGTTAAAACAAAAGAAATGAAAAGAATATATGGGGCGGGGGGGGGGAGGGCGCGTGCACCCCCGTTTAATTTTGCAAAGGCACCTCCCCTTTAAGAATTTCCTGGATCTGCCCCTGTACATATAGAAAGCATAACATCCTTGATGTATGAATCTGTATCTCAATGTACAATGTGTAGGTGGTGCCAGCTCTGGGGGCAGTCAAGGTTACGGAGATTACAATGCCATTGAGGAAGAAAACGAACAGCTCGCCGAGGGACTGCGCTCAAAAGTTAGCGCCTTGAAGTCGGTAAGATAACTCTTTTGTTGCATAATTTGACGTGTGGTCAACTGACAGGTACGATAGCTACAGCTCTGTACATTATACTTGCACCTTGCAACAACTGAAATGCTAAAATCTTGTTTTGGAAAGTTTGTTGGAACTTTGTTGTATAGGTGAAACAATGGGATTTAGAGTCTTTTATGCAACAAAACTTTTTTCCCTTTGACTCCTTTCTTTCTGTATACAGTGCACTCCCATTATAATGAACATGGTTATAATGAAATTCCGGTTATAACGAAGTAAAAATCTGGGCTGCAATGTCATCCACTCTATGTATTTCAATTGTTTATTTGTTCGGTTGTAACGAAATTCCGATATATAACAAAAGAAAACTGCCGGTCCTGAGGATTTTGTTATAACGGGAGTCCACTGTACACATGTTTTTTTTTTAATTATTTTTAAAACAAATTTCTTTCAACCTTGTACAAAGAATGAGAAATGCAAATGTTTTGAGTGATAATGATTATAAAGAAATGGAGTACTTGGCCATTTTGGTACTAAACAGCGATTAAGTGTTACCATGTAAGTTATCATTTTGATCATGCAATGTACATATTTGCGGCTATTACAGATATAGTTCGATATGATTTCATTTGATTTGATATGGAAAAACGTGGTACTTGATTGATGAACAGGATTTAGTAATCAGTTTTTAGGGAGTTAGAAGCGTCTTTGTAACTTCTTTTGTAGAAAGAAGATTTTCCAAAATTGTAAGGATAGAAGCTTTATATAGAAATACTTAAACATGTTTTATGAGTTTGACATTTTGTCTCATGTGATCAATTCTGTGTTATCCTTCAAACACAAAACAGTTGAGCATTGACATTGGGAATGAAGTGAGAGAGCAGAACAAGTTGGTAAATGAAATGGTAAGTGATTTATATTTGAATGAAATTTCACCCGCACCCCTTCCATGGAATGTTCAGGAATGATATGGATTATATAATACACTCTCAATACAGCAAACTGATTTTGCAAAGAATACAGTCATATAATTTGTTAATAACAGATCGTTTTATATCATGGTGAAAAGGCAATGCAAATAGAACCAAATTCTGTATGTAAATGTCAGCACCAAATTTTGTTTTATCATTTTTTTTTTAATAAAGAGAGCACTGTACTCTCACCTGCCCTGTATACATATACACCTCTTGTACCTGTCAATTAATAACTTTCCTTTTAAAACTTCCGAGAGCAAACTTTTTCCTTGTTTTTTTTTTTCAAACATGCTATTTTCATATGAACATTCCTCAAATGCACTGGAAATAAGCTGATAATGACAGATATGACAGCATGATACCACTATTGTATTCTAGGTATATTTAAACCAATGAAACGTTGCAAGTGAGAATTAACCACAGTGGCTTTGGAAGAAAGAAAAAAAAAACAACAACACACACTTGTCTGCTTAGGATACTACAAAGTGCATGCCTGCTTTTAGTATTTTATCATTTTCCAAATCTTGTGTAATTATGTTTAACTGTCATATTCTTATTTTATTCATGATATGGTCATTATTGCCCATTGCATACAGTAACTGTGTACTCTGCTATATGTTCTTTTGTCTGGACTCTCAGATATGTATCACATATGCTTCATCATGAAATTAGAAAGAGAGAGAGAGAGAGAGAGAGAGCAAAAATGTATATCTAGTATAAAACAGAACAAAGACAAAACAACAAACCAACAATGCTGAAGATAGCCACATAGTAGTACTTGGGAGACATTAGCCAGATGGTGAAGAGGGATCAGGCACTATCAATTTGTAATAGGAATATCACTGATATCTCATTTTTACAAGAAGAAAGCTACTTTAAGGTGAGGATCGGAGGTTGTGTACAGTAAGTGCTTCAATTGAAAAGGAATTTCTTATTGTGTCAAGCTTGTAAAAGCATGGTAATGCCCATACATGTGATGCCCTTAATATTCTTTTGTCTGTTTCAGGAGCATGAATTCGATGCCGGGGGTGGATTCTTGAGAGCTACTATGGGGCGTCTTACCCGCTTGTCACGATCTGGTCTGCAGTGCCACTACCTTTACCTATTCCTGTTTGCTGCCTTCGTCTTCTTTATCATCTACGTCATTCTCAAGACAAGGTGACCTTTGAACTCATGGTCGGCACTGGTCTTCACTTTGTGCCAGTGTACTTGTACATACTACATAGAGGAACATTCTATCTAATGACACTTGTAAGTGGTCCATCACTCAGTGTATGAAGATTTTGTTTTTGTTTTTGTTTTGCTCCAGATTGAACAAGTTGTGTTGATACATGCATAATGTTCTAGTATTACGATCATGAGATTTCTTGGCAGTATTTGATTCATTTGAAGACTCGTGTGACCCTGCATTGCAGACTCACAAAGTGCTTTTTATCGTCGTTGGGCATTATCATTATCATTATTGGCTGATCTTAGATTGAAGTCACCTTTTCCAATAAATACAAAGCACTCTGAGTACTTGCATTGGAGTCAAAATATGGGGGTCATCCCACTAGACTGATACCCATGAGTCATACAGCCCACAAGTTCGACATTAAAAACAGGTCCAAGAGTCCTACAGATCACGAGTCATACAGCCCACGAGTTAGACACTAGGCAAATATAGCCCATGAGTTTGACACTAGGTAAAAACAGCCCACGAGACAGATACAACACGGCGCGTAATCTGTCGGTCTCATGGGCCTTGTTGGCTTAGTGTCGAACTCATGGGCTGTATATGACTTGTGAGCTGAATGACTCGTGGGCTGTATGACTCGTGGGTGTCGGTCTCGTGACGTGCACCCAAAATATGTATGAACTACTAGGCATTGACAGTCCAAGTTAAACAAGTACATGGGGTTTTTAGAATAGTTATGTCCTCAGACTTTAACAGTGTTTGAATTGTTTGGCTGCATGGCTACAAGGACTTAAATAGACCCTCGACTTCTCTTATCCCTTTTCTGCACATTGCATTCCTACATGTTTGGTAATCAAATCCATCATTTATTCATTTATTTATTTATTTATTTTTTGCTGGGTTAGGAATTTGTAATTTTGAGGTTTAATAGAGTTATTTGAAGCTGAGAACCTTCTCGTAGAAACTAACCTTTATTACAGTCTGGAACATGTATGTGTCTGGCGACCTTTTGAGGTCACACAATATACACAAATATGTGTATGATGCATGGTAACGTGATGCTGTACCTGTATTATGTTATAAAAAATCCCATAGAGATAACTGAAAGCTGTCTTTCTCTCCATTACTTCCTCACTTGCTAATAGACAGTCGATTGTCTCCTTTGTTAACGATTATTTGTGGTTTTGGCTCTATACCTTTCAAACCAAGAGGGATGCATTTTTCCAAATACACTGTACTTATAATTTCCGCCATATGAAATTAGCATTATTCCTTTGTACAATGTGACTTCAAAGTAAGAACAGAATGTGTGCCAACATCTTCAATGTTACCTTTGTTTAATCAGATATTATAGTGTGGTCTCAGTAAACACATCATGCAGCATTTCAAAAATTGAAAAGACGACTTCTTTCTGGCAGATTATTATCACCAGGAGAGATATTAAAAGCACAGTCATAAAATATGGATAGCCATTAAAATTAAATGTCTATGGTACAGGGTGTACATATTTTGACCCACCTGAATACGGTATGTTTCAAAGAAATTGCTCTGGTGTCTGGTTTTAGTAATGGTAATTTGATAATGATAAAAACAATAATTATTATGATAATATTATGTAAGAAATATTTCCATCTGAATAGATGTCATAATGTCGAATTCAAATTTCCGTTTCCAGACATTCCATTGCCAGTTTTTGTGTAATGGTTTGATGCACAGCGGTTAATGTGCTTTGGGCAAAAGTGTCCCGAGGGGGTATTTCTACAGTGATAACTGTCCTAGGCAGAAATTGTCCAATCAGGGAAAGCAGTCTTCCCCAGGAAGAGATAACTCGTGATGTAAAATGGCTTGGAAGTTCATGATGTAAAATGGCTTGGAAATTTGGTGAAAGATGAAATCTTTGATCCATTCAACTCGGCTGCACCTCGTTGAATGGATCATTTCATCTTTCACCTCATGAAATATTCTGTCCATTGCACTCATAGGCCCGAATTCACGAAGGTGGTACAAATGAAACCATGGTTTAAACCATGAACAAAAGCCATGGAGCGCCAAGTGTCGCATGGGATATTTCGTTACGAAGTCAGTCATTTCGTAGATGAAATGATTATTTTGTAATGAAATGACAACATTTTCTAACTAAGTGAACATTTCGTCTACGAAATGATAATTTCATTGACGAAAGGGTCATTTTGTCGACGAAATGGTCATTTTGTCGACGAAATGACCCATATCGTAACGAAATATTCTGTGCGACACTTGGCACTCCATAGTTTTTGTCCATGGTTTAAACCATGGTTTCATTTGTACCACCTTCGTGAATTCGGGCAAAAAAAATTCACTTGTATACCATTTAATGGTCTACGTAGATACTTACTGGTTTGTGATTATTCATAATGCAATTACAAGTGTAACTTGTGCAGCGAGGATCGAATTTGTATTGCCTGCAGTGATATCACGTCAAGTGATTTGATTCAGAATTTTACTGCCTACCGATGGGGCTAGAATGAAATCATGTGTATTGATGTAGATCATTATGATACAAAATACTATACAATTGTATTCCCTCAGCACTGTGCACTTCAGGAGAAAGTACTGTACAAGATTGTAAGCTCTATGGGAAGATATATCTCTCGTGGGGAAAAAATTGTCAGGTGATAAGATACAGCTCGTAAGAGGCAATACAGTGGAAACTTGGTATAAAGAGGTTTGATATAGGCCTAACAAAATACCTGATACAGCAAAGTAATTTCTCCGGTCCCAATGAATAGAATTATTTCCTTTGTTTTCGGTTGTTTATTGACTACTGATATAACAAAGTGTCTGATATAAAGAACAAACTGTCTCAGTCCCAAGGATCTTGTTATAGCAAGTTTCCACTGTACTTGTAAGATATTCATTGTTCGTTGTGTTATGATTTTCTTCATTCCGTTTTGCAGTACTGCGAAGCACGAATGTACATTTAAAGTTGCTTGAAGTAGCAATGATAGATTGGTGCATTACTTTGTTCATGCTCTTAATGTTGTAAGAAGTCATTATAGAAAGAAAAAAAAATCAATTTAATCCTCTTTTCTTTTCAATTTATCACTGTGTTTATTTCTGCACATCTTTGTCGGTAAAGTGTCCGTGATGCAAGTCAGTGTATAAAAATTAAAAAATGGATTCAGAATCATTGATTTACTTGTATACATGTACATTGCAATCATTCGTCCTTTCTTTGTATATATAAAGTGCACTCCTGAAATAACGACACGTTTTTAACCTACTTCTCGTTACAAATAAATTATCTGCATTACGAAAGGTCATGAAAATCATCAACAATGGCGTAAGATATTAGTTGCCATTGTTGGTGATCCACGTGATAAGGGTTGAGCCATGAAAACCATCTAAGCTGTAAAGTTGAATAATACATTGTACAGGCGACTCCTATTAAGACGGATTCAACGAGAACGGCAGACTTTTTCGGTATATGTACATCGAAATTTCGTTGTAGCCGAACAACAATAAACTCACCTTCTACCAACTCCAGACTTCAAGAAGGCCTTCGAAAGATCGCTTTGAACATCTGCCCAGCTCCTTCTACCGATGCGTTTATACCTAGAAGGGCCATGCATCGTATAGACCAATTCGGTTTGGGTATTGTTTTTTTTTTTATGGTAATTTCTAACTGGGGTCTTAAAGTATGCCTAACAAAAGATAAATAAGCACTGACATACATGTAGCAACCCACTTGGCTCATTGCATAACCCATTGAAAGTGTTTTTGTTCTTCTTAGGAAGCCACTTCCCTTCCAGATTTGGCCGCCTTAAGTTACAGTATTATAAAGTCGGATTAATCTATGCATAATTATCCAGATCCGGAATAAAAGTACACACCCGTACAATATAAAGATATGATAATGCATGTAGGCCTATACCGAGACAATAATGAATTTGTGCCCTAATTTTTTTTTTTTTCACTTCGTTGTAACGAGAGTTATGTTACAACTCTACAATCTATAAACGTATAAACGGGAGTGCACTGTATTCAGGACGACGTGCAGAGTACAGTGTACGTGTATTAAAGTAACGTACTGTATAATGAACACTTTGATTTTTGTGAGATCTACAAATATTTCATTCAACCTCTTGCCTTCGTAGGTTGTCCCGATGTTTCCTGGATGCTAATTGTTTAATCATTAAAATAAAATGAAGAATTTGATTTCCTAAATCGGTGTCCTATGCTTGTATGCTTTCTTAGTGTTGTTGAAAACTTTCCAGTACACTGTATAAGATATCATGTGGATAGCAACACTGTGCGTGCATGTAGCAAATATATATATATATATATATATATATATATATATATATATAGGAAGAAGGTTAAGTGCTTGTGAACATAAAGGGTATTGAAGGAATGTCGTTGTCATGTCGTTATTGATAAACAAAGGACTTGTTGACATACATGTATTGACATGTACCAGGTCCATAGTCCTATTCTGGACACATGGCAGGTAATGACACACTTACAAAATACTTACACAGTGAATAAATAACAATATAACTGTATTCGCTACAGATTTGTGAGGTTGACAACAATTACAGAACATTAATTACACAAAATTAAGTAAAATGCATTTCCCACTGTAATACCAATGACCAATGTAATAATTCAACATAATTACTACAAGTGCCTTTCATTCTAACATGTTACTTTCTAAGTGATTAACATCCCCCCAGTTCTGTTCTTTTCTTGCATAGAATATGGTGAATGATGAAACTATTGCATATCTGCTAATGTCTTGATAGAATGCAGTGGGACTTTGTTTGGATTTCTAGTTTTGAGTAGGCCTTTCAGTTGTTTGTTTATTAAAATCTCCCAGCTTGCACTGGAAACACCATACCACGTAGTGCCTACCCATACACGCACGCGCAAGAATATTTCTGTTTTGTGCCTCCTGGGGTTCAATCAGCCGTTGAAGTGTTTCTATACCATGGCAACATTATTCGTCAATTTCCAAACATGCCATAATTGTACTAGGAGCTGATGGTTTCTTCCCGTATAATTACAGAATTTGGTTCCTGATTTTACCTGATTTTTTTTTCTTTCTTTCCTCTATTTCTGTCATTCTAACATACCTTACAAACAGATTGATGTTACTGTTTTTTTTTTCGTTTTAGGATCCAATTAGTGTATATGCCATTTAGAAAGATATCATGGAGTTAATTCAATTTGTTACTGAATATATTTTCAACAACAGGAAGTGGATGAGCGCCCCCTGAAGACAAATATGAAATGTGTACTTTGTGAGTAGTGAGGGTCTGAATTATTCCTGAGCCGTTCATGCTTATTCGTGTCCAGGTGATTTTCAAAGCGAACGCTGAGATTAAACGCTAAATAGCAATGAATTGAATAAATCATTAACTCAGGCATTTTGAACTTCAGACTACAAGACGAGTAGGGAACCTTAAGGGTTATTTAAGCTTGTGGCGCTGACTTGGAAATTATGGAGTACAATATGTATATTCCTTAATGTCAAAAGTGATTTTGTTGTTGCACTCTGTTACTACAATGTACTATAATCTATTCCATTATAGCTGATTTTCTTTGCTTTTTATTGGGAAAAGAATTAAGACTAGAAGAAATTAAACGACAGTGATTAAGAGCATTGACCTCCGTCATGTTCCGTAATGATATTACTAATCAGGAAATGTTACAGGTGTTAAAAAAAATAGCTACACACGCTTCCATTCATCAATATAATGTAGATTACTTCGATGTTATAAGACAACTGTAAGATTTCGTATCAAATACAACTGTCATACATTATTACTACATGTATCAGGATACTCCATACTTTATCAAAACGAATATAAGTTGCATCACACGATAACAATGTTAGAATAAAAAAAAAGTTTGTTGTGTTTGACTAAACATTGACGACTTTTCTTATGTTGACGTCAATAGTTGATGTATACAATGAACAGCAGAGGACATACGGTTTGTAGGTGTTAACAGTACGTCGTGTCTACGTGCCCACGCATATACCAGGCGTAACCAGGGTGCACTTTACACCCGTCTATCGATATAGATTCGTTATTATCATGGTATGATAATTATCATGACATCATTGTATCCAAAAACAACATCGCATTGTGAAGTCCTATAACTTTGTTATAGTAACTTCAAAACAAAATTTGCTCCGAGTGTATGACTTTGAACCTTGATAGAGCGCATTGAGCAGGGCAAGGGTGTTGAATTGAGGGTGACAAGAAAAGAGAAGGGTACTGCAAAAAAAAAATTAATATATTTACATCAGTGTTTCAGTTGATTGTTTTTTTTTTTTTTTAAATCATAACTGAATAGATAGATATTTTTTTTTACACTTTCATATTATCAACAAAAGTTTGATATCTAACCTAATCGTGTACAGACGGAAATTAAGCTCCGTGGTTATGATTTCCTTGTAACTCCCACTCCAGGGGTCTTAAACCGAAACAAATTGAGTTTCAGCTATAGGACAAAGGTTGTGTATCAATGAATGTACAGGGGCTATGAAACAAGTGGTCCATCGAAAATCCGTCCTTGTTTCATTCTTTTCATGTTCTTTGTCCCTTTTGAATTTAAGTTTTCGTTTCATCGTTTTGTTTGGGTAAAATCCGTAGTTTTGTTTTCGAAACAATTTATTATTATTATTATTTTTTTTTTGCTCTGACGAAACCGAAACCGTGAGAATAAGGTAATTTCCGGTAATTTTCTTTTTCTTTAAAACAAATGTACAGAGCAATATCTCTGTTATGAAAATTACTATGCCTGTTTAAAACTAAAGGGTCAAATCTTAGCAAGTAGTCGTACATACCTACACACATTACCACTGAAAGGTTTAAAAAGTGATTCGTAGAATTTGAAAGTTTTTCTGGAAGTTCCTTTGTCAATTTGTTTTCTCACCGTCAAGGCAATGATGAATATGACATAATGACTTTTTTCTCGGAGTAGACATTTATGTCAATTGGTATACTGTACAGTTAAACTCGCCTAAGTCGACGTCGCATATGTCGAATAATCGCGTAAGTCGATGATTTTAAAAAGTCCCGATTTTTCCCCATTGACGTACGTGTATTAATTCACTCACAAGTCGAATTTTGTAAGTCGAATACTCGCCTAAGTCGATGAAATTCCAAGAACACTTTCACGGAAAAACCATTGAATTCACTGTGCCTAAGTCGAATAAGATTTTATTGTGTAATAAATCACTGTCATTTATTATTCATTATTTATTACTCATCATTATTTTGTTTGTCAGATGAGTTTGAGGTGACAAAAAAAAAATGATCTAAAATCAAAATTCAAAGCGATCGCATGGGATCGTTTAACTCTCTTCGTATTTGGAGGTCCGCTGGTACAGCCCTGTCAGCTGTCGCGCTACGTACGTACAGCGTTCGTACAGTACACATGCGTTCATTTACATGTACAGTATTGAGCTTGCAGTGTACATGTAGCTTGGCATTTGCAGCGCTGTGCAGTGGAGTGGTATAATGGATGAAGCTGCTGAGTTTTCAAAACGGAGAGTAGGGGGAAAGTTACGGGCACGGGTAAATCAGAATTGCACCTCTACACGCATTTCAAGCCACGGTATGGTAAACTGGAATCAATCACTGCTCAAATATCGGTCATATTCACTTCCCCAAGGTTTAACAAGGGTGTAAAGTAATCGGACCGGTGCCAATACTAATGCACTGTCCATGCGAAGTTAGCTGCGGCCCTGCTGGGCGACCCGTGCTGCGGCACACCGCTCCAGCTCTCGGCTCCAGAGTACACAACATACATGTACATTAAACATACATGTATGTACCTGTGGTGAAACTGTAAGTCGATTTTTTCCGACTTACGCACAAGTCGAAAATCGCCTAAGTCGATGTGTTTTGCTCAGTCCCGAGAAGATCGACTTATGCGAGTTTAACTGTATTACGTTTGATAAACGTACTTCTCAATAATGTACTGCCAACTATTATTGCCGGACTAACAAAGCCCATCCACCTTTATTCATTAATGTTGTACGCTTTTGAATTGGCTGTATGTGGCTACACTATAAAAAAACCTTCACGACAGTTGGAGAGGTTTTCAGTCTTACTATGTCAACTTTCAAATGAATGCATCTGTTCTAGACCTTTCTCTAATTTGCGACCGTACACGGCAAAAAAAAAAAAAAGAAAAAAAAAAAAGGAGCCAGCATCATCCTAAATGAAGAGTGTGTAAAGGGTCTTTAAGAAATGAAAAGGGGCCTTTAGGACACACCTAATCAAAAAATTCTACAAAAGGTTTTCAAGAAAAACTGCTAAAAGTTTAATTCCACATTCGTGTTATGATCCTAAAACTGATAGAATAATGTAGAATAAGAATTTGCACTTTCAGAAGATTGAAAAAACTAACTTGTTGACTCGGTTGAACCGGTACACCCACAACAAATCAGGGTGTGTGACTTTTTGTTGGTTTTGTGATACACGGTCACAATTACTCTTTGATAAAATCGAAATGAGCAAATATCTATATCTCTTCAGTCACTTGACATGTTGGCACGGCATGTACCATTGTGTTAAAAGTGGCCATTATAGCCATCGCACCTGATAACTTTATTCATTTAGTACTAGGAAGTTGGGACGTAAATGCTTTAATGAATCTTTTCTCATTACCCCTGACAAAATATGCCTGAAGCTCCATTCGCTGGCTTGCAACGTAAACCACTATTCAAATACATTTTAAATCAAATAATACCTTTTAAATGATATATTGGTCACTATAAAGGTACATTTTTGAAGTTATGGTCAAAAGAAGCACAATTTTTCTTATTATTCTCTTTATTTTTCTTGACCTTTAATCGCAAATATCTCCATTGGCAAATATGGACTTATCGGTTTTTTGCGAACAAACTTTTCATATAAATATATATATATATATATATATATATATATATATATATATATATATTGGTCTTCTTGCTCTCCATATTAATATAAGAAAAAAAAATACCAAGACAAGAAGGGCTAATTTGTACTATGAATGCAGTCATATCTCAATATTTGTAAAGGCAAACAAACCGAGTATTTGGAATAAGAATCACTAAATCATATTCTTGTCGTATTGAATAATGAATGCTGACTAAATTTAACCCATTGAGGACGAGTCCCGAGTACACTCGGGCAAGTTTCTATGGGAATACATGTTAAAGCAAAATCAGCCTTTCCTCAAGGCGTTAATGAGGAGTTTAACAGTGATTCAGAACTTGAAGGCACCTGCACGCGGTTAACTTGTAAGACGTGGACATTTCAAATCTAAGCCACGTTGGTACATTTTGGTGAAAGCATTCCATTTGTTAGTCTAAAAACTTTATTTATGATCTCAATGACAGCTTCATGTTTTTAACATTGTTAATGACATGTAACATTTAATTGTATTATACATATACATAATAAAACATAATTATACAGAAATAAAAATAGGCCATATATAAATTTATATATATATATATATATATATATATATATATATATCCCTAGTTGGCACCTTAGGGAGACACATTGGTGGGAAGTGTCTTCATTAGGGAGCTAGACAACTGGTCATTAAGGAGACAATTTTCGTGTCTCCATTGCGTAAATTGCCATTGAACATGTATTTTAAAATTTGCATATAAAACAAATGGAAATGTCTCCCAAATGACCCATCTAGGAGTATATATATATATATATATATGTACATGTGTATATATATTATAAATCCTATTCATATTCTATATTTTCTGTCATATATTTAATAGGTGGGAAAGAATAAGCATAATGATAATAATAATATAAAAAATGCCTTGGACAGTTGAATCGGTCCATCGTTATTTGTCGGCGAAAGTAGAAGCCACCTACCGAAGTTTGAGTCGTGGGCTGGCTTCGGCGGCAGTAGCAGCAGCAACCCCCGCAACATTTGGAGCACGGGTCGTGAATCGACGTACGAGCGTGTAAGCCTCCGTACACGAGGGCAAGCATACCCTCTAAGAGAAGGAATAACGCCGTTGTCAGGATAAACCCGTTTATTGCTAGTCGATAATACTGCCAACGGACATGAGAGAGAGAGAGAGAGAGAGAGAGAGAGAGACAGACAGACAGACAGGACAACTCGTGAAGTCTACACTGTATATTGTTTTTCTGAACGGATTATATACTGCAGTTATTCGAGAGATCATCGAATGCAAATTCTTTTTTAAAGACAATTTTAAGCGTCTTGCCATGTAAATACGATGGGTCAACCAAGATAATGTAAAATGAGGAATGCAACAATAACTAGTAAATAGGCAACATCAGCGCAGTTTGGGGAAAATCTGACAATCATTTCAAAATTGTTAATTTTTTAGGCTTTTGTGCAGTGTTTCTTTGATCAATAAGCTTCACTGAAAGCCTTTCTTAAAAAAGTTGCTATTCGTTATTATTATTTATTATTATTATTATTATTATCATTATTACTATTATCATTATAATCATTATCATTGTTATCGTCATTAACTATAGTTATCGTTATGTATTTCCTACTCTTTCATACTTTTTGTGAGCTTGGGAATATTTCACTCATTAACCCCACAACGGTTGATATCTAATTAGCAGCAAACTTTCCAAGTGTAAGTTATAAGTGTCAATTTCTAAGTTTAATTACATATACCTGACCCCAAGTACTTGCTTCAAAAAGAAATTTGATGATATCCCCTAGGGGTTTTTTGCTTTATAAGTAATTTCCTTTTTTTTTAAGACCTGAAAACATATTTTCTTTGCTTTTATTCACAAAACAAAACAAAACAGAAAAAATGCACACAAACAAACAAAATAAACTTTCATATTAAGTCCTATTCGGGTACAGCTACATAGGCCTAACGGGGTAGCCGTTTCCGGTCAGCTTACCACCGAAAACCAGCAGTTAAAGTTCAATAGATAGGGCGTTGGCATGCAGAGTACATATTCCAAGCGTTTTTATAATACTCGTAAACCAGAGACATGGAATACACGGCTAACAGCGAGATTGACATTGCCACTCCGACAACAGAGAATAGAATGGAGGATGCCACCTGCAGAAAGTGAAACACACACGCGCTTGTAGACTTGATGCAGAAGATACTGTTATGGAAATAATTCATTGATGATTTTATTTTTGATTTAAATTTTATCACTGACATATAATTATCACGCTAAGTTTTATGTAGAATCTAGGAGAAAGGCGAAAAGACGGGACAACGATAAATCCTCTAAAAATATAGTTTTTCTATAAAATAAGAAAGATGATGACTTTCATTAAGACGTGCAATTCACATTACAAGAACTTTGGCAATGGCTTCAGCATAATACTTTGGTGGCCCGGAAAAAAAAAAAGTAGTGGCCAGACAACAAAAGCAAAAGTATCGATTTTAAAGCTTCGTTGCCTAATCGGGGCACAAAAGATAACTTCCGACACCAGTTTCTTGTAGACCACCACAAATTTATATGTAAACACACATACATAATAATAATAATAATAATAGTAATGATAATAATGATAATGATAATAATAATAATAATATTATAGTAATATATATATATATATATATATATATATACATATATATATATATATATATATATATATATATATATATATAATGTCGCTGGGGTGACAAGACCTTGTATCTGCAATTTTGGTGAAAATGACTTTTTTAGATTAATGGTCACATAATTGGGTAAGTGATGTCCTGTCCGAATCCCAACTGTCTTACTTCAAAAATGAAGCCACCACGACATGTCAAAGGAAAGGCTGTCCCATCCAGTATAGTGATGTAGCCGCCATGTCATTTGGCTCTCCTGAACATTTGACATTCTGTAGATACGAAGTCTTGTCGCCCCACCGACGATATATAATTAAAGATATATTGACATAAAAAATGTATATATATATATATATATATATATATATAATATGTATAAAGATACATGTTGATATTTCATGTATTGGCGACACGATGAAATGAAGAAATGAAGGATTGTCAAGACTCCTGGAGAAGGCGTAGGACGCCGAAAATTTGAGTCAAATAAAGTCATGCTTTATTGGCCGAAAATGCATTACCAGTTTGTTTCTTCATTATATATATATATATATATATATATATATATATATATATATATATATATACATATATAATATGAAATGTGATGAAAGTATTATTTGAGACGTACCCGTGTCCTCCCCATGCCACGTGAAGAGCAGATCGTGAGAAATCCACAAGGAAGATATATCTGTTGCACAGCAGGGTAAGAGAAAACAATGCAAGGCATCTTCCGTCCACCTGAAGTTTAATCATTTCTTTCCGTATAACCCTGCTTATTCTTTCTATCTTTCTCATGAAATGAATTGATTTGTACAAGTATCTATTCAATGTAGACCTACTTAAAAAAAAAAAAAAAATCTGGGATAATCAGCATTGTGCAATGTTTCAAGCACACAGTCTTCCTGATGGCTGCAACAAAGTCTCTTCCCACAAATGCGAGTAGTTAATGATAGCTTATTCAATTCACATTCATTTCCACTTTACCTATATGAAGATTGAAACTCATTTATGTTTATATCCTTTAAACCGTAATCCGTTGCACAGTGATACAGTTATGTACAAGGTTGACAATTTCTAAGCGTTATCGAAACATACTCAGAACAGGATAAGAAATCGCATAATTTCAGTAATAATTGAAGATCATGACATAATCCAAGATTATTCCACTGTAAGAAGTGACGTGCATCTAGAGAAAAATGCTTTTGCAAATATAAAGACTTTTTTTTTTCAGGATTAGAAATCGCATAATTTCAGCAATATATGCAAATCATAACATATAGCCAAGATTATTCTACTGTAACATGTGATGTGCATCTAGAGAACAATGCTTTAGTAAATACAAAGCCGTTTTTTTTTTTGTAAAACAAAAATGGTAAATCAAGCTGATTTACGCTTAAAAACCTTCGTTTAAAAGATTGCTATTAAAATGTCATCGCGGGTTCGTCCTCCCGCAGTGCTTCGTCGTTTGGAATCATTCAGTTAATTAATAATTACTGGTGATGGTGTTGTATAAAAATAAATTTTAGAATTCGCTATCTTACTTTAACTTTTATATTTGATGTTCCATTAAACTGCTTATAGAAAATAGATTATGTGATGCATGTATCCCCCTCAAGTACGTAACATCATCCTAAATATGAAAAATTTAACACAATATGTGACTCTGCATCACAAAACCAACAAAAGTGTTGATTCACAAACGGATTTTAAGTTAAGGACAATTTCTGCAATAACAGATTCTAAGCATTAAAATGATGCGTAACTGGAAGCAAATGGATCTATCTAACCTGTCCCGATAATGGGGGAAACGAACACACTCTCGAAAAGTGTTCATTGAGAAATGAGTCTTTGAAGTTTAGGATCTTTTCATTTGCTAAATCTCACCAAGTTGTACTCTGTACGATGCATGAGACAAAAATCCAGGATGTGACATTGTGCAATTAAAATGAAGGAATTGATACCCTAAGCTGCAGCTTGTCACACTCATTAAGGACATCCTATTCATGATAGATACCGACTTGAAATACAGTAGCATTATCGAAGTGAAAAATTAACAGTGTGTTCTATTCAATGAAAGAAACAGGGGTCTGTGAGACATACCTAATCACACCAAGAAACTAATGTTCTGTAAAATCTGCTTAAAATCTGCTAACGTAAGGAGGTATTCCACTTTCAAAAAACATACAAATCTGAAAATGTAATAGGTGCACGAAATACACATATTTTTAGTTTTTACTAAAAAAACAGGGTGTTCAACTTTTTCTTGGTTTCATGATGGTCACATAGATGTATGTAATATCACCCTTTTTATAATGCACCGTTTATCCATAATGTGATAATCATATCAACCCTAAATGTAATACATTCTAACCCTAATTTTGACCCTATGCCCCAATCAACACTAAAGACTATCACTAAAAACACTATCCATTTAACGTAGCATCAACCATATTTGCAAAACATGTTCAAAGTAAATGTTATACAATTTGTTCCGAAGTATAGTATCCGTTCTCAATATAGAGTGGACATAACCTTCATGGAACCAGAAAAACCTTCCTAGCATCTTTCACGGTTAGTACGAACATGTTTTGGACATTAGTGGTGTGAAATTTGTCCAGATTAGCAACAAGACAGGTAATAGAGAAAGGCCGTACTTTAAAAAGCATTTTGTTTAGCTGTTCATTTTGTACCAACAAAGTTTACGTATAGGAGGTATTCTATTGGTTGCAACTTGATTTTAATAATTAAAAAAACCCCAAAACATCCTTTCACCTCACTTGTAACATGGTCACCGATGGTGTACATGATAATAAAAGTAAAATCAATTACTTTCATTCATATAATTGCACAACGGTTTCCATGCATGCTATGAAAGTTTCTTAGAACTGTTTAGAAATTTGTTCCTGATGTAACTCTAAGATAATTGAAAAAGAACGATTTATTGTCAAAATTATCATGAAGGAACAAAAACAGATGGTGTTTTGCAAACAAAATATATTGTAAAGTATAGGGGCATAAAGCATAAGTATACAACCGCTTCATAACATTTGCTACAATATAAGCATCATCAGCAGTTTAATGTAGTGTTACGAAAACTATAATTCCCCGTTGTTTTCAGTGACATAGAGTGCTTAGGTTACAATCCAGTTCCAAATTATACCACACACCAAATCTTTCTTAAAAACTATGTGAATCATTGATTTACACTGTATATACCTGGCCAAATGCATTGTTCGTGCATGCACATAAAACAGCACTCTTCAATTAAAGAAAATGTGAATACGACTTTCTTGTATTACATAGGGATTAGAATATTATTACACTTATGGTAGATAATTAATTTAGGGATAAGATATGTAATATTTAGGGCTGACATTACATCTCCTGTTATCACGTCATATAGAGTGTTAGAATCTATTACATTTAGTGTTGACTCGGTTATTACATTTGGGATCGATATTACATTTAGGGTTAAGACGCATGACATTTAAATTCATGATGTATGTAGCGTTTTAATTACCTATGATTACCTATTACTTATAATTACCTATTAGTGATAAAAATCATACGGGGAGGACACTTTGTGGTGATAAAGACTTCAACTTACCAAGTGTTAGAATGCAAAATGGTTTAAGCGCCGTTTTCATCCACTCTAAAGCAACTCAGTCATCAGAAAAAGCAAAATATAATCTGCCCAGGGATACTTTATTGGTAACATTACAAGGTACATTTTTAAAAGATTTCTAAACATATCCTATATCTAATTCGTCTTTTATGTTTGTTGGATGCTCTATTCGCCAGATACAAAAAAAAAATAATATAAAGGAATAGACTGGGCTTGGTTTGCGCACAAGCACTGGGGATAATATATCGTAAATTATATAATCGACGTGTGTATTGTATAACAAACGTATAATGCAATTTCCCATTTACTTTCTTTTTTTTCCTTTATACCTTTCTCATCACTGGACCAGGTAAGACATCACTGTATTTATGACGGGGAAAAACTATGTTTGTTCCATCGATACACGCATGAATGTGTATATTTGCTTTCGTGGCTTGATGATACTACAATGAAATTCCCATATTCAAGGGAATGTGTTTCAATCATTAGTGTCTTGCATTATATTTCAAGTAGGCCTGTTCTGAAATACATCATGTGTCTATTCGTAAATAACGGCTGTTTGACAATTTTTTTTTTTTTTTAATGCCCGAAAGAGTATCTATGTTTCCATTGCGAACTCATTCGACAATTCCAGTGTGGCACTAAAACAAGTATTCAGTACCAGTAGCGTAAAATCCATCTGTACAAAATTAAGATTGTGTACAGAGGGTTGAAAACAGGGCAAAATCTGAAACCTGACTTAAAAATTAATCTTGAAATTAATGAAACTGATTTATGCTAAATTACCTCCAATTAAATTGTACACTATTTAGCTATTGCTCATAAGATACACAATAGGAACCTTGTGTTAAATACCACACCGCACGTTGTTTTGAGGTGATGGCGATAGCACATTTTTGCGATGAATTTATATCGGCAAATGTGTAAATTTCTCTTTGTGTCTTGAACCTTAATGGAATGAAATAAAAGGTACAATATGAAATATCTCTTACCAGCAGACCAAGCTTATTCCGTCTGATCATCCGTTCGTTTGGGTCGGCTGGAGGTGGAGTTGTTGGCTCTAGCTCACCATAAGGAACTGTCGTTGCCGATGCCAAGTCCATCTTTCACGATATTGAACTAGGAATTCAGTAACACTAAGGTATTATAGTTATGAGATGAAATCGAACCATGAATTTTGGTTGAAATCAAACGAAACTGTAATCTATGACCTGACAAATATGAATAAACGAATAGAATAAAAATGAATGTATTCATTTATAGGCTTGCGGCCAGGCAAAATTAATTAATGGAAAAAGCAATTGACTGAAATTCTATCCAAATAAACGTTTTACCAATACATATACCATAATATAATTTAAAAGTAATGATACACGGACTTACCTCAACCAAAAAAGAAAATGTGTATTTTTTTTTCTCTTGGTATCAGTATCGCCCGTCATTACGCGAATTCTTCTGATTTGATATCTCCATCCATTTCAAGCTTAATCGCTTATGATGGTGGTCTCCTGCATTCAATTATCTCTGTTGTTTACTGAAAAATACTGTATATTTTATTTTATGTTTTTGTGTATCTACATTGCTCAATGTAATCACCTATGTGAATCTATTTATGTACTGTTATCGATTTATTTCACTGCACTTGTTATTCTCTGTCTTTGTACTTTTTGAAGTTTGCATTCAAATTGCATCTGATTGAATGCAGAAATAAAAGCAAACAAATATCGACTGGTGCATCGAGTTTAAATATTGACGATTAAAAAAAAAATGGAGCCTATCATACAGTTCGTAAAAGGGGCTGTCCCTTCACAAGAACAAACAACCCCCCCCCCCCCACACACACACGTACACTCATGGCATTAATAACTGTGACATCTATTGGTAGTTTGACCAAGGCTTGTACTTTGTTCGGCTGACATTATACATCAGCCAAGAAAAATGTGTTAGCTGTTTAATATTTGTGTGTGATAATTAAAGATTAACGGACTGCGGAGAGCTAGTCCGTTCTACCAGAATATCTTTAAATGGTGAATGTCATTATTAACCCTTTTAACTCCTTATGTGCCATGATGGAACCCCTCTGTGTGCCACATTATTCTGAGACAACAGTGTAGTCACGCTTTGGAAAAACATTTCTTTTTTCATATAATTATGTAACTTTGAAAATTCTTATTAAAGCTGGAGATGTAGTTAGCAAAATTGGAGAGAAAATGCCAAGCTTTGCTTTGATTGTAAATTGTATAACGACACATCTAAGATTGTTTTGACCAATAGATACATTGTTTTATACAGGCATGACTCCTGCACGCAAAACAATGGTAGAAACTTAGAATAACACAGGCATAATACAGCTGTGAACATCGCTTGCAAATTTAAATAACCGCATAAAAGGGAAGCTGTATGTAAGAGGAACGAAATCGCGAAGAACACTTTCATTGTAGTGTGGCATTTAGCGATTTATCTACCGGTTTGAGCGGGTTTGTGTGTGTTCAAGCAGAATGTGTGAAGTTGGCATGCTGTGGACTGAATCGGGCGTAAGAACGTGGCACATGAAGAGTCAAAGTTAACAACATCCTCATTTTATCGTTCCAAGTCTGTGCATTTTGGGAAGTAAAGGAAACCAATATTGTCAGTGGACATTGCAATCATAGTAATCACATTTAGACGGATATTACAGTCTTAATTATTGCATTAATTTCCAAATAAGCAATAGAAGAAGAGGGTGCACTTGAAATCATTCCCTTGATCTTTAATTGGCATGCATTCAGAGAGATTTCATTCCACTTGCTTTTACGGAGGAGCTAAATTCAACAGAACTTTTGAGCTTCTAGAATAGACCTATACAATTTATCTAAATATGGTATGAATTCTCCATTTTCAGTGGAATTTCAGTGTCATGACTTTTTATTACGATGCTATGAGACCAGTTTTTGTACATGGCACCATATCAGAGCTTTTATTGCCTTATTGTTATAACTTATATATTTGTATCTGATTTATATAATTTTTTGTGCAATTGATCATTTTCCATCACATATTCGACATCTTACTTTATATACGCATGTTATTGTTTAATTTGAATGATCAAATATATTTTACTCAAAATAAGAACAACATAAAACAAAGTTGTCATAAGGAAAAAAAAAACAGGCCAAAAAGTAATGGGAATGGGGGAATCTTCATAAACGCTCTGGAGGCCCAGGGGCAGCTTGGTAAAATAATTTGGTGTATTTCCTCCATAGAGTTTATAAATACACACGTGTATTTTATAAGCTTTAAAATGTACAGATATTAAAACGAATAGTTCTTCAGTCATGAATTCAAACATTAATGAACTAATTTTGCTTCTCGAGCTTCTTTATCATTCTGACATATTTGAGAGCATCAAAAGCAGCTGTGAAACAATGAAAGTTAAAATATTTCCGATGATTTATGTTAATTTTTCAAAACATTCGACTTTATATAAAACGTGCAATGCCATAACGAAGAATTCAATTCACTCTACTGGATGACAACCATACTCTATTAAAGAATGTTTATGAATAAAATGGCATTTGTTGAAGTTTGCATTCAAAATCTTCATTATTACACAAAAAGCAAACAAAAAGATATATAATCATGAATAGTTATATTTTGTATGTGTACTCTCTCCTTACATTCTTTCATATACCTGATGGACTTCATAATAAATATCGTACCTTCGCGTTATTCCTCTTTGCATGTTTTTATTTGGTTTGATTCGATTTATTCTATGTGTGTAATTAAAAAAAAATCCATCAATCTTTTGGAATTCCATTAATATTGTACAAAACAACATTGACATGAATATGTTCAGCATTTATCATCAGTATTCATCAATTAAACAGTACATCTGTTATATAATTACATGAGTTACATGTTGATCTGCACACAGAATGATTGCCAAGAATAAGCACAATTTTTTTATTTCTGTTTTCTTGTCATTTCTTGTCATTTTCTTACAAATCCCTTTGAAGCTGGACTTTTTAATACGCTTGTTGTTGGCCCTATATACACATGTCAATGTAAATGTTATTTCTTTTTCTTTGATAAAGTATCTCAAAAATCTTGTAGGTCTATTTACATGCCATGAATATATACATGTCTCCTTATAATACAAACATAAGACTGCAGTGACAAGCAGAGTCTATCAACAAGTACAAAAATTACAAAACTATACTGGTGGAATTGCCATAAATTAATTTGAAAGAACGTGATGAATTATGACTTCCGTATTATTAAACTGCTGTCTGCCAAGTAATTTATCTGTGTTTTACAAAATTTATACATGTGTTATGGATAATACACTACGAGGAAATCAAGTCTCGTAAACTGTTTTATAACCAGTTGGAATGTAGTTTTGCACCAATATTTTAGAAGCTGCGATGACAAGAAAAGTTAATTAAATTAACTGAAAATGAAATTTTCATGTGCATGGCGTTTCAGGGTTTGACTTAGGGCGGATGATGTCTTTATACAAGTTACACATGCATGAGAAGGAAAAAACAAATGTGGATTCCAAATAACATAAGCCTTTCGGTCTTTACTTCCTCCATTTTTTTTTTTAAGGAAGTGAAAAAAAGGTAAGAACCACAGAATTTACGAGTGAGGCAATGAAGGAGTTATAAAGACATGTGATCCTGAGATATTCATGAAGTTTGCGAACTGATAATCGACCACTGGAGATTTTCTTGAAAAGACACTCAAATTTGCGCGCGTCCAGACTGTTAGTGTTTTGCGTTAGAGTTAAATGTTTAGCTTATTGAACTCGTGACCAAAGAAATGGTTGCCCGATATAATGACGATAATATTCAACCTTTAATTTTTCAATGAAATGTATATATACTTATTCGCCTACTTTCTTTCATCATGATAGAAAAATACGAATGCACACCCTAGGATTCTCTTTCTATCGCTTTCGTGCAATGACGTCACAATTTTTTGTAGTCCTCACCACCGCCGAAGAACACTGAAGATTATACAATATCGTTATTTTTGAAAGAAATGTCTAATTTTCTTCACCTTTTATGGATGTACTCTACCAATATAATATCTGCACTGTTTTGATATTATAGATGCATTCAGACAACCAACAAGTAAGTATTACAAGTTTGTTTCAGTCTCTTTGTAAATGCAGTTCAGTGTTAATCGGTCCACGTCTGGCAGACTGAGGGCATAGATTGTTAGTCGCTATATACTGTAAATGATAGACAGTATTTGATTTCCGTGTTAATCTGTCCTCTATAGGGTAGAATGAGAGCAGAGACGGCAAGTGTCATATAGTGTGAATGACAGTTTGAGTATTTAACATCCTAGTTGAAATTCAAATTTTGTCTCCTGAAAGTTGCTGTTGGTAGTGTGGTGGAGGCAAGTCTGGAGTTGCGAGATAGGTGGTAGAAGCACCAGGTTGAGGGGCGAGTTGTTGGGCGGGAATCACGCCGAGAGCCTGTCCCTGAGGAGCCACGCTTCCAGGAACAAACTGACCGTTAGCTGTTCCCTGCTGGGTAACGATGTACACCTGCGGCATTGGGTACGCACCACCTACATTTGAAACACCAAGTAATAACGAAAAAGAAAATAATTTTATATAACTTTACGAAAAACGGCACCGTGTACACACAACAGACAGACAACAGACAGACAGAGACACAATATAAACTGATATACACAAAATACTTACAAATATCAAGTTGATATTTCATACACACAATCGTTTGCACGCATTCACGCGCTCAGTCTTACACATACAGCGGGTGCACGACCACATACGAAGGAAGGACAGTTCACTAAAATGTTTAATATCTCAAGATACTCTGACATGGGTATCAGTTATCTGAGTCTGGAAAATAACACTTGTGAATTCAACTAGTCCTCACAAATTTACCGTAATAAATGAGTATACATTCATTCGATGAGAATGTCCGTCAATGCCACGGTGCCACGTCTGATAATCACACACCGCACGAAATAATAATAATACTCATCATAAAAGTAACAGAGAATAAACTGTGCCAAATTACCTTGTTGATAAACTTGTCCGTTAGCTGCAAAAATGGCCTGGAAGAAGAAGAAGAACAACAACAACAATAAAAATAAAGAATTGTCTTCCTGTTCTCTCAAATGAATATTTCAAAAAATGCCATTTTGTGTTCTTATTACTTTGTTAATGTGAAAATGGATATTTTGCAATGGATGCAATATTAAAGGGAAGATAAACCCCAAGAACAATGTGGATTGAGTGAAAGCAGCAACATTAGTAGAACACATCAGTGAAAGTTTGAAGAAAATCGGACAATCGATGCAAAAGTTATGAATTTCTAAAGTTTTGGTGTTGGAACCGCTGGATGAGGAGACTACTAGAGATTATGACGTATGAGTGGACTACAATATCAAGAAAATATAAAGAAAATACTACAAAAATCCATTTTTCATGAAAATTACAAATTCCATCAACTTGATATTGACATATGTTAAGGGTAGCAATTATTCCCCCTGCTTTCTGGAAGCGGTTGGTCCACTGCTCTTTCATAATTCTAGAAAAGTGAATTTTTGTTGAATATCCTTTATATTTTTTTTGTATTGTTGTCCACTCATACGTCATATCCTCTTGTAGTCTCTTCATCCAGCGGTTCCAACACCAAAACTTTAAGAATTCATAACTTTTGTATCGATTGTCCGATTTTTCTCAAACTTTCACTGATGTGTTCTAGTAATGTTGCTACTTTCACTCAATCCACATTGCTCTTTGGGTTTACCTTCCCTTTAAACAGGACATTTTGACCGACATGTGCAAGACAAAACTAATTTATGTATGGAGATAACAAAACATGGGACAATTTCTACTAACACACATAAATTAGCTATGAAACGCTATGTTTTCACATGTCTAGATGTTGTCGTCACAGACTGATATTACAAAAGTTAAGGGTGTAAGGAAATGATATCATTGCTTTTCAGTTTTTCCTCCTGTAAACTGCAGTCAGTCCTATCATAACTTTTACACGGATGTACATGGGTAGAAATCGATTTAATATAATAATAGTATTCTCAAGACATGTTCTTGGCCTATTGAACAAGGAGCGATGACTACTAGTAATTTCAATGAAGAGTAAAAGGGTTTGTCGGTCAGAAACGCAAATATTTCTTTGGTAGAACTTTCTTCCTAAAAAAAATAATAGTTTCCGCGTACATAATGATTTAAAAGCAGTAAATTTTTAAAAGTGAAACCGATTTGAACTCTTTTCTGTGTGTGTATGACGGTGTTTCGGTTTTTGCTTATTTATTTAAGAATTTGCTGACACTTTAATGTTTTCTTTTTGCATTTTTTAACAATACGTGAACTAATTTGAGATATAGTAATGTACAAGATGTATAGATATATGCTACCTCATAATGTATGTGTGTGTGTGTGTATGTGTATTAATATGTAAATCTGAACGAATTATTTTTTCATCAGGGTCCAACTTCAAATAAGGCAATCAGCATTCCTGTTGTCCCCTTACACTTTTATAATGTATCTTAAATTTCTCTTTTGTCCTGCAGAGGATTGTATGATTGTACAGGTTAAATATGCTAATGTGTTTTTGTTGTGTATCCATTGTGATGTTTTTTATGAAGTCTTGTAATAAAGAACTTGAAGTTAAACATTATGTATATATTATAAATATATATATGTGACCGTTCACCTCAAAACGAACATAAAGTCGCACACACTGATTTTGCGCAAGGACTGAAAATAAATAAAATGGGTCAACCTAGCCGAACTTGACTTTTTCATATTTTCTAAAAGAGCGGGTCTTCTTTTACATTATGCTAAAATTTGGTATCATAAAACGGGCAGGAAAGTGTGTGTTTTTTTTTATAGCAGTTTATCTTGAATATTTTTGGGAGAATAGTGTGATTAGGTGTGTCTTTAGAATCCGTTTTTCATTTCTGAAAAAGCTTGTCCACACTCTTCAATTTCAACTCTAATAACTTTTGAAAGGATAGTGCTACGGCTTGGAAAGTTGGCATTAATTATGGACAGAATGTGTTAATGAGACATGCTTAATTTCAGTTTAATTTGATAATCCCTTCATTGTTGTTACTCTGGTGGTTTACTTCCTGTTTTTTGTCCCATTCATCGCACAGCCAGCACGGTTTGGTAAAGATTAAGTGCTTGAATAGACACTGTACTTCAGAGCCTCTTTTCTCAGTTCACACTTTTCCTGAGTTTGTGCTTCCTTTCCAATATTTAGATAGGTTAGGAGAGTCCATTTGATTTGATTTATACATCATTTTAAAGCTTAAAGTCTGCTCTTTTAGATTATGGTATTAACTAAAAATTCATGTCTGGCGACTTTTTTGTTTGTTTTGAGGTGCAGGGTCACATATACAGAGAGAGAGAGAGAGAGAGAGAGTGTGTGTGTGTGTGTGTGTGTGTGTGTGTGCGCGTGTGTGTGTTTGTAATCTTTGCCATCTTTATAACATTTTATGACAAAACTTCCTCCATGGGAACTTGAAAATGTGCTTCATTGTTTGTAGACAAAAATTGAAATCGCCTACCGAGGTTTTAGGCGTGGACTGGTTTCGGCAGCATTGGCAGCAGCAACCCGCACAGCACTTTGAGCACGAGTCGTGAGTTGACATACGTGCGTGTAACCCACCATAGCAGATAGCAACAATACCCACTATGAGGAGGTAGAAGGCCGTTGCCAGGATTAGCCCATCTATTACTCGTCGATCACCCTGTCAACGCACGAAGAAGGAAGACATAATGAATTTTTGTTAAATAAGAACTCGTATGTTCTATAAAGTAATCAATTAAACTATTTTGGTACAGCGGAACTACTTGTATATAGAAGTCTTCATATTTTTTTTTTTCGTAAAGGAAATGTTCAAACGTGTGGGGAAGGATATAAAGAAAATAATACCGTGAATTCAAGTTAACGATTATGATTACAGCTTTTTATAGCATGATGAAAGAACACCTGACTTGCCTCTCTTTCAGGAAGAAAGGGGAATCACATTACACTTTATAGGACACAATACATACCAGTAACTAGCCGGGATAAAAGTGCAGGTTTCTTTAAAAATGACATTTTGTGAGATTTTGTTAATATAGTTTTCCATACCTTATACCTTTGTAGTCTTCCCTTTCAAGAGTGAATACACGAAAAAAAAAAAATTAACAGCATTGATAACTTTGAACTGATTGCCTAATTTATATTGCAACTTTACTGAAATAATGATCATTTTCTGCTGGTATTGCTGTGTACATTCCGTCCACAGACGTGTATACAAGTTTCATTTGATATAAGAGAGACACGTCGAGTGGAACTAAAACGAGAATAAATACGGGAAATGTACAGAAAGAAACCACGATGCAAAGTCATTTGTAACAACTAAAAAATGCTATTACTCAAGCAAAAACAAAACAAAACAAAAAAAAACTTTGTTTAAATAGAAAGCCACAACGTCAAAAAACGTGACCGAGATTATTTACCCCGCACCTGTTTTTTTTTTCAATATATTTCCACTGTTCAAATGTTACCAAATAATATTTTGCCTGATTGGTTTTCCGTTATGTTTTGTATGAAGAAAAAAAAATGCAGAATGAAATCAAATCAATTAAATTAACTTAATCACCTTACGAAAATTCGTCGTGGGCATGGCATATTATCATTAGCGCGCTTCCCTTTGCACGGCGAATTGTCACTAAACCGTATAGGAGTGCGCGTATAGTAGTGTTAACAAACATTCTGTCCTGCGCAGGGAAGCGAGTTATCTACATTCTGCCATGAGCACGATATATTCTGATCAGCTTACCACGGAGTACCAGCAGTCATAAATGTAGCGGTAGGGCGTTGGAAAACAAATGTTTCTGTTCCAAGCCATTTCATAATACTCGAAAACCATTGCAATGCAATACATGATTAACAGCGAGATGGACATGGCCACTCCGGCAGCAGAAAAGACTATGGAGGATATGACCTATAGAAGAAAGAAAGACACACACACACACCCAAAAGCGTAGAATTGATAACTTAGATAAACAAGACACACACACACACACATATATATAATGTGTATATATATCCATTAATGCCTGTTTGTATAGGATGACATTAGATGCAATATGAGTTCCTTACCCCATTAGTAATTTCTTGAGTCAAAGTATCATAAAAATCATCATACAAAATATACATAATACGCACACTCGCACACACTGGTCTTATACAATATGCATGACAAGTTTGGTCATAAAATCGATTACTAGTAAGCGCTTTTCTGAAACATTTTGTAGTAAGTTCATTATCAGATAAAACAAAATGAAGCATTTCACTGATACCTTTTGTTTGTAACAATGATAATACAGAATATTATTTAACGTATGATTGAAATATCCATTTGTTGTTGTTGTTGTTGAGTAGCTTTAATCAATTACATCTCAACTTAACAAGAAATGCTTTAACTCGTTTTGGGATAGCGCTGAATGAATGATAAAGGTATAACACTGGCTCTGCACACGGTCGGGATTGTACTCTTGCTTTGTCAACTACATACACCACTCATGTCAGGCAATGCATAATCTACGAGGAAGAATGGCATATAAAGGAATAAGGGGACAATGAAAAAAAAAAACAATATTGACATATTTTTTAGGGTAAAAGAATATGCTGGTTCTTACACAGACTTGATTGAGCAGCTGGTATACAGATACTAGATTTACAGGCACTTACCACAACCTAACATTCTAGTATAGCCCAAAATATATTTTCAATGGCCTGACATAAAAGCAAAGGTAGTACCCGTTTTGAATCTTAGTTGCTCGATCACGCAACCAAAAATAATGATAAATTTGGTGGCCCGAAACCAAATTTTCATTGTTGCCAGGCTCCCCCGAGCAACCGCGAATGTTGAGCAATGTACGTTTGTATATGATATACAGTGATACTGTCTGTATTACAAAATTACAGGAATATTACAATATAAGACATACCGGTGATCTTCTCACGCCAAGTGAAGAGCAAATTCCGAGAAACCCACAAGGTGTGTATATCTGTTGCTCAGCAGAGTTTAAGAAAAGTACAAATTTGTGCACGTTAATTGGTTTCTGTTTTTTTTTTTTAATCCCCCTTTTCTTCTCTCTCTTGCTCCTAGGAATCTTCTCTCTCTTGCTCCTAGGAAATGCCGTGATAATTATATCAGTTTTTGTTTAACGTGAGAAACATTTGATATTAGATTTATTTCATCGTTTCTTGGCCTACACATACATGGTCCTCCTGACCACTTCAACATAATTCCTTCAAACAAATGCGAGTAAGGAGTGTCATATTTCATTTAAATTTACTAAATTCACATTTATTTTCATTTTCATTTATAAAAATTGAAATAATTATATTAATGATTAGAACATAAACTGTTATCATTTACACACTAATGCAATTCTTATATAAGTTTGATAATCTTAAAGCATTATTTAAGGAACAGGATTAAAAATGCAACAATTTCAGGAAAATTTGAAAGTGATAACTTATATTTATTCAAAGATATTTATTCCACTTCCAACATGTGGCGGACATCTAGAGAACATTGCAAAAAGAAGTGTATGGGAGCATTCTATGAATGGTTGCAAGAGCAGGAACTATCTATATGTAATTTTCAGCAGCATTGGTTAAAGGTTGCTATTTTACAATGAAATATGGTTTCACATTCTAACAGTGCTTGACATATTGCAATCGCTCCTTCATAATAATGCAGCCGTAATTATAATGTTGATAAATTCATGTTATTGGTGCTGTTGTGTTGATAAGGGAGAATATGGAATTTACTATCGTATTGGAATTTTGATAGAAGATGTTCGGAAAATCTACGTAGATAATAAATCATGATAGAGAGTCATTCTTACCACAACTGCGGACCACACCGGGGTTGCATAGTAAGAGTAGTATGCTTTGAGTACTATAGCCACAATACCACATATGAGCAAGACCATTGCACCACAGACGTGAAGAAGACCAGAAACCTAGTGAAATATTGATCATTACACGGGTTCCAGATTTGCTGGTCAACATCGAAGCTTACATACATCCGCACACACATGATGGAATATGCATATTAAAGGGGTGTGTTTCAATCATTAATGTCTTGCATTATGTTTTTGTGTAAAAAATACGTAATTACTTAATTGTGTTACTGTACATCTATAGAAAATTGCTCTTTGACAACCTTACTCCCGAGAGCATAGCTATGTATCCTGGAAAAAACTCATTGAGATTTTCGTGAGAAAATATTAAAAGCGTCTAAATCTATTGTACCAGTTTAATTGAATCTATGGGAAAGGCACGTCAAAGTAAATGCAATTGATACAGATCTTGGAATAAACAGGCTCCGTAATGTATCGAGACTTTATGCATGCTTTGTTCACAAAAGTTGATGTAAACTAATCGCAACACTTGCTAGAGTGAATTTCTGCCTATGGAACTTAACCGCAAGGAGGAGGTGAATGAAAAGCTTCGTTACAATAGGCTGTAGGAAAAGAAATATAAGTAATTCATCACAGAAACTGTCTATCAAATGCCACACTGCAGAGTGCATGAATGTGATATAACAATATATCTTGTTGCATATGTATTCCATGATTGGTTGTAAATCAGAATGGACGGAAGCGAAGAATATAATTCGAAATGTGTCCTACCCGCAGGCCCATCTTATTCCGTTGAATCTTTTGTTCGTCTGGTCCGGTTGGCATCATAGACGTCGGGGGTGGTGGCTGATCAGGGGTTGCCATGGCTGGTGCCGAATTCATCTTGAGCCAAGCAATCAGTAATAGACGGGTAAACATAATTATGAGATGAAATATGTTATGATGAAACATGATTTTCTGTTGAATTCAAGGAATACTGTATTTCATCACCTGGTCACTACAACAGCGAATTCATCGAGATTCATCGAAAAATCAGAATATTGTGACATGTAATTTGAACATTGTTACGCATACCTTACGCAAGACACAGCAATCTTTTATCAAGAAAAAAAAAATGATTGAATAAAAAAAAACAACAAATAAATCATTTGTAGGCCGACAGCCGAACTGAACTCAATCATTAGAAATAGTAAACGACTGAAAATCTCTTGAATTGAACGTTTTGTCATTGCATTTGCCCTAGTAATGCTAGTATAATTGAAAATACTACTAAAACAATGGCTTACCTTCACCAACAAATATGTGAAAAAGCTTTTAGTATAAGTATCGCCCGTTATGTGAAGCGTGTTCTTCTGTTTTGATAGCAGCCAGTGTATTGAGTTTAAACATTGACGATTGCAACTGTCGCGCCTCTCTTATAAGGTTTGTTGAAGGAGGTCGAGTACCCTTTGCTCTTTCATAAGCACACGCAAACAACGCTCACATCCACAAACACACACACAACCACCTGATATTAATAGCTGTGAAATCTGTTGGTACAGTTTGAAGACAAAGACGATTATACTTTGCACCTCTGACGTACATCAGCAATGAAGAGTGTGATAGCTATCTTCATCTGTTAAAGGTTAACGGACTGTCGAAAGCTAAATATGTATACATATAAAGGGTTGGTGTTAATTACATCGCAAGTTTGTGGTCCCAAGATTGTGCACTTTGCGATGCAAAAAAAAAAAACACAATATTTTTAGTACCCATTTTCTTAGAAAGTGAATTTCAGACGGTTGTTATAGTCTGAATTACTATCCGAAATCTGTTAACAATTACAATATAGACAGAATAAACTGACCAGAAAGAGTATAAATTATTAGTGGAAAAGTGAGCAAAGAAAATGGGATTCCATTCCACTAATAATTTATATTCCTTCTGGTCAGTTTATTCTGTCTTTATTTGTTACAAACTCAAAAAGCTGCATCACTTCGGTGATCCCTCGCATTTATCCCCGAGTTGAATTATCCTTCGGGTTTAAGCCAGGTTCAAGTGTGTGCGTGTGTGTCACACACAAACACACTGCTATAGCTTCTGACCACCCGAGCATTGAGAATTAAGGGTTTCTGGGACGAACACTGCACTAGGGCTTTCTATAGCTCAGTCGGTAGAGCACCGGTCTAGCAATCCGGAGGTCTCGGGTTCGAATCCCGATGGAATCCCATTTTCTTTGCTCACTTTTCCACTAATTACAATATAGAATACACTTAATTCTCCTATGAATTTCAATTGTCATAGCTTCACAGAGATTTATTATCACTTGCCTTACAAAGGAACTAGAGTTAATCAAACTTTTGGGGTTCTAGAGTAATTCTACATTAAGTTACTCGTTTTCATTTCTAGTGGAACTTCGGTATACTTTCTCTTTTTATCATTATACGACGATAACATCAACAAGTAACATGTCTATGCAGATATTCTTATATATTGTGCGCTTGTGTGCTTCGCACCAATATTGAAGTCATTCGTTAATTGTGAGAAATGATTACGGAGATATGGGATGATAAAAAACAGCTGAAAATATTTGACCATGTTATCACAACTTGAAAAACATTTGTTCTTAAAAGAGAGCAATGTAATTATGAACATGAATTGGTTTTATTGTACGTTATCATGTTTTCAGCTTGATTTTAGTTTCAGTTGAATTTCATTTGTCCACGTGTATTAGAATACAGAAATGTACACAAATACACAATGAAAATTATAAAATCAGAGACTTCTGCTACTCGTAACACAATAAAGATGTACAGGTACACAAAAGGAAATGTCATACATGTGAACAGTTAAATATCTTGAGGTACAAGTTGAGGAGACCATCATCACTAAGCAATGTTCTTTTGATTTTACTATAAAACTTTGAAAATGGTATTTTATGTACTTTCATTTGATTTCTTCTTTTGTATATTCAATACTACATCACACAAACTTACATAAACGTACGCATCAACAGTCACTTAACATCCCATGCCACTGTACCACAAAAATGATTGTGACAAATACGTGTACACCTCACAAATAAAATTTCATTTATGATACAAAGGGAAAATGCAGTAAGAAGCACTCCTACACGCAAACTAATGTACATCTATTCATTTCAGGGTTAATATGGTGATGATGACTTTATTTCTTCCCATATTTATACACCAAAAGAATCTTCATCTATGCTTGTATCAACACGAACATGATCAATTTTCACATAATCGCGAGACATTTCCACGGCGTTGTAGTGTGGAGATAGCTAGTCAAGGATAATTACAGGAATTTTATGTCATAAATGTGAGGGTCTTGACGTTAAGACAATGATAGAAAAATAGTCTAGTGGGATTTGGAGAAAATATGACTGTTAGAGGCATTTTTTAGTAAAAGTTGGGAACCAGTCTATTTTGCATAATTCGAGTACGCTGAATCCAAAAATTCCGGTTCCCAAGCGGAATTTTGAGTCTAAAAGCATCTAATTTGCATAAACAAAATAGCCGCCAATCCATCGCTTTTTAAGGTGTTTCGATCTAATTATCATGAAATCTCCATAGACATGCAGAAATAGTAATAATTTCAGAAATTAAGGTGCGGAGACAATAGCTAGGTCCTTCATTGTTCATAACTATCACTTATATATGCACATTAAGAAGTGAAATATGCAAATTAGGAGTTGCCGCTGATACAGCAATGCATTACCGCATATGTATAGTACCTATACGTGTTCACTTCTGTTTTTAATCATTTTAACAAGTTATCGGGCAAACAAAAAGTACGTGGTGTCGTCAGAGTCCAATCAAGTCCTGCAATCAATCAATTCATAAGAATTGAATAACACTTATGCAAATATCTATGCAAATTGGTATACAAGAGGATACATAATTAGCAGGGTTCTAGATTCTACAACGCATCGCCGCAATATATGAATCTGAATCATAATTCTGATGATAGTTATCATTGTATCACGACCGGTTCACGATTCCTAGTGTGATAAAGAGATACAAGAACCAACTTCAAGTATTGAAATAAAACACGTTTCTCATTTGCATAATAGATTATGCAAATATTTTTCCATTTTCTCAACATATTTTCCCCTTAAACAAAATTTTGCTATCAAAATGTACCTTGGCGTAGTGAAATGTGATATGCTATTGGTCAAACAAATTGTACATGGTGTCATCAGAGTCCGAGGAAAATCAAGCACTGGAATCAACCAATTCAGAAAAAAAATAACAATATTTGCAATTACGTATGCAAATTGGTATGCAAGAGGCTATACTACGACAGGCTTCGAGATTCCCCAACACATTGCCGCGATATATGAATCTGAATCATTATAGTTATCATATCAAGACCTAAGTTGATGATTCTTTTGTGATAAAGAGATACAAGAAAAAACAGCTATTAGAAATGCCCTAATAATCTAATTCACATAATGAATTATACAAACAGTTGGCCATTTCTATAAATATATTCCCTAAAACAAAGTCTTGCTATCAAAATGTACCTTGACGTACTGAAATACAGCAAAGTTATCGGGCAAACAAATTGCACATCATAGTGTCGTCAGAGTCCGAGGTAAATCAAGGACTGGAATCAATCAATAAAGAAGAACTGAATAACACTTACGGAAATATATTTGCAAATTGGTATTCAAGAGGCCGTAGACCAGGCAGGTGTGGTATGTTTCATAACAGTTATTACATCAAGGCCTGTTAATGATTCCCGGTGTGATTTAAAGATACAAAAATTAACTGCAACTACTAACCAACACACCTCTATTATCTTATTTGAATAATGAATTATGGAAATATTTACCGATTTTCTGTGCATATTTACCACCAAAACAAGTTTTTGCTATCTAAGTTATCGAGCAATCACATCACTATACATTACTCTACAGATTAGTGCAAGGTCACTTTATCTTTCCCTGTACTTTGTCGTTTTCATTGGATAAATTGGTTTATAATTATTTTCAATTCAAGTTGAATGAAAAATCAAGTGGCAACTTTCATAATTCTCGTCTGCTAACATAATTTATGGCTTTTTTATTTATCTCTTCACCCATTCTGCAGGCTCAAAAAAAAAATCCTGGTATCTCTGGACAGTGTCGGAAACAGAAAATAAGGATGACTTTGTAATTCTCCAGTCATCAACACTTTTGGCTGTCGAAGAAACATAATCTGAGTCGAAAAGTCTATTTCTCAATCGAGCTTAATTGATCTACATTCATGCAAGGTTTGCATCATCACATTGTTGCCAACATGCACACACTGCTGAACATCGTAAGTCTGATTTGTGACATTTGCATTGAAACGTTCTGCATTGCTTTCGCATGCAAATGAAATCATCTCAAGGCAACTTTGCAGGATTGGAGCTATAGATACATCAGTTGTACAGGCTGTAGGCCAGATCAAAACGTTCCCACCCATTGTCTACTGGTGAAGAAAGATCAGGTCTGGCACAGTGAGCAGGTTTTTCTTCTTCTTCTTTTTCTTCTTCTTCTTCTTCTACTTCTTCTTCTTTTATACAGGAGTATTGTCGTTGATCTGCTTCCGCGAGCGTTCAGATTACTTTTGTCGGTAAAATGGCGGAACATATATTATTTTGTGCCAAACGAGCTTGTGTGATGCATCTTTTGAATTGAATATGTTTATTCTTATAAAGACGACTGATAACAACCATGTTCTTGGAATCCTTTAGTTTTCTTCTCGTGAAGCAGCATCCTTGATGATTGTGAGTCCTTGATCACTTGCTTTACTAAGAGTGCTACTATCAGTATCAGTCTGGCAGAAAAAACCACAACTCCAGTATCTACGGAAGAAGGCCTCTTTGAGGTAGCTATCAGATCGATATTATCTCTCCAGGGAACAAAAGTAACTTCATACATGTTCGCAAGGTGGTGGAAAACCCAGGTCCTCCATAAAAAAGATCAATATCCTAATTCTTGGGCAGAAATTCAAGTGACAACATGGATATTCAAAAACTATACTTGATAAAGCATATAATGAGAGGCGAAATGGCAACCATTTACGTCTGATACGAAGTGCAATCTTCTGTCGATATGTAACATGGTTCCTAATGAGTATTCAGTATTCAATAGTTCTTACAAACCACTGGTCCTTAAAGCTAGAGGCCTATTTGCTAAGAATGTCATTTCTATGATCTGAATCACACCTCGTGAGATATATCAGAAGTCAGACAGACAAGGGAGCGTGGCGTCGTCCAGTTAAGAATAAATTGAAATGCATCAATACCTGTTGGTTATCACTGGCGGCATGTTATCCACGTATATTGAAAACAAAATCAAAAAGGACCAGGAAGGTGTAAACCCCTTATTTCGCAGATTGCACTCGCCGAGGCAATTTCAGAGTTCAAACTGTCTTGAAGTTGACTAAGTTACATTCTTTGAACAGATGTAGAAGGATCAAATCTAGGTAGATGTATGCCACACGTCTTTTTTTTTTTTCATTTCCTCTCCCTCATTGCTATTGTAACATCGTTATTTAAGTTTATCATGATAAGGCGCGGTCAGAGTGGCAAAAGATCGCAAAGTTTCAGATCGCGAAGTCTTCGCGATCTTTTGTTGTCCGGTCACACTGGCAAGAGACCGAGAAGTTTGGCGGGGATGGTATTATAAAATGAAATATCCCTGTAGTGGGAAGTTTCGCGGAAAGTTTGCAGTCACACGCACTTAAAAAACTTTAAGATCTTAAAGATTGCGATCTTAAACTTTTCGATATTTTGCCAATCTGACCGCGCCTTTTGAGATCTTGGAGATCGCGATCTTAAACTTTTTGATCTTTTGCCAGTGTGTGATCGCGGCTATTCTACAAGCTTAACTTCCAAATGGATCCTTCTCCAGTCTTAAAAAAATATATATAATTTCATCTAACAGACATACGACATAATTTTGTTTATTCATTGGCGCATCAGTAATGCTTGTTGTGATATCAAATGTGTTTTTCTTCGACTTGCAAGAAAAAAAAAATCCTCAAGAGAAAATACTATAAAACCACCTATCCCATTTCAACCTATAGACGAATGCTTGCTATGTATAATCATATGTTATCATATAATGAGAGTGCCATGGTCTGGCTAACTGGGAAATAGAATTTCCGTGCATATTGGAACAATACAAAAATGGATGTTGCATATGAAAAAAATGGCATTGATCGATGACATTTTCCACCCCCCCATAAAAAGTTGAGTCATGATCCGCGTAGAGTTTTCATCAATTCGTTTTACGATTATCGATATGCTACGCAATATTGCGGCTAATTTGTATGTATTATGCAAATTGGATGTTAAAGTTCAGTCTCTTGAATGTTTTTTTTTTGTTTTGTTTTGTTTTGTTGTTTGTTTGTTTGTTTTTTTTTTGCCCTAGCGCAATCAATTTTGGTTAAGAATCGGGTTCCGAACTTGAATTATAAAGAATAAAAAAAATCCAAAAGGACCTTTTTACAGGATTTGAAAAATAAAATCCCACCAGGGTATATAGGCTATTGAATGAATTGCATGCACATATTAAAAACTCATGAAGCATACATTATGATGTGCATACCAATTACAATATTTGCAATTCATTTTGATACCACTGAGAAGGGATTCTGGTATTTATCTAACCCTTAAAACCTGAAAGTCTACATATCTCATGTTTTTAAATTCCCTCTCTCTCAAAAAAAAGTGAAAATTACTCTTCAGTCTGAATAATTATATGAAGGGTTTGTTTGCAAAAACCGATAAGTCCATTTTTGAAGATTTTGAAGTGCGATCTCTGTCATAAAGTTCAAAATGATACCTTTTAAATGATATATTGGTCACTACATATAATGGTATATTTTTTATGTTATGGTCAAAAGAAGCAAAAATTTTCTTATTATTCTTTTTATTTTTCTTGACCTTTAATCGCAAATATCTCCATTTGACAAATAAGGACTTATCGGTTTTTGCAAACAAACTCTTCATATATTCATCTGCATATATCAGTCCTAATTTGCATAATTTTGAAAGAAATATACTATTTACCACCTGAGAAACGTTTATCCTTCAAGTTGCTAATTCCATTCTATGTACAAAGATTTCAAATCACTTTTCCAGCTCATTTGCAAAAAACAAAAACAAAACAAAAATCTAGAAAATGCTTGTCCGAAACTGACAATTGCTGTGGCTGGGCAGCCATTTTGTTTATGCAAATTACTAGTAGATGGTCAAGATTGGTGAATTTTGCTTGGGAACTGGAGTTTTCCTCACCCTCAAAACCTTAAAGTCTACATATCTAGTGTTTAACTTGCCTCTCAAGAAAAAATTGTAACAATTACTCTTCCAGTGTTAATATATATATATATATATATATGCGTATGTCAGTCCCAATTTGCATAATTATGAAAGAAATGTACTATTTACCACCTGAGAAACGTTTATCTCTCAAATTGCTAATTCCATTCTCTTTCTAGAAAATGCGTGTCTGAAACTGACAATTTCTGTGGCTGGGCAGCCATTTTGTTTATGCAAATTAGATGGTCAAGATCGGTGAATTTCGCTTGGGAACCGGATTTTTCGGATTCAGCATACTCAAATTAGGTAAAATAGACTGGTTCCCAACTTTTACTCAAAAATGCCTCTAACACCTTTTTAGAGAGCCCTTTTTTAGAAATCCCACTAGACTAAAACACCACTTGCTGTTCAAGCCACTTTTTGTTTTTACATTCTTTAACACATTTGACCGACTTCATTTTAGATATCGTGAAGAGGCTTACTGATTTGCTTTCTTTCATTTTATCCCACTTACCGCTAACTTTCAGTACAGATACAATTGTATTGAATCCACTTATTGTATATACACATGTCATTGTAAAACTTAGATGTGTTTGTTTGTTTGTTTGTTGTTTAATGTTAATGTTGTTGTTGTTGTTGTTGTTGTTGTTGTTGTTGTTGTTGTTGTTTTTTTTTTTGGGGGGGGGGGGTTAAAGTATCCCAGAAACCATACAATCCTACTTACATTAAGACATGTCTCCTGACAATAAAATTGCACCAAGTACACTTAACTACAAAAACCACTGGTGGTATTGCCATTTATATATTTGGATTTTTCAAGACAATTAATGTCTTGAAAACTCCGGTCGCTGCGAGCTATGGATTGTGTCTAATATGAACAGAAAAAAAAATGGACTATATGAGTTTTCATTTCTTGGAGTGACCAAGACATTTCACAGATGGTCTTAAAGATTATGGACTATTAGGTAAGAAGAAACCTTAAACACAAACCTGCAGCCGTGCAGGATGACCTGTCTATTTGACCATTTTCAGTGACAGATCTTATCCATTTCAGTTAAGCATTCAATTTTCCTTCATCATACCAGTCAAACCTGGAAAAAGTAAACATGTCATTGTTCATTCATGACATTTGTCAACACAATTAGGTAAAAATGAAAAAAAAAAAGAAAGAGTTCGCACTTCCACACGACCAAAACAGCGGTCTCCATATTTAACAATCATTATATTAACCCTATATTTCTTTTTAATACCCACTGCATGATATTTATTTTCCGTTAATTTATCGCAGTGTTTAAATAATTTGAACTCTAAATATTGAAAGTATAAGTATCGACTATGATTCACACTATGTGTTCAGTTTCCTTATGACAATTCACATTTTCTCTCCAGGTTGTAAGTTGCTGTAACTAGCAGAGTAGTGTGGTGGAGGCAAGCCTGGACTTTCGATATAGGGAGTGGAAACGTCAGGCTGAGGGGCGAGTTGTTGGGCGGGAATCACGCCTAGAGTTTGCCCCTGAGGAGCCATGTTGCCGGGAACAAACTGACCGTTGCCTGGCCCCTGCTGTGACACGACGTATACCTGCGGCATTGCGTAAGCCCCACCTATATTTGAAACACCAAGAAATAGTAAGATATATTTTATAACTTGACTTAACATTCTAAAATCAGTCTCCCACATGGAATGTATACATACAACAGAGATAACACAAATGCATATGATATATATTTTAAATGTTTAATCATGTGATTATGTTTTTTTTAATTCCAATAATATGGAGTGAATTGATACTGTTTGGGCAAAAGAAGAATCACATTTTGCTCAGCTGTTGAAGATCTGAAAATCAGGGCAATGGATATCTCATTTTGGAAATACAAAACGTGTGGGTTTACTGTATAACTGCTGACGAATACACCTAAGAATGAAATTCATTTGTTGGCCATGAAACTGTTCCAAAAAAGTGGTGTAATCTTACTTAGACACACTGATCATGCATGCGCAGGTAGATAGTGCATATAAACATACAAAAGCACACAGACATACACCACACACACACATTCCCTTTATGCATACACGCACATACTCATTTATTAATGTACATGCTATCGTATACATACAAGTGTATACACACAAACACACAAAGAAATCCTATATACAAGTATACAAAGCGAGACTAATCGCAAAGTTACCTTGTTGGTAAACTTGTCCGTTGGCTGCATACATGGTCTAAATGAGTAAGAAGTCAATGCCAGAGATAAATGTCAAGGTTTTTTTTTTCTCTCTGTTTGCTGTCAATTACAAGTATGAAAAAGAAATTAGTTCATATGATCTTAATCAATTGTTATTTGAAAGAAAAAAGAAAAGCCAAAAAATACTGCAATTACAAATGAAACTGTTACAAGGTTTCCTTGGTTTCGTTAACTTCTTAAAGCACGTAAAAGGTACAGCCAAAGGGTGATTCTAACATGTCCGTGCACAGACAAAAACGTATTGGAATATGCAGTAAAATACAAACGAAATACAGAAAAAAATGTATCTTAATCGAATAAAACAAACAAATAATGTGAGCAAAATACACCAAATAACGAAATAAGTCGTCAATTCAAATGTAAGAAAAAGTATTCAAGTTTTCATATGAAATATTGATAACAAAGTAACAGTTTAAATTCTTAATACGATTTCCATAAAAATATTAGTGTCTATATTATACGTGTGAAAGTTGAATTTCATATTTGAGAGAGGTTTTGAAACAACAGAACAAAGAGGGATTCGTTTCTATCACAAATTCAAAAGAATGAATTTGAATCTCTACTAATGTCTTAAAATAATTGTCATTGGTCAGAATTGCAAAAAGACATGATGAGGGAGTTATATCATTGCTTTACATTCCTATATCAATTTGCACAAAATTTCAAAAGATTTAGGGGAATGCTAGAAAATGGAAACCCATGGCAAGTTGGAATGGTGCACCTATTCGTAGATAAAAGTCAAAACCGCTTACCGAGGTTTGAGGCGTGGGCTGGCTTCGGCAGCAGTAGCAGCAGCAACCCGCACAACATTTGGAGCACGAGTCATGAGTCGACGTACGTGCGTGTAAACCGCTAAAGACGATAGCAATGATGTCCACTACGAAAAGGAAGGAGGCCGCTACCAGTATAAGCGAGTCTATAACTTTTCGATCACCCTGCCAAGGCATGAAAGAGAAAATAAGAGAATAAATCAAAATATTTCTATTTAAATGATTACGTACTGTGTGTTCTGTAAAATATGCGCGAATCAATTAAACTTATATGACATTTGGAGAAAGATAAAGAAAGGAGTTTGGGGTTGTAATATTGCATTCCTATACCTAATACATGCCTATGCAGCTCTCCATTCTAAAATGATGAAAGACAAAATTCCAGAGGATAATGACTTGCCACTTATTGAACATGATGCCTTGCTTTTCAACGTCTCCTTTTGAATAAAGAAAAAAAAAAGACAGGGGGAACTAATTTGAGAGTGAATGCGGAAAGGATACAGATAAAAACCACACTGCAAACAACTCATTTGCATGGCAGTTTTCTGAAAATAAAAAGAAATGCAAATCCCCAGATGTGGCTAAAATTTTGTAAGTTTGTTTATCTTTTTTTTGTGAATGTGTGTCTTTTTTTTTGTAGGGGGATTTTGTTTATTTTAAGGTACCATTGTTTTGAGAATGTATAAAAGATAAAAGGGGAAGAATGAATATCCAATAATGCAGACTGATATACAAGATACTATCTGCTTAACAATATCAAATCTTGTCCACGCCCCCCCCCCAAAAAAAAGAATAAAAAAGGCATGATGATGTAACTTTTAAGAGCACAACCATCATTTGTAGTTTTTACGTTACACAATTGGATCCAATTATTTTCAAAATACGGGTACATGTCTGAGTCCCGTTTTCATGAAACAAACAGAACTAAACAATATCATATAAAACAATTCTTTACTTTTAAACAAGTCATCCAAATTTGAAGTGTAACGTTTCATTCACGCACATTAAAAAAGAAAGCAAATACATGCACAAACGAACAAAGGAGAAAACCCTGAATGGTCGGCATACGCGTGCAGCAACAGCAAACCGTATCCGCTTCCGTGGCCACTGTACCCAAATATGGAAAGAGTATCCTTGAAAAAAGTAATCAACTTATAGTAATAACGATCAGCTCACCACTGAGAACCAACAGTCATATCTGTAGATAAAAGGCGTTGGCTGGCATATGTTGGTGTACCAATACGAGCCATCTTGTTCGTAAACCAGCGCGAGGGAATACATGATTAACAAAGAAAGTGACATTGCCACTCCAGAAGCAGAAAAGACGATGGAGAATACGACCTTCATAAAAAAAAAATACAAACAAAGTGCCAACACCCAGATTCGATATCATTATTTATTTCATTTTGGTATTTGTCATGAAAGTCACAACATCTTTTATATTAGCTAATTCAGAGTGTTTTCCTTTTTTTCTATTGTTGCAGTGATTTTGTGATTATAGGTAAACAATGCTTATTTTTGATTGTATAATTTTTTGCACTGAAATAAAATGCGATAAAAGGATCAATTTTGTTGCCGAATATAGATATTTTCATAAATAGGCTCTACTGATAGCGCTGTATTGATTCAATTTTTTACTGTGATCAATGTACCTGATATTTGTCATATCAAGCATACTGAATCAATAAGGAATGGAGGGAAACGGGTGAATGGTAACACCTGTCAATATTGGTTTCAGGTGAAAAAAAAAAAACATAACTCCCATTGGGGGATTATTATGTTGTTCTAATGTTCATGGTTCGAAGTTAAAATTCTAATTTATTTTATTACCATCAAATAAACAGATACATACATTATATAGAATGTGTAAGCAGTGTAATAATTATGAAAACGTGTAGATAAAAAAATACATTTGCTTAATGAGAAATAAAATGAAGAAAAATAATTGTATTCCTGAATGTAATATACATACTATACACAGTCTAAAAGAGATGGATGGGAATGGAAATGGAGGTTCCAAATAAAAAGCAAAGCTTGAACGATATGGGACCCTCAGAAAATACATAAGAGAATGAATAATGAATTAATTAACACCAAGCAGATGTAAAACAAAATCAAAGAACCAATATCAACTGACATTGAAATGATAAAAAAAAGGAAAAAGAAAGTAAAACAATGAAATGAAGAAAAAAGATTACAGAATTACATGAGGAATGCTTAAATAAAACTAGTTGAATTCTTAATTTCCCCTCTGAAATTTCTAAATAATAAGACCATATTTTTTTTTGAGACATACCAGTGATCTTCCGGTGCGTAGTGAACTGTAGATATTGAGCATCCCGCAAGGTGTATATATCTGGTTCAAAGCAGGTTAAAGAAAATAATGCAAGTTTACGTGTAATCAGTTATTTACTCGAGATTGTTTCCTTTCATTTTAGAATTAAAAATATGAATTAAGATATCATATACAATACTATCTGCCATCATATTATACGCTTAATCACATTTTTATGATGTGGTGTGGATGTGTCAGTTAAAGATTATATATTTTGGAACTTTCATTTCATGTTCCGTTAAACTGCGTAGAAATTACTTTCAGGCATAGGACGAAGAAAATGGTTATGAAATGAGATTATATCTTACCAAAACTGCAGACCACACCGGTGTGGCGTAGTATGAGTAGTATGCTTGGAGTACTATAGCCACAATACCACATATGAGTAAGGCCACTGCACCGCACGCGTGAAGAAGGCCGGACACCTAGTGGATTATTGATTATTAGACAAGTTTAAGAAGTGCTGGGCCCCGTTTTATCAAATGATTGATTTTAAAGTTCCACAACACAGGCTGCAATAAACTTACAGTTGAAATCAACTTTATAATCAATCTAAACTCATCCAAAAAGAAGGGCCTGGTTAACATCGCAACATACACAGTCACACACACACATAAACATGATGTTCATTTTTTTTTTGACGGTGCATGCTTTTTCCCCCCAAAGTGTAAAGACAACCCTTCTGCCTGCTATTGAGTCAATGGGTTTAGGAACCTTCGGTGCCGCAAATCTTCCGAATAATAAACCTTATTCCATTTTTGCCTTCAACAAACCTTCAGAATAATGAACAACAGGCTCTTATACACACTCTCAAGTTACATGATAGATAATCATAAATTATATCAATTATTATTGACGACTAATAGACATGCAAACTTCTCTCTTTCGGCCAACCTTACAGCTTCCATAATAATCCCTGGTTGGGACAACAATTCAACCAGGCCAAATGGAGTTAGACATCATTTTAAAGTTTAAAGTCTGCTCTTTGAGAATCTGTCTTGAACTATTGAAATTTGAAACCCATGTCTAGCGACTGTTTATGCAGAGTCACATATGAACGTTTCTAGTTTTGCAAGCCCTAGTACACTAGTCAATATTTGCATTTTTCTTGAACTGTAATATATTAAGTGTAATGTCTGGCATTGTTTGTTTGATACATGATTTCCTTTTTCAATATTGTAATGTTAAATGTTTTGAAAACAAAAACTGAAAATGAAATCATATGTTAATATCTTATATGTGACCCTGCACCTGTGAGTAAACTGAAATTAAACATGCCTAATTAACACATTCTGTCCATAATTAATGCCAACTTTCAAAGCAGTAGCACTATCCTTTCAAAAGTTATTAGAGTTGAAAGTGAAGAGTGTGGACAAGGTTTTTAAGAAATGAAAAAGGGATTCTAAAGGCACACCTAATGACACTATTCTACCCCAAATGTTCGAGATAAACTGCTAAAAAAACACACTTTCATGCCTGTTTTATGATACCAAATGTTAGCATAATGTAAAAGGAGACCCGCTCTTTTAGAAAATATGAAAAAAGTCAAGTTTGGCCAGGTTGACCCATTTCACTTATTTTCAGTCCTCACGCAAAATCAGTGTGTGCGACTTTATGTTCGTTTTGAGGTGCACGGTCACATATTATATTCCCATAGTTCAGTACTTCATCTGTTATTCTTTCATTAGAAAAGGCTAGTTTTGCCTCTTCACTCAAGAACAAGCTTTAAATGCTGAACCCCAAATAGTGCCACAATAGGTCTGCCCATATTTAATACACTAGATTGTAAAAAGATATATTCAAATTTTGTCCAGATATGTTTGCAACTTCTACAATATATCGTTTACGTTTGGGCGGAATGCTGTTATGAGATACCAGCTAGGAGCAAATTACATTAATTATATCCACCACTGTCGTCTCCTGAACCTAAATTTACATTTTATTTATTTATCCTTTTCTTAACAACCCATAGCAGAATTAAATCACTTGTTCCCCTATTTTATTTGTTGCTCGGTGTGTTTTTCTTTACCTTTAGATTTATAAACGTGTTCATTTTTTTTTGGTTTAATCTTGTACCTCTGTAAGGCTTATGTGGATTTTTTTTTCATTCCCTCATTTTATGCTAGGCATGTATATTTTTTGCTTTTGCTTCTGTTTTCCATTTCAGCGTGGTACGAAACGTGCACTGGTGAATTTCTTTTTTAAAAAGGTGTAATAAATGAATAGATTCTTGGTGAAGGCCAAACATGTCACGTTGAATTTAAAAACTGGTAACGCCTTGATACTAAATGCTCCAACCCCTCATTACTTGGATATAATGTATCATTGCAATACATTGTGCGATTTATCTTTGTTAATGTATTGTTTCATTTGAAATGTTTCATACCCGCAGGCCAGTTTTATTCCGTTTAATATTCCGATCGTCTGGTCCGGTTGCCACGGAAATCGGTGAGAGTTGGTGACCAGGGGTTGCCATAATTGCCGAGTATATCTGTCACAACCATAATAAATGAAGCTTTTAGTTGTTTTTTCCATAGGCAGCATTACTTTTCTTTGTTAATGTACCAAGTATGAAGGGCTTGCTTACAAAAAAAAAAAGCGCTTAATCCATTGAAAACAGTGGATTAAGCGCCATTCGGAAGGAAGCTCTTCATATTTCAAATTAATGTCTGATCATCTGATCAGTAAAAATAACTGTATTGAGATTCTGGAAACAAATCCACTCGCAATGTGTCGACATGTGCTCATGGATTTCAATTTCAATTTCAATTTCAATTTATTTTCATATTTCTCGATGAAAAAGTACATCAAATATAACAAAATTAAATGAAGTACATGATATCCAGCTGGAGACATACATAAAACACTGCAAATATATTTAAGATGTAGTGTTCGATCTATGAAGTTTGGAATCTGTGAATGAATGCTAAGGAAATATGAAGGAACCTACTTAAAAGCGAGCTTGTTGAGCATAGGTCCCAGTTAAAGTCGAGTTAAAGATAGGGAGCACGGGTACAACAATGACCGAAACATAGAGAAAAAACAGCAAAAAAAGTACAATTATACAGTTATAAAGCAAATTCTTCTCTCATGCAGGTTTGGGGTCGGATAAGCCACATGCTGTAGGCGGATGAACCATTGCCGTTCTTGCAATAATAACAATACGACTCGATATATAATAAGAATGATACGGTTTAAACAATATTAGAAATTACTATATTGCGTGTATTAAGAAGGGAACTCATGCACCTGTAAATCCCCCCCCCCCCCCGAAAAAAAGAAAAAAAAAAGACATTCAACAACCAGTTAAAGTGCAGTGAGAATTAAGATACCAGCTGTTACCTCGCCCCAACTGTCTTTAAAGGAGGAAGAATATACAATAGGTCATAAACACAGTGACAGAATTTGAGTGCGCAAATAGCTGGTTTAACATGACAACAACCCTGGAGTGCAGTGCAGCGGGACAGTCCTGTACACCACAAAACAGATTTCAATGAGCTGAATTAATGTAATTATTCAATAAATACTGTCTTAATTTGCATTTAAAGATTGATAGTGATAAACAACCTGTGAGTTCAGAGGGGAGATCGTTCCTGTATTTCGGTCCCGCATACATAATTGTTTTCATCGCGAAAATTGTGCGAGTACGTGGAAAGTGATAAGCGTCCCGTTGGCGGGTGGGATAATTTAGAACTGAGCAGTTTCTTTTGAACGTATGAAGAAAAACATCAAGAATATTTTTCGTGGAGTATTTATACATGAAAATAGTTAAGTTGTAATTAAACAAGTCAGTCAATTTCAAAATTTTATTCTTGTGAACAAAAATCATTTGTATGATATAGATATCCGGCGTTATTGATAATTCTGAGGGCGCGTTTTTTTGGAACAGGAAAAGCGAATCAAGCAAAAATCTGGACGAATTACCCCATGCAAGAATTCCATAGATGAGGTAAGGAGAAATCATTGTTGAGTAAATAATTTGTAATATATGTATGGGGAAAAATATTTCAGCTTGTTTAAAATTCCTATGTTTCTGGACAAAATTTTATTTAAATAGTTAATATAGATTTTCCAGGATAGATCACTATCAATGTAAAGTCCTAGAAACTTGATACTATCTACCTGGTTTAAATTGATACCATTGATATTAACATAATCAGAAACAGAGGGCAGAGAATTGATGAACAGCATATAATGCGTCTTATCAATATTTAGTGACAACTTATTTGCGCAGATCCAGGACTGAACAAGTTTCAGTTCATTGTTTAGCGTATGTATAATCGTGTTAGAGTTACGATGTGAAATGAATAAATTTGTGTCATCAGCAAGGCATATGAAAGAAAGAATCTGAGACGAATTTTGGAGGTCGTTAATGTACAAAATAAATAATAATGGACCAAGTAGGGAACCCTTGGGGACAACACAACTTGTTTTCAAGAGAGACTCATATTGCTTTCTATTAGTAAGGTAGTCTTTTAAACCAATCTAGAGCTGTCCCACGAATGCTGTAATGGCTTAATTTATAAAGCATGATATCATGGTCTATCGTATCGAACGCTTTCGAGAAGTCGAGAAAAACACCAATGGTATGGAAAGCGTCGTCTAAAGCATGTGCTACTTTATCAATGCATGCTAACAGAGCGTCGGTTGTGCTATGCTGTTTTCTGAATCCAAACTGAAAATTTGAAAGAATATTGTAAAATTGATAAGGAATCTAAGAGTTCGATTGCGAATTTCAAGAAAATAGTGAGCAACCATGTATTTTCTATCTAAATGGACAAATGAAAACATTTGTTAAAACAAAAACCAAAAATTCGAAACCATAACCAAACCAAATTGTACAAAAACAGGTGCAGAAAAAACAATATCTGTACGAAAGAACTCAAAGGTACGCCTGGGTATTTGATAGTCAAACATTCCCAAATTGCAATCGACAAAAAAGTATCTTGAAACACAAAAGGTGTTGCTAATGCATTTGTCTTGATGTGATACAAAGAAGAACATATAAACTTACCTACAGCAACAAAAATATAGATATTTTTCTTTCTCAGTATAATACTTATCGGCCTTCCTATCTAGCGCATTCTTCTGACGGTCATTTTGTCGAAATTGATGATTCGCGACAGGTCGATCATATCACACGCTGTTTATTGCACACAAACGCACATACAGAAACACACATCCACCCCCACACACACGTGATATTAATAGCTGCGCTGTGACATGTCTTGGCAGCTTGACTAGACAAACAATTATACTTTGTACCTCTGACGTACATCAACAATGAAAAGTTTGGTGACTGTTCGATATCTCTGTCGCTGAAAGATAACGGACTGTGGTAAGATAGGCATACACCCCTGAAAGGTAAGTGTCATTATCGACCCTTCTGATGTTAGTATCTTCCTTAGTTGTTAGTCCCTAGGGGGTATGTGTTGTAACTTAAATTATTGAAACGTTTTGACAGCAACAAATTCATAAGTCCGAAATTAAGAACAGAAAAATGTATTAAACGTATCGTTGCCTTTCTTACACAAGGCAACTTTCAGTGAGGTATCATTGCAAAGGCCTTATGGAGGCGCAAACGTTAAAAGAGGTTTTGAGGTCCTAGAGTGAAGAAATACAAAAGAAATAGTTTTCAGTAGAATTTACGAATAATTTCTTTGTTTTTATTCTATTGCCTTTAAATCACTACTTTTTGGTACAATCCAGAAATGAAATAAAAAAAAAAGAAACACTCAAACAAACAGACACACGTAATAGATACTTTTGTCTGATTCACTTTACTTGAATGTCAAATTTAACATATTTTTTCATATGGGTAAGGTTTGCTATTGCTTATATATTGCATATGAATTCTATTATATTCTGAACCGAATTAGAAGGAAAACATTTATCAAAATAACGTTAAGACATTGGTGAAATAAAAAACAAACAAACACAATAATTTCTTACATTGATTACAGTGACCAAAAAGGCGATACTAATTCGTCTAAAAATTCGTAGCATGTATAATGTGCTTATGATATCAATGTGTAATATTTCATTATTGTTTTTTTGTTTCATTCTCTCATTATACGTTCCTTTTGCTGATCAGAAATCACTTTAAGCTCAAGAACAGAATCGATGCGTACATGTGTTACAATAAACTTTTTTAATTATCGTTTGCCTTTTGCAAGACTGAAATCACATCAGATGTCAATGACTTATAGTGGGCTAAAATGTAACTGGAATGAGCTACCCGATAAAATAAAAGCAAACCAGACTCTCACAATTCTACAACTTATCTATAAGAATATTTTTGTTACAGAAAATCTTATGGCAATGTTTTATTCTGTTTAATGTTTCTTTTTATCATGAACTATTGAACAAGAATGATTGTTTTTTTGTGTGAAGCAAACAAAAAAAAAAACTTATGCAGGAGTCATGGGTACAAGCAGCAGTGCAAATCTATTAATGTTACACTGGTACCGCTGTGATAATGATAATAATAATATACATTAATGTTTGTAATGTGTCAATATGTACATAATCTCGAAGCATTGCCATGGCATTGCAGTAGAAAAAAAAATAGCTGGGCAATAAGCATTGCAGACGTTTATTTCGTTAAGAATATACAGACTTGACTTTTGTTGATAAAGCCAGGAAAATGCAATTACTGCTATGCCACGGATATATATTCACACTCTTGTACACACTTGATCTACTTAACATTAAATTTCCTACCTTTTTTTTTTTCGTGTTTTTTGTCTAACCTTTTTTTTTTCATTTCCTCAGCACTCCGAATACCTATGTCAATGTAAAACTTGGTTTCTTTTCATAGAATATTCCAAAAAGTTTGAATTCCTTATTTACATATCATGAACAAATACATATTTGTCAGTTTGTAAACACACCAAATTACGTATGACACTCACTGGTGATACAGTCATGATAGATAAAAGATAAAGGACATGACAGCGGAATGTTCGATATGAGTTGCGTAATTTAAGTTTTATAAGGAAATATTTGTCTAAATCTGCAGCTGAGATACTTATTCATGCTTTGATTTCTTCTCGGTTGGATTTTTCGAATTCATTGTTGTGTAATCTTTCAAAAAAAGATGTCACAAAACTTCAAAATTCTGCTGCCCGATTGTTAACTTTTACTACTAAGTTTGATTCCATGTCACCAGTTCTCTGTTCCTTACATTGGTTACCTGTAGAAAAAAGGATTATTTTCAAGATTCTGTTATTAGTACATCATTCAGTTCATTCTTTTTCCCCTATATACATAAGTAATTGTGTTCAAAAATACAATCCGACACGAAGGCTACGTTCATCATCAGATGCATTCTTACTCCAAACACCCAGAGTAAAACATGGGTATGGTGATCGTGCTTTTTCCGTTATGAGACCAAAATTGTGGAATCAGTCACCTCTTCAGTTAAGGGAACGGTCATCTACAGAGTCATTCAAATCCAAACTTAAAACTTATCTGTTCCTTTTATACTTAGGACTGTAATTGCTGTACGTCATTAATATTGGATCAATATTGTTTTTTTAATTGGTATATGTTGTATTCTTTATTTGGTATATATTTGTTTTTGTTTACCATTTTCTTCTTTGTTGAAATGTTTGAATATGTATATGCATGTACATATATGATATCTTTTCATTTTTGAAGCGCCATGAGCACTGAAAAGTGGACCTGTGCGCTATACAAGTAGCCACTATTATTTCTATTATTAATATTATTATTATTATTATTATTATTATCTACATGGTTTAAAAGTAATATACTGGCACTTAATTTAAGCAAAACTAATTTCATTCATTTTAAATGTAATAAAGCTGATCTCCCAGAATATGAATTGTATATTGATGGTGTATCTCTTGAAAGGAAAATATCTAATAAATTTCTCGGTGTGTATATAAATGAAAACCTAAAATGGGATGATCATGTAAAACACATCATTTTGCCTATATCCCGAAACGTTGGCCTGCTAACTAAGCTTCAGTATTTTTTATCAACTCGTGTATTGTTTACCCTATATAATGCCTTAATCTTACCATTTATATCGTATTGCAACATTATCTGGGCAACCCACAAATGTAACACAGACCGTATACTTCTTCTACAGAAAAAAGCAATTCGAGTGTGCAGTCGAGCACGCTCTCGAGATCACACCGACCCATTGTTTTTCCAGCTTAAATCCCTTAAGATAAATGACATAAATTTTCTCCAAAAAGCTGTATTTATATTTTGTCTCAAGTCAAACCTCTTGCCTCCAATATTCAACAGAATATTTCGGTCAAATTCAGAGATTCACTCTTATCCAACTAGACAATCCACAGATTTACATTTATTTAACCCCAAAACCGCACTCGCGCATCATTCTATCAGACACTCCGGCCCTGACACTTGGAATTCCCTTCCCATCGAAATTAAAAACATGACCACTATGTATTCATTTAAGAAGGCTGTAAAACTTCACCTCATTAAGCAGTATTCCCCAGGATAACATTCTGATTCCTTTATTGTATTATAATCAAATGTATATGAAAATGTACGTGGTACATGATGCATGTATGTGTGCATACATATATCGATTTATTTATCTGTCCATATTATGAATATGAATATATATGTATGTATAGGATAGGTACATCATGTATATTATATGAGCATGTATATGTATGTGTACGATGTGCCTTACCATTACTGCGTACATAAAATAAGCACGATATATTTCATTTCATATCAGATAACAATATGTATAGGATACTTTGTATTCACACATTATTATTTTCATAGTGCATATTCGGTCATTACTCCGGCAAAGGCAACTGAACGTGTAAACTTTAATATCATTATCATATTGTATTTATCATAATTACTATTATTGTAAAGTAGTTGGAGTGGTACACATACACTCTGTAACTTTCCCTCTTCCCCCTACCCTTCCCTATTTCTCTCTTTCTCTATTCCCTATCCTATCCAGAGTAGGTAAGCATATATAGTCTCCATACCGTCAAGCCTCGGCTTATTTTGGAGACCGTTCTGTTTAAGTTCCATAAGCTGTTTGTATTTGTCTTGTATAATTGTACTAAAAACTATGTATCGATATACTGTTTGTCATAAATGACATGTACATAATCATATCTGATGTAACGGAATTAAGCAGAAATAAATCAAATCAAATCAAATCAAATTATTATTATGACGGGGTTGACATCCGTATCCTTACTTTTTTTTTTCTACCAGACTTTTTCCTTTTTTTTTTCATATGAAGTTATTGCTTTTAGTGTTGGTAGGGGAGATTACCAAAGAATCAAACTGAATCTGTAAATGAATATGTTCTTTCCAGAAACAATAGATATTTGAACTCATTGGAATGTGGTCTTACACCAGCATACGTAAAATGAAGATAGGAAATGATGACGTCATATGTTTTGTGAGTTTTTAATCCGTTGAGGACGGTTTGATTTTGCTACAACACGCATTTTCCATAGACACCTGCCCGAGTATACTCGGGACTCGTCCTCAACGGATTAACGTTTGATTGAGGTCTAAGTGATCACTAAAGATCACTATATTGACTTCTTCGGTCGACTACTGTAATTTACTTCTTTATTCGGGGTATGATTGAGGTCTAAGTGATCACTAAAGATCACTATATTGACTTCTTCGGTCGACTACTGTAATTTACTTCTTTATTCGGGGTATGATTTTACTCGGGGTATGACTTCAAAAATCAGATACTTACCTTATGCTGTAAGAAGATCACTTATTGTACGCATTATGACGAAACGAGTGGTAAGGGGAAATTTATGATTAGGATAATTTATGAAGCTATTATTTTGCAAAATCTAAATATTTCTTTTTTCTTTAAATGTTTTGATAGATTGGAAATTTTGAAATAATATGTTATATTGATTTCATAAAGTAATTTTTTGTTAAATAACATTTCTACGCTGTTTTATATGGTTCAGTTTGTTCTGAGTATCTGCTAATTTTGAAACCAATCATTGTCCGTTTGATTAAAATTTATCTAATAGATCAGAAAAAAAAAAATCCACTGTAGAAGAGTGAATTGATTTCACATCACGAGTTGTAATATTGACCCATGAACAGTGACTCTGGGTCCAGTTTACAGTTACAGTGCGGTTTCAATAGGTGATAACTTGTTTTGCTGGTTTTAAGCAGCAGTCACAAAAGCACATATAATCAAGATCCATTTCCTTTCTATGTATCCAACTACTTGAAAGATATATAAAGAATTTGTTATTATTTTTGTCGGTATTGCCCTTTTTCGAACCAAAAATTGGAAGATTCTCAGAATATACGACTGACTGCTCCAATCCCTGGTATCTGTATAAATATTGATTCGTGATGAATGAACGTCTGACAGTTTTTCAGTACTCTGTTTCAACTTTAACATCTGCATATAAATATTTAACACATTCAACCTAATCTGATATAAAGTAATGAATAAAATTGAAAATGTGTTTTTGAGTATTCTATGTATTTTGATCTTAATCTTGGCCAAAGGTTAATGACGTTGGGTCCACCAAGTTTGGCAGGATCATCTAATCTACAAGGTTGTTGATTTATATTCTACTTTATTCTGGCCCTAGGTCAATGACTAGCTCAACCAGATTTTGCAGGTACATTCAACTCAATAAGTTATCTGCTGTTATTATTTAATTTCATCAGACGCAAATTTGTTTGTCTTTCCGCATAATACACGAAACCGCTTGCCATTGCATACGGCAAAGTTTCATTTTTCTTACGTAACCCCCTCTAAATGACAGAGTATTGAGACAACTCGGATTTTCACAGTATGCACTGCCCATTGTGGCCGTCCCTATTACGTATCAATTAGTATAATTCCATTACAATTAAGTTCATCCAGGCTCAGATTGTCTAGACGTTTGGACGAGAGTGTTTTAGTGTTCTATTCCATCCTGGTATTTACAAACATCCTATTAGCCAAATATTGAATGACAAAGTAATGTGAACACGTCAGGTGTTATATTATATTTTGTCCTAGCCTACGGTTAATGACTCTTGGTCTTCCAGGTTTTTACTGGAGAATTCAGCTCAGTGATGTTGTTTAATGCCACGTAGCAACATTCCGACCCTAAGGCGACAACTTGATCGTCATTCCACATTATATACGAAGTTATGTGTATAGCCAGGTTCTGTTCCACTTCTTTTATGTGTCCCTATATTAAGAGAGTGCAATGAAACAACTAATGCCTTTACAACGTGTGAAGACAAGATGTTTGAAACTTAGATACAGTATGCATCACTTAGAATGTTCAGTGTTCCGTTTCATCTTTGGTATTTGGTAAACATCTATTTAGACAAATTGCATTTAATCTGACAGAATTTTTTTTTTCACTGAACGACAAGATGCTGTGTGTTCTTCTATTATTAGCCCACGATTAATGGACTGGCTCGACCAGGCTTTGCAGGTACATTCAACTCAGAAAGTCATCTACTTCTATTGTGTCGATTCATCAGATAAAAACTCGATTGTCATTCCCCATTATACACGAAACCGCCTGCCAATACATGCGGCAAGGTTTCATTCTTCTCATGAGCCCTTCTAAATGACGAAGGATTGAGACAATTCGGGTTTTCACAGTATGCACCTCCCATTGTGGCTGTCCCTATTTCGTATCAATCATTATAATTCCATTACAATTAAGTTCATCCACGCAGGCTCAGATTGTCAAGAGAGTGTCTTAGTGTTCTATTCCATCTTGGTATTTACAAACATCCATTTAGCCAAATGTTGAACCACAAAGTAATGTGAACATGACAGGTGTTATATTATCCTTTTTCTGGCCCGCGGTTAATGACTCTCGGTCTTCCAGGTTTTCCTCGAGAATTCAACTCAGTACGTTGTTTAATACCAACTAGCAACATTCCGATCCTAAGGCGACAACTCGATCGTCATTCCACATTATATACGATGTTATGTGTAGCCAGGTTCCATTCCACTTCTTTTATGTGTCCCTCTAAAGGAGACTTAAAGAGAGTGTAATGAAACAACTAATTCCTTTACAACGTGTGAAGACAAGATGTTTAAGACTTGGATACAGTATGCATCAGTTAGAATGTTCAGTGTTCTGTTCCAACTATGGTATTTGGTAAACATCTATTTAGATAAACTGAATTTAACCTGAGAGATTTTTTTTTTTTCACTGACCGACAAGATACTGTGTGTACTTCTATTATTGGCCCACGGTCAATGACTGGCTCGACCAGGTTTTGCATTCAACTAACTAAGTCATCTATACTTCTATTATTTCAATTCATCAGACAAGAACTCGTTTGTCATTCCCATTTTGCACAAAACCGCCCGCCAGTGCATGCGGCATGGTTTCATTGTTCTCGTGAGCCCCTCTAAATGACAAAGTATTGAGACAACTCGGATTTTCACAGTATGCACTGCCCATTGTGGCTGTCCCTATTTCGTATCAATCATTATAATTCCATTATAATTAAGTTTATCCAGGCTCAGATTGTCAAGACATTTGAACGAGAGTGTCTTACTATTCTATTCCATCCTGGTAGACCTATTCACAAACATCCATTTAGCCAAATGTTGAACCACAAAGTAATGCGAACATGTCAGGTGTTATATTATTTTCCAGCCTGCGGTTAATGACTCTTGGTCTTCCGGGTTTTCCCGGAGAATTCAACTCAGTACGTTGTTCAATGCCACATAGCAATATTCCAATCCTGAGGCGACAACTCGATCGTCATTCCACATTATATACGAATATACAACTGTATGTGCAGCCAGGTTCTGTTCCATTTCTTTTTTTGTGTGTGTGACCCTCTATTAAAAGAGGGTAATGAAACAACTAGCACTTTCACAGTGTTTAAAGACAGCATGTTTCTGCATGAATGTGTCAGTGCATTTATTTTATCCGTGGTGCTGCAAACACCGATTTGGTTTAACTGCCATAAATTTGATAATTTTTTTTAAAAGATAATAAAAGATATGCACGGGAATTTTAGTCCAGTACGACGACCCTTGTCCAATGACTTTAAGCCCACCAAGTTTCTCTAAGTTCATTAACCGTATTAAGTTGTATACTGTTAGCTCCTTTGGTTTCGTAATAGCTCACAATAATTTCAGTATTTCACACAAGGCTATTTGCTGCTAAATTCCATTTTTTTTTTTGTACCTCTCCAGAGCTGAGATTGTTATACCAGTTTGATTTTTTTTTTTTTTTTTTTTTTTTTTTAGTCAATACACCAATGTCACTGCTCCTGTCATCTTCTTGCTCAAATACTCTGGGTTCAATGAGACTCGTATGTATCGTGATTCTCTTCGCAATCACTTTGTTTTTTTTTTTTTTTTCTCGTAAATATATAAAAAGTAATCACTTAGATAATATTTGCTGTATATAATTACCCATTTTGGTACCCCTGGCAGACTGCCAAATACTGTTGTAGGTTTTGTTTTTTTACCCATTAATTCTTCCCGCATATTCCAGACAGTGTATATTTTTTTTAGTTCTGTATACGGTGACTCTAGTTTCAAGTAAATAATTTAGACGCTTCACTCTTTATCACATACACTCAAGATGAATGCACACGCACGCACGCTCAGCGCACATGCACACACAGACACCTGCACTTGCACTCAAACCTCTTCCCACAACCCTTCAATTTCTACTCATACCCCCACACCGACAATGATCCCTCATGGTATGATCTTTGATGACCAAAGTTTGAATGACTCCGAAAGTACTTATTACACAACTGCCGAGTTTAATGCACTCATAAAACAAAATAAATTTCAATCATTTTTGGATTTGTTTAGTCTTCTTCACATCAATGCCAGAAGTTTAAATAAGAATTTTGATTCCATAGAATCATTTCTTTCCTCTTTACAAAATTTTCAATTTAGTATAATTGGCATATCAGAAACTTGGCTTAATACAAATTCACCACCAATGTTTAATTTAGAGCATTATCGAATGTATCGTTCTGATCGTTACTTAGGCAAGGGAGGTGGGGTTGCTTTCTACATTAGAAATAACATTGATATAAAAGTCAGGCATGACTTACATATCGAGGGTACGGAAGATATTTTTGTTGAAATTGTGAACAGTAAAGCAAAAAATATAATAATAGGTAATATATATAGGTCCCCAAGAAATAACATTGATTGTTTTTTAGAAAGTTTTGATCAAATTCTGAGTATTATTTCTCATGAAAAGAAAGACACTTTTATAATGGGAGATTTTAATATTGATCTTTTAAATAATTCTGATAATCATACAATGCAGTTGCTAAGTTTATTGGCAACTTTCTCATTTCAACCACATATCAACAACCCAACAAGAATTTCTAGTACATCAAAAACTCTTATTGATAATATATTTTCAAATGTAATAAACACAGAATTCACAAATGGTATATTTTATTATGATATATCCGATCATTTACCAGTTTTTACCATCAACAATAGTTCTTTGCAAACAAAACAATATTTTGAAAATAAAAAATCTCAAATGTATTATAAGGAAACAGAAAGTAATATAAATTCTTTGATATTTGATTTAGCGCAGGAAGAATGGGGCGATGTATTTGATGAAAGCAATGCTGATACTGCTTATGAAAAATTTATCAGCAGATTATTGTATTATTATCAGAAAAATATTCCTTTGGTTAAACGGAAACCTTTAAAGAAAAATAGACAACCCTGGATTACTAAAGGTATTATGCGGTCTATATCAACCCGTAATAAGTTATATAAGCAAGCAATAAAGAATCAAAGTAATAACTCATTTATGAAATACCGGAAATATAGAAATCAATTAACATCAGTAATAAGATTGTCCCGAAAATTGTATTATTCAACTAATATAGAAAAAAATAAGGATAATCTTTTTTCATTGTGGAAAACTGTCAATGCTCTTATGGGAAAGACGGTAAAAGAAACTACCAACTCTATCATCATTGACAATGAGGAAATTACTGATTTTACCACAATTGCCAATTCATTTAATGATTATTTTATAAATATTGGTCCTAGTTTAGCATCTAATATGAATTCATGTAATACACATTTTACTGACTATTTACCCAATCCTTGTGAAAACTCATTTTTTCTCACGCCTACCAATGATCATGAAATAATCAATATTGTTCAGAATCTGAAAACAACTAAATCGAGTGGGCATGATGGCCTTAGTGTTCATTTATTGAAACAAATAATTTTTTACATTGCAAGCCCCCTAACTCACGTATTTAATATGTCTCTTTCAACAGGCATTTTTCCGAACTCATTCAAACTTGCAAAAGTTATTCCCATTCATAAAAAAGATGACTTTAAATTAATGAGTAATTATAGACCAATTTCATTATTACCAAGTATATCCAAAGTTCTTGAAAAAATTGTGTATAAAAGGTTATATCAGTTTTTACAAACCAATAATTTATTGATACCCAATCAATTTGGATTTAGAAGTGGATATTCTACTGACTATGCAATCGCTCACATGTGTGATAAAATGATTGAAGCTTTTGCTGATAAAAAGCATGTTATAGGTATATACATGGATTTGTCGAAAGCATTCGACACCATCGACCATGAAGTATTGATACATAAACTCAATACGTATGGAATACGAGGTCACGCTCTGCTCTGGTTTATAAATTATTTGCAAAACCGTCAACAGTATGTTAGTTTTCAGTCTTATGAATCACACAAACTTGATATTAAATGTGGGGTACCTCAAGGCTCCATTTTAGGGCCTCTGTTGTTTAACATTTATATAAATGATATTATAGGTTCTTCTCCATCTTTGAATTTTATACTTTTTGCTGATGATACATCCATTATTACATCAGATTATGATATAGGGACACTTGTTAATCGTTTGAATACTGAATTATTGAATATATTGAATTGGTTTAAATCAAACAAGTTATCTTTGAATGTTAATAAGACAAATTTTGTTCATTTTAGAAAACCCTACTCACAGGATCTTAATGTCAACATATCAATTGATGGGTTTTCTCTTTGCGAGAAACAGGTTATTAGATTTTTAGGCATTACAATCGATTCTCATTTGACATGGAACGAACATATATCCTGTTTACAAAGGACCCTATCAAGAAATATTGGTGTACTCTGGAAGTTGAAAGATCTCTTATCAGAACGATCCCTGATTATTTTATATAATTCTTTAATTTTGCCTCATATATTGTATTCAAATATTGTATGGGGAAATTGTAGTATTACTAAACTGAATTCATTGTATTTACTCCAAAAGCGTGCTATTCGTATTATTACTAATTCCACATATTTATCTCATACAGATCCTTTATTTCATCGTTTGCATACTTTGAAGCTTCAGGACATCCACATCTTACAAACAGGTATATTTATGTACAAGTATGCAACAAATCAACTTCCCTCTTTATTTCATAATATTTTTCACTTAAATTCGAATATACACACATATCCAACTCGCCGTTCGACAGATTTTCACCTTGTAAACCCCAAAACTGTTTTAGCTCAGAAATCAATTAGACATTACGGTCCCGATGTCTGGAATAACCTACCTGATCAATTAAAGCAGTGTACTTCACTGTTTTCCTTTAAAGCTCATTTAAAAAAGTATTTATTATTGAAATACGTTTCCAGTTAGTAGTCTTTGATCAATGTATTTTTTTTTTTGAAGTCTCAGTAAGCCCTGATCCATGCAAAGTGTTGTTTTTTTTTTTTTTTTCATTCCCTCCCGTTCCTTTCTTTGATAGTGATATTGCATACATTCATTAAAGCGTATACCTTACCCCCAAAATAGGCATGCTACAGCCTTTATTCTCTCTTGCACTGTCACCTGCACACACGACGCACTGTCACTCGCACACACCTACACTTTTATTGTCTACTATACCATGCAGCAGTCAATGGTGCTGCGTGCTGTTTTTTTTTTCTTTCTTGTTCTAAAGCGCCAAGTCACTATTTTTCTTTTCTGTTTTTTTTTTTTCTGTAGCAAAATGTGTTTTGTGCATTAAGATTAAGAGTTTTATGAGTACATATATAATTGGTGTTGTATTACATTGGTATCACATATTCAGATAGGGCCTCATCCACGTCAAGCTCTGCTTATGATGACGGTCCCCTGTATTGATTTCTCCTTTGTTAATAGATACAGTATGCCTTAATATGTTATTTTGATTCATAATTATACCACTTCAGACTGAATGTTGTTACGCAAATGATTTTTCTTTGTATTGATTTGTATGTATCTGTATCATTTTGTTTTCATTTGCAATTGTATTCGGAGAAAGAAAATGCAGAAATAAACCAAACAAACAAACAAACAATGTCTTCGATACAGATATGCATGATGTTATACAAATTTCGCATAACAACTAACAGCTGCGTTTTGGTCTTTATTTCCTTCATGTTTGCAGGGAAGTGGAGAGATTTCAAGAAATTACCGAACATGCAGATAATGATAGTCTAGGATAATGATAAGTCCATCGCGAATCACCTGTTGAATTTGGTACCTCGTACTCTAAACTACAATGTGTATATCAGACACGTATTGTACAGGAACTAAGGCAAACACAAGAGAAGACCTGCATGAAATTCTGTCTGAGCCATCAACAGAAAGACACTGACAGATGGTTCTGAAATGCTTAAAGAATGATCGCATTCTGGTAACCGACCATGTTACACTCTCCGAAAAACAAGAACAGTAACTTAAACAAATACCAGAATGTCAGGGATTTGTGTTAGGTGAAGGCCGACCTGCATGTAGGTTCCTTTTACAGGACAATTAGACCTGTGTCACTATACGGGGTGACCTAAAAAGAACGGAATACTTCAGCAATATCTTTGCAAATATGTCATTATTTTGCATATTATTGTAAAGGCCATTCTTTTTCCAATACAGTAACACAAAGTTCTTTAATTTTTGTTAATGCATTATGATTTTATCACCATTTTGTCACCCCTTGCAATTTTCAAAATGAAATTATTCTACACTTTTAGAGATACTGAAACCAGCGAGAATTCGGCTTGCCTTCGAACCAGTAGCGTTCTCAATGTGTAGAATGTGAGGTGGACGGTGTGATTGTCATTGCCCGTTATCATTGTGAATGAGACGACCTGTTGGGTTCATTGAGATGCTAAGTTTAGCTGAAAAATAACGAGGTTTATTCAAAGGCGTGATTGCCAGTGACGTGAGTTCATGAGTGGTTTAGGAATAACATCCGTTGTTTTTATTAAGTGTACATATTTGCAACAATATTGCTGAAATTAAAGATCATAGGTGTTCCGGTCTTTCTGGGTCACATTACGTAACCCCCCCCCCAAAAAAAAAAAATAATAATAATGTTAACAAAACTCCATATCCTTTTTTAAATCTAAATGTATACATTTCCTCGACTTGTTACTGACCTTTTTAAAAAGTGAAAAATGTCTCCCCTGCTTTGTGAAAGACCAAAGTTAAGACACCTTTTTCATGCTAAAAAGTAATATGCCAGTTTTGGATTCTCTTCCTTTTTTCTTGGTGTCATTGTCCTTCTGTAACGTAACATTCTGTTGTATTATCTTCCTCCAACGATGGCATCACTGAAACTTTAACAATTTTTGAGTGTCCATTTTCTAAAAACTTCGCCTACGTCCCCCTCTGAAATAGCTGCATTTAGTCAGTTCTCACTTACATTTTATTTTCATTCTGCTTTTTAAATGCAGAGCACTGTTAATCTGTTCACCTTAGATTTACAGATTGCAACTTTTTTTTTTACAATGATATCCAGTATTCAATTTCCGAGTGGATAATCACACTTTCTCTCCTGAGAGTTGTTGTGATTTGTGTGGTGGAGGCAAGTCTGCAGTT